>CM060317.1:8198723-8216223 GCA_030674155.1 Stramonita haemastoma
AGACAGACAGACAGACAGACAGACAGACAGACAGACAGACAGACAGACAGAAGAAGAGAGAGAGAGAGAGAGAGAGAGACAGAGAGAGAGAGAGAGAGAGAGAGAGAGAGAGAGAGAGAGAGAGAGAGAGAGAGAGAGAGAGAGAGAGAGAGAGGGGAGAGAGATGTTTAGTTTGGTAAATTATAAGCCCCCGCACATTATTCAAACAGTATGGACGGGGTTGTGCAAAGAAGTTTCTTTCGAAGACATTTCAAATATAAGTACACAAGGAATGTTAATCTGGCATGGTGTCACCCCCACAAAAAAGACACGCACGAGACACTATTAAAAGAGCATTGCTACGGGAAAATAAATTGGTCACCTAGAGACAATTAAGGACTGTGGATTATCATCATCATCATCATCATCATCATCATCATCATCATCATCATCATCATCATCATCATCATCATCATCATGACATCCTATAAGTTTAAACTTTGTGTTTTCGCACGCCTGAACACACACACACACACACACACACACACACACACACACACACACACACACACACACACACACACACACACACACACACACATACACACACACACACACACACACACACGTACACACACACACACACACACACACACACACGCGCGCGCGCACGCACGCACGCACGCATGCACACAGACACAGACACAGACACTCTCTCTCTCTCTCTCTCTCTTCTCTCTCTCTCTCTCTCTCTCTCTCTCTCTCTCTCTCTCTCTCTCTCTCTCTCTCTCTCTCTCTCTCTCTCTCTCTTTCACATTATCATTTTTTATATATAGACATAGGCTATCCATGAACAATCACGTTCGTTCTAGGTTAGTTTTTGGGGGGGTGGGGGTGGGGGCTGTCTCATCTCCTGTGACACCTCTGTCCTGCTGTCCCCTCATTTCTCATTCCCATCCCCACTCCCCAGCCACACCCTCACTTTCGTTCGTTTCAGGGTCCGGAGTCCACAGGGAGCTTATCATCACCGTTAACAAAGGTTGATATTTGTCTTTGAATGTTTAAAAGTCCATTTTCTTGATTTATGTTTTTTGGTGAGGGCAGGATAAAAAAAGTTTTGTAAACGTAATCTTTTACCCTCAATAAAGATCATTTTGACTTGACTTGACTTGACGTTAGGCCGCCGAAGGGCCACCAGCTTGAAGGGCCCTGCAGCGTTGCTAGGTCGCTTTAATGGTGTTCAGTGATGCCTGTTCTGACCTATGCTAGACACTACATACTAGCCCCCCTACTGGCGACAGTAATAGTTGAGTTACGGAGCCTAGCCAAATTGAGTGAGATTCTTGCCAGGGGTGATGATCACCACAAAGTCCCTCCAACGTTCTTTTTGCCGTGAGCATCCAATCCTAAAGGCTTAGACACCAACCCACCACAGGCATGGAAGAGTAGGGAGGAAGAAGGGGGAGGGAACGGGATAGCCTGGTGGTTAGACCATTGTGCGTTGCGCTCGCGATCTGACGACCCGAGTTCGAGCCCAGGTTTGAGCCATCACCGAGACGCGCGTTCGAGGGGATATTTTTCTGTTGGAGTTAACATCAGTGCCGACTCCTCTCCTACGAATGTCCTCTGGGTAAGAGAGTAAACCAAGGTCCCGTGTGTGAATGCACGCAGGACATCTTGCGCACACACTAAAACCTGTTCCGCTTTTCGGAAGAGAAGGTCATTGTGTATCGGTGGGAACGGATGACAAAATAGACAAAACTGCATGCACACGGGGAGACATTTGCACAAAGACATTTGTTCGTTGTAGAATGATCAGTGGTGATGAGGATGATGTAGTATAATGCTGCTATTGAAGTGCATATGCTTTGATATTGCTGAACAGGGCTATACTCCAAGCTTCTTATCATACTATATCCCAGCGTCAACCAGGTTCGAAGTGTACAGGCGGCTTTGTTTCACATTATGCTGTTTATAGCTCTCGGCCACAAAGGCCATATCAGGGCTGTCACAGTTGGAGTAACACACAATCATATTCACTTCGAGTTCAACACCGAAACCACCTGGTACAGGGAAAGGCAAAGGTGGGTCGTTTGGGAGCGAGATGTCAGAGACCTCAGTTTTTCCAGGGGCCAGCATATCGAGGGCGGCGCCCATCTCCTCTCCCTCGCTGCTTTACCATCCCTGTCTCTAAAGAGGGCAAGTACCCATTTACAGCTGGGTGAACCGGGGTACTGTACTGAAGCCAAAGCAAACAGTCACCCATCCATTAGGTAACCACACTCTATGCTCTATGCTGCTTAACCTTAGCTGGGAGAAAGCGAGTGCTCTGACCATGGCGCTATCCTGTCCCCTCAAACCACCTTCGCCCCTAAATTGTTAAAAATCGTCAAACTGGGGAAAAAAATCAGGATAAATGACATAGTACATCACTTATGTCATTCCTAAGGAGGAAGAAAAACCAGGCCATGCTGAGGAACCCCCCCCCCCCCCCACACACACACACACCCATTCTTCTAAAGCCACCATCCCAGCGTTTTAAAAAACACGTTAAAAAGACAGGAAACACTTCAAAATGATACAAAATACACATGAAATACATATGGGCAAATAACACTGGAAAATGATACATCCTGTGCCCACCCCAGTGTTTATAATATCACTACGTGATCGCCAAAACTAACAAGAAAAATGCCATATCATGACGTCTTTTAAAAAGTTGTTATACTTGCTTAAAATAAAGGTTTGAGAAAGGATTGGAAATGCACACACACACACACACCCACACCCAGAGAGAGAGAGAGACGAGAGAGAGGAGAGAGAGAGAGGAGAGAGAGAGAGAGAGGAGAGAGAGGAGAGAGAGAGGAGAGAGAGAGAGAGAGAGAGAGAGAGAGAGAGAGAGAGGAGAGAGAGAGAGAGAGAGAGAGAGAGGCAGACAGAGAGAGAGAGAGAGGCAGATACAGAGAGAGAGAGAGAGGCAGATACAGAGAGGAGAGAGAGAGAGATAAGAGGAGAGAAGAGAGAGAGAGAGGAGAGAGAGAGAGAGAGGAGAGAGAGAGGAGAGAGAGAGAGAGAGAGAGAGAGAGAGAGAGAGAGGAGACTTCAGACTTCAGATGATTTATTCATTTAAGGCCACAGCCCCATATGAAGGGGGGCAGGAAAAAAAGCGATACATATATTTATACCAAATACAAAACAGTAAGCAATACATTGATATCACACACAAGATAATCTAGGACATAAGTTTTTCTCGTAATTGAAAAGCCTTATATAAAAATAGAGCCAGATTTTGAACAGTTTTATCATAGAGTGATGCCATCAGCAAACCTAACCAGAATAAACAAGGTCGGGCATAGAATTTCTCCGGAATGAATTTTACACGTAACTTAGTGAGAGCAGGACACTTCAAAACAAAATGGACTTCATCTTCAACCGATTCTTTACATAGTGGGCATAACATATCGTTAGCAGATGTTCTTCTATAGCGGAGAGCATGTGCAGAAATGTCCGATATGCCACATCGAAATCTAGTTAGAACTAATCTCAAGTGTTTATCCATGTTTACTGAAAGGTATTTCTTTACTACATGTGTTGAACTATAAACCCTGTATATATCAAATCTATCACTAGAGTTGATATGGTTTTCCCACTTTTGCCATCTACAATCTACCATTCTCTGACGAAGAGTTTTAATAAATGCATTTGTTTGTCCTACACCCTGGTAAAGCCATGCATACCCAAGTCCCAGTTTAGATAAACATATTCGTATATTAGAAACCCAATTAACTTTACCCTTTGCATCTAAATCAAGCAACATGTTGTATGCCTTTCGTGGTAGCCTATCGTTATTCATCTTTAATAATTTAAAACAGTACTGTATGCACCTAACGACAGAATTAATGAAAATAGGGTATCTGTTTGTTTCTCCATATACTAAATCATTTGGTGTTTTCCTTTTAACCCCTAAAAACTTTTTCAGTCCAAACTCTCTCTCTCTCTCTCTCTCTCTCTCTCTCTCTCTCTCTCTCTCTCTCTCTCTCTCTCTCTCTCTCTCTCTCTCTCTCTCTCTCTCTCTCTCTCTCTCCCCCCCCCCCCTCTCTCTCTCCCCCCCTCTCTCTCTCCCCCCTCTCTTCTCTCAAGCCATACCCAGATTTGTTATGTCACATCCTCAGGGTCAGAGGTCCTTAAGAAACCTATCAATGTGAGGCCACCAGCCACAGGGACTCACTATGGCTCCAAGCTAGCTGGAGTCTAAAAAATCCACTGAGCCATAATGGATGGTTGTATAGTATAGCATTGTATGGTACATGTATTACAGTATAGTATAGAACCACTGTTAAACACTGTATGTTTGTATTTGTATACGACCTTAAGACACAGCAGATTTCTCTGTGTGAAAAGTCGGGCTGCTCTCTTTGGAGAGAGCGCGTCGCCACAATGTAGTGTGATCCGTTTTTTCTTTTCCTGTCTGCATGTGTGTTTGTTCCCTATCAGAATGGCTTTTTCCTACAGGATTTTGCCAGGAACAACTCTTTCGTTGCTGTGGGTTCTTTAACGAATACTGCTTCACACCGTACCTCTGTTTATCGTCCAAACTGAAAGACTAGCACGCAGACCACCACTCACGATCTAGTGGATGGCGGGAAAGTTTTGGGCACAATCAGGGATCGAACCATGAGTTCTCGATTTCTAGGCAGGTGTGTTACCTCTCGACCGCATATCCATTATTATAGGCCTACCTATAATATGCTATTTATAGCCACAGTTAATTTGTCTTCGCCAAATTGTGGCTTCTTTTTCCAAAATGACAGCCTGGCTTCAGTGTAGCCTCACCAATAATCTTTCAATTCTTTATGATCAAACGTGTGCAGAATTTTGCCAGGGAAAACACTCTGCCCAAGGATTTTCCAAGTGCTCCAAAAAGTCGTTGTACAGGAAATCTCAGTTTATCGTCTCCTCGAAAAGCGAACACCCAGACCATTCACGAGGAACGAGGTGATGAGAAACTGGATTTAGATCACCCACCTTTTGGGACGGGATAGCTCAGTGGTTAGAACACTTGCTTTCCCCAAGCTAAGGGTCGAGCGTGGTTACCAGTTGGATGGGTGACCGTTTGCGCGCCTTGGATTCAGTATAGCCCCCCAGTTCACCCAGCTGTAAATGGGCACCTGCCCTCTTTAGGGTCAGGGAAGGTAAAGCAGCGAGGGAGAGGAGATGGGCGCCACCCTCAATACGCTGGCCCTTAGAGAAGCTGAGGTCTTTGACGCCTTGCTCCCCTACGACCACATAGGTTATGGGACACCTTTACCTGTAACCTTAGAGGGGGAATGGGGATAGCTTGGTGCATAGACTTGCGTTCGCAATCTGACGGCCAGGGTTCGAGACACCATAGAGACACCCGTTGGAAGGGATTTTCCCCTGGAGCTAACATCAGTGCCCACTCAACTCCCCCGAAAGCCCTTTGGATGAGACTATAAATCGAAGTCACAAATGCGAACGCACGCAGAACATCTTGCCCACTAGTTAAAACACATCTTGCTTTTCAGAAGAGTAGGTCATTGTGTGCTGGTGAAAACTGGGGACAAACTTTACAAAACCGCATGCACACGGGGAATGATTGTGAAAAAAAAGCTCATGAATGCTATTTCCACTATCCAAGACATAAAAAAAGAGAAACTGATTTTGAGATAATGTTTGTTGTTGCTCTTGCTAAGTATGTTTTCTCTTTGAGTTCAAATAGGTGTGAGGAAACATTTACAAACTAATATGTCATTAAACGAAGATGAAGACGTAGAGCATATCTTGAATCTTTCCTAAAAACAAACAAACAAAAACCCACAACAAAAACAGTTCGTAAAACGATTTTCTATTTTGCTTTATTTTCCAGTTTATCCATCCATTTCTCCATTACATTTTGCCTAGATCTATTACCCAGTCTTCTTTTTCCATTTTTCCCCACCATGTACTTAATACATCTTTTTTTTTAGTGCAGTGACTTCCTGGTTGTTTAAGTTTATCCACTCCACTTTTTTCTTCCTTGTTGTGAGGTGCGCTGGATGTTCATGCTTCATCATAGCTTGTCTATAATAATTATTTTTGGGTGCTGCCCCTCCGGTGTTTGTACCTGCATGACAGTTTTGTTTTATCTAGCTTGCTATTTTGTTGAAAAGGCTTGTCCACAGTGTATTTTCTGCATATTTTTGCTCGTTAGTCACATATACTTTCGAATTGTCTTCCACTGCGCCTTGGTTTTCCCGCTGCTGTTGCTGCTGTGCACGTGTTTCTCCACCAGTTCTCTCCCCATCTTCCGTCACCTTGTTCTCCTTCTCCTCCTCTTCCTACTCCTTCTTCCCCCTCCTCCTCCCCCTCTTTCTTCTTCTTCTTTTTTCTTCTCCTCCTTCCTCTTCTTCTCACCCACCTCCTTCTTCTCTAAGCTTTTGTAAAGAGTCAAACTATTGGCTGAATAATTAAAAATCAACAAAACGATTTTTTTGAGTACTCTAAGTAAGAAGGCTAAAGTGCACTAAAAAAAATGGTACAGACGGAAATAAAGCTTTTGCAGTGCAGAAGGCATGCTCAGGCTCAAAGATACCGAGGGACCTGGCTGTGTTGTTAGTCATCAGGGTCTGTCAAGACGTTGTCCTCAGATGCCGGTTAGGTCACTACACCCGCTGACAGTTGTCCGCAAACATGACAGCGGGTACGAACACTTACAACAGGACGTCACAGCACACTGTGAGTCACTCAACGACCACTACCTTGCCCTGTTCTGGAGGCAAGGGGAGGGGTGAAATGGCAGTTGAGGAGTGTTAAAGGCAACGAACGTTGTGTGTGGACAGGACAAAGCAGGTCAGACAGTGTGTTGACGTGAGGAAGAAAGGGCAGAGGTTCTCAGGATAATTGACTTGATGTCTGCCTTTAATTAATTCCTCCAGGTGTTGTTGGTTGGGACATTGCATGGAGTTGTTGTGGCGGGGTGTCAGAGGCAGGTTGAACCCTGTGAATCGGGGTCTTGAGGTAAACGCACTTGCCTAGCTAGAAAGCGAAAAGTCCCGGGTACGACCTCTTGTTTTGTGCTCAAAAGGTTTCCTTCATCCACAAGACCGTGAGAAGGGGGTATTGGTGCAAGTCTTTATGATGACACAATAAATCGTGATCTCATACGCAACACGCATTCGGCACACGTAAAAGAACACACGGTAACAAGAGAGTTGTCCCTGGCAAAATTCTGTCGAAAAAAGTCATTCTGGTAGGGAAACAAAGACAGGCAGACAGGAAAAGAGAAAAATAATGGGTGACGCTGCTCTGATGGTTACGCACTCTCTCTGGGGAAAGTAGCCCTAATTTCTCGCAGAGAAATCTGCTGTGAGTTAAAATGGTAAACAAATACAGACTTCAATCCAACTGGTTCAGCGTCTGATGAATCAAGGATGGGGATTTTTACAATCCCCAAGTCAAATTCAAGTGCAGACCTGCCCTTTGTGAATAATTATAAACATGCAAAAAACTCACGTTAAAGGTCACGTAATACATGCGAGCGTTCGCTGAGTTACGGAAACACGAACACACCCAACATATATCCCCGAAGTCGAAATGCAGCTACCTTCATGGTGGGCAAAAACGGTCGCATTCGCAACAATCTTACCACTGGTAAACCTGGGAGCTCTAGCCGAGGAACAAAAAAAACCAACCTGGCTGAAGACTCGTGGTTAGAGGCATGTGAGGTCACCCATGTGGAGATGAGCTAGAGAACCAAAAGAAGTGACAGTATTATTTCGTCTTGAGGCATCTAAAATGGAAAGGGTTTCTTTCTTCTTTATTTACGTAACGACATTCCGTAACATGTATTTCTTGTCAAAATCGTTTTTTTTCTCCCCAGCATTTGAGACAGATCAAAGGGCAAAGACTACAAACCTAATCTATGCCAAGCAACAAATTTTTACAGATCAAACTTGGAAAGTTTAATTTTAGGAGAATAAAACATAGCTGCCTAATTAAAGCTGTTAAAAAGGTAAACGGTAAAGGTGTCCCATAACCTAGGTGGTCGTAGGGGAGCCAGATGTCAGAGTTCTCAGCTTCTCTAGGGGCCAGCATGTTGAGGGCGGTGCCCATCTCCTCTCCCTTGCTGTTTTACCTTCCTTGACCTTCCCTGCTGTCCGTATAGACTAAGTAAGAATGAAAGGAAAATACCATGCCAAGGGAAGTAAATCCGCAACACATGCACACCCACTTCAAATCTACATCAATAAACAAATTATTTTTTTCTCAACCAAAACATGAAAATGCTCAGAAAATTCTAAAGGCAACACTGCACCCAAAACAGTTATTGTTTTCCATATGTACTGACTGGTTCAGGAGGAGGGAAAATCAAAGTCAGCGAGCATAGGATCATAAATCATAACTTGTCATAGCTTATAACTAGGTCACAACTGACTTCAGACCTGTCTCACTTCAAAAGTTTTTCAAGAGTTTAAACCTTCAAAACACGCTTACCATCAATATTATGTCTGAAAATGAATTCTAAAAGTTGTAAAGGTTCGCCATGCATTGATGTCCCCACCAAAAAATTTGCGAAAAAAAGTTTAATTTTGAAAATTCACTGCAGCTGAACCACACGGTCTAGACTCTTGAAACAACATTCAAAATGGTGTCCAAGGACTTCTCTTCAGATCGATTGGAAGAAACCCATGTAGCAGTTGCATGATGGGATATATGATAGTGAAATATAAAGTTGTTGACCTACTGCTAGCAGTCTATATTGGTCTGTCTGGTATTTTGGATTTGAAGTCGGATCAGTTTATCATGGTCTGTACGGACAGCAGTGGGCAGGTACCCATTTACAGCTGGGTGAACTGGAGAACTGCACTGAAGCCATGGCGCACAAACGGTCACCCATCCACTTGGTAACCACGCCCAATGCTGCTTAACGGTAGCTTGCGGAAAACGAGTGGTCTGACCTCTGAGCTTTCCCGTCCCCAAAGATGTAATAGAAGGGAACGGAACAAAAATAAGCAACAAAAAATCCTTAAAAATCAGATTCATATAAGAAAGAAGACAAAAAATTATGGGTTTTTTTTTCATATCAGCGCTGGCAAAAGTATATTCAGAGTACCCCCCCAAAGTTCTGAATTGCAAAAAGTATAAACGCTTATCAAATTTGCAAAAATCCAAGAGTTAAATCCCCGCGCGCGCGCGCGCGCGCGTATGTGTGGTGCCAGTGCAGGGGGTGGAGGCAAGTGTTGTGTGTGTGTGTGTGTGTGTGTGTGTGTGTGTGTGTGTGTGTGTGTGTGGTGTGTGTGTGTGTGTGTGTGTGTGTGTGTGTGTGTGTGAGTGTGTGTGTGTGTGTGTGTGTGTGTGTGTGTGTGTGTGTGTGTGTGTTTGGATGGGTGGTGTGCAGATACATTTGCTTTCAATTGCATGTTCCTTTACAAACCAAACATTTACCCTTATCATCATGAAAGAATTGTGGACGTAAAATGATGCAGAAAGCAAGCCGATTTGAAAGCAAGCAAAACGCACATTGAATCATGTGTATCAAATAAAATTCTCACCGCATGTAACTTCTATGGTGGGGAAAACCAAACCTTTCCCCAAAAAAGTGTATTGGTTATCATTCAGATTGAAAGTCTGTCAATATTACACTGAGCAATCATAGTGCAATATTTGAATGGAGAGAGAGAGAGAGAGAGAGAGAGAGAGAGAGAGAGAGAGAGGAGAGAGAGAGAGAGAGAGAGAGAGAGACAGACAGACAGACAGACAGACAGACAGACAGACAGACAGACAGACAGACAGACAGACAGACAGACAGACAGACAGACAGACAGACAGAGTCAGAGACAGAGACAGACACACACACACACACACACAAACACACAGATGCAGAGTAAGACAATGAGAGAGAGAGAGAGAGAGAGAGAGAGAGAGGAGAGAGAGAGAGAGAGAGAGAGAGAGAGAGAGAGAGAGAGAGAGAGAGAGAGAGAGGAGAGAGAGAGAGAGAGAGAGAGAGAGAGAGAGAGAGAGAGAGAGAGAGAGAGAGACTACACAGTACATTTTAAGCCAGATAATGTTGCGTACAGTTTTCAGTTGACTCTTTACCTTTCTAGTTATACATATAGAAAATAGATCATATAATAAAATATGTTAGTTATACGAGAAAATAAGACGATAATTAAAAAAAGATCATTTACAACTACACAATGACAAGATACATGTAAAATCATTTGATACATGTAAAAACATTTACGCACACACACACACACACACACACACACACACACACACACACACACACACACACACACACACACACACACACACACACACACACACACACACACACACACACACACACACACGAAGAAGAAGAAGAAGAAGAAGAAGAAGAAGAAGAAGAAGAAGAAGAAGAAGAAGAAGAAGAAGAAGAAGAAGAAGAAGAAGAAGAAGAATTTGGTTTTCACTTCATCAAAGACCCATCACTTCCAGAATTTTTCACATTGCTTTAAGCACACACACACACACACACACACACACACACACACACACACACACACACACCACACACACACACGCGCGCGCGCGCGCGCGTGCGCGCGCGCGCGCCGCACGCACGCAAGCACACGCACACACACGCACAGAGCAGGCTCTAAAGTGCCAGAGACAAGTTCATTTAAATAAAAGCTTGTCAAAGACACAGAGAGAGAGGGAGGGAGAGAGAGAGAGAGAGAGAGAGAGAGAGAGAGAGAGAGAGAGAGAGAGAGAGAGAGAGAGAGAGAGAGAGAGAGAGAGAGAGAGAGAGAGAGAGAGAGAGAGAGAGAGAGAGAGAGAGAGAGAGAGAGAGAGAGAGAGAGAGAGAGAGAGAGAGAGAGAGAGAGAGAGAGTCAGTCCACATCTCCTTGTAACAAATAATTATACAATAAAGAAATGTAAATGAAACAAATTGAATGTTGCCATCAATACTAAAGACACGAAAAGAAAAACTTGTTTCCCCATAGCGAAGCAATTAAACCTGGTTCACAACATACCAAGGGGGACGGGATAGCCTAGTGGTCAGAACATTGCGCTGGCAATTTGACGACCCTAGTTCGATTCCCGGTCGAGGGTTGTTTTTTTTCTCCTGGAGTTAACATCAGTGCTGACTCCACTCTCCCAAAAGTCTTTCGGATGAGACTATAAACCGAAGTCCCGTGTGCCAACGCACGCAGAACATCTTGCACTCACTTTAAATCCTGTTCCGCTTTTCGTAAGAGTAAGCCTTTGTGTGCCGGTGGAAACAGATGACAATATTTACACAACTGCATACACACGGGGACTGGATGAAAAAACATATGAATGCTTATTCCATTATCCTCGATATAAAAGAATAAATAAATAAATAAGGGCAGGAATCCAGGTGGACAGAAAGAAAAACAAAAGACAGTACCCTCTGCCTACTGGGGTAGGGGAGAAAACACGTTCAGAGAGGATCAAGTGCAGCCCAAAGTTTTCCCCCTTGCCTGAATGCCGTGATGTTGACCAAACTGACAAGCAAAATCAAATCAAATCAAAATTTTATTTTCAGATGGTACATTGAGTAAGCAATAAATTTGCTTTTTTCATAAAGCCATCTATCTAGCAAAAAAACAACAACAAACACACACACACACAAAACCAAACAAACCTAACAAACGAACAAAGAAAAAACAACAACAAAACAAAATTGATAAGATAAAAAAACAAAAAACAAAAAAAGAAGAAAAAAAAGAAGCAAAAGCGAAAGTGAGCAGCAAATTCTCCAGAAACTACACTTACAAGAGGATAGCCCAGAGGAAGAGACCTCTCACCTAAACATTCTAAGCATAAACATTTGTGGACTGCATTCTAAACTAAACACACTCCCTAGGTATGTATTAGCCAAGGATATTCTTATCCTCACAGAAACAAAAACAGATAGTGCTTCTGACAACCCCGTTAGCTGACTTTTTCAATGACCATGATTTTAGTTGGTTCTTTAAACACAGAATAGATTTGAGTTGCACGAGGTCAGGAGGTATTGTCATAATTATGTGTTCAGAAAAACATTAAAAAAAAAAGTAAATTCATAAATAAAAAATCACAGTTTGTAGCCTGGCTATCTTTTGATAAAGACCTTCTTAACACTGACAGTCAGTTTATCAAGACTCGATGTCATCTTTCTTGCCCATTGAATATGGTGTTCCTCAGGGGTCTGTGTAAGGGCCTGTATTCTTCCCCATATACATTAACTATCTTCCCCTCCATGTATATTTCACTTGTGAACTTTTTGCAGACGACACTACCATACATTCTGTAGGTCAAGACTTCAAAAGCAAACCTCTCTCTCTCTCTCTCTCTCTCTCTCTCTCTCCTCTCTCCTCTCTCTCTCTCTCTCTCTCTCTCTCTCTCTCTCTCTCTCTCTCTCTCTCTCTCTCTCTCTCTCCTCCTCTCTCTCTCTCTCTCTCTGCTTGCTTTTGTTTCTTCTTTTTTATATGAAGTATGAATGTAAAAGAAAGGATAATATTGTCACCTGATATGATTGTTTGACTTGTATCATTTTTCTTTTTTCTATGACTAAATTTTTTTTTTTTTTTTTTTTAAAGAAAAAAAAAAGCAAAACACAAAAAAACTACCACCTCAAGTACATGTGCGCCTGCGGATATGTGCTTATAAATATAAGTGTGAGTAAGTGTGTGTGTGTGTGTGTGTGTGTGTGTGTGTGTGTGTGTGTGTGTGTGTGTGTGTGTGTGTGTGGTGTGGGTGTGGGTGTGTGTGTGTGTGTGTGTATGTGTGTGTGTGCATTTGTGTGTGTGTGTGTGTGTGTGTGAGTGATTTGTATGTGCTTTTGCCTGCGAGCGTGCATGCGTGAGTGAGTTGTATGTATGTATGTATGTATTGTATGTATGTATGTATGTATGTATGTATGTATGTATGTATGTATGTATGTATGTATGTATGTATGTATGTATGTATGTATGTATGATGTATGTATGTATGTATGTATGTATGTATGTATGTATGTATGTATGTATGTATGTATGTGTGTGTGTGTGTGTGTGTGTGTGTGTGTGTGTGTGTGTGTGTGTGTGTGTGTGTGTGTGTGTGTGTGTGTGTGTGTGTGTGTGACCTACGTGTAGGAGTGAGTTTTATGTGTATTATTATCATACTATTATCACTATTGTTGATATTATTCTTATTGTCATTATTATAATCATTGTATTATCTTTAGTTCCTTCTGAGTTCATTTTGTTGTTATGAGTTGTAACAATGTTGTAGCTAAGTATTTTTGGGTGGACTTTTCTTGGTTACTAAGTTGTTTATTTCATTATGTTTCTTTGGTTGCTCTTTATCTATTAACGCTTCTCTTTTCTTTTATAATCAAAATCATTTTATTGTGGCTTCTGATTTTCGTCTTCTGAAAGTGTGCATTTTTATTGTCTTATTATGTATAATGTCCTTATTCCTTTATGTTGTTTGGTACTGCATATAGTTTTACTGTTTAGTATCTTTATATCTTGATGTTTTCCCTGAAAAGGGCGGGGACTGGATGTAAAAAAGCACATGAGTGCTTATCTATTATCCTCGAATAAAAGAATTTTGCCTTGCCTTGCCTTGCCTTGCCTTGTCTCTCTCTCTCTCTCTCTCTCTCTCTCTCTCTCTCTCTCTCTCTCTCTCTCTCTCTCTCCTCTCTCTCTCTCTCTCTCTCTCTCTCTCTCTCTCTCTCTCTCTCTCTCTCTCTCTCTCTCTCTGTGAATGTATATATTATTATGACATAGGAATCGTTAATGCACTTCAGATTATCTCATCATGCATTTTCCATCAGCATACCCAATTCACAGGAGATCGATAATTTTCATTCCTTTTTAGAATTATTGAGTGTCGGAGTGGACACACGCCATACACAGTCGTTCACGTGAGGATGTTTACACAGGAGCAGTATACGTGGCTGAAAGGTGAGAACAGGCACAGTACACAATTCACAATTCACAATAGTTTATTCCAATTAACTCTTTTGAGTTATAGAGATACAAAAAGCATGCATATCGATAAATGAATGATGGGTATAAAGAGGAAGAGCATCTCCCGTGACATTCAGGGGAGATGATCAAAGATAACTTTCGGCTAAAACTCCTGCAGTTAGGTCCCTTGAATTTTCTTGAAAAGAAGTTGTGGGTTTGTTGCAGCTGATGTTTGGTGTTTGCTTTCGATTATTAATTTTTTTATATATATAGTTTGTTTGTTTATTGGTTTTGGGAGGAGGGGGAGGGGGCTGTAAGGGAGACTTTTCTTGAACATTAAAAATAGTGAGAAAGATTGGGGTTTGGGTTCATCTTATTTCAAGTCTATTTATTTTATATATTGTATATTATTGTTTGTATTTTATTCTTTCATGTAGCTTTCATTTTTTAAAAATCCCCGAGACCTTTGTTTCATTTGGGGGGGGGGGGGGGGGGGGTAAAAATGGTATCGTACAACATGGGTTTCCAGCCTGAATTATGCCAAAGTCTTTCGTCAGTTTTAACGTCATTACCAGTATTAATAGCTGACTCAAGAAACACTATCAAACAAACAAAAAACCATACCAGATAAAAAATTAAAACCTGCCTGCACTGCATATCAACTCTGGAGCAGCCTCTCTTCAGTCAAGACGGTGTTTGTTTATTTTTTGTTTATTTGTTTATTCTTTTATATCGATAATGGAATAAGCATTCACGTGCTTTTTATTTTTTACATCCAGCCCCCTTGTGTATGCAATTTTCTAAATCTTGTTATCTGTTCCCACCGGCACACAATAGCTTACTCTTACGAAAAGTGGAACAAGATTTAACATGTACGCAAGATGTTCTGCGTGCTTTCACACACAGGGCCTCGGTTTATAGTCTCCTCCGAAGGATTTTTGAGGAGAGTGGACTCAGCACTGATGTTAACTCCAGTGTGTGTGTGTGTGTGTGTGTGTGTCAAGTCAAGTCAAGTCAAGTCAAAATGATCTTTATTGAGGGTAAAAGATTAAGTTTACACAACTTTTTTTCATCCTGCCCTCACTAAAAAAAATCATAAAGATGACTTCTAAAGCATGCAAAGACAAATATCAACCTTGTTGAAAAACTCAAGTAAATGAGGATTTTTTTACAACAAATCTCTCAAGATAAAAAACAACAACAAAAAACCCAGACCCAAGACAGTACAACATAAGCTCACGTCACACATACAAATGATAAAATTACAAAATAACATGGGCATGAACAACAAACATCCAAACGTGAGGTAGTATCGAACATAATCGTGGACTTACAGTTTGTCCATCAAATATCTCTTCAAAAGCTTCTTAAACATTTGTTTAGAAGGAACTGATTTCAGACAGGGAGGTAGGCTATTCCACAAAGTTCTTCCTGAATATGCAAGGCTTGATTTATAGAGATTATTATGGGGCCTGGGCAGAAACAGTCTATGGGTAGGCCTGTATATATTGACTGCAAAATTGTCCACAATTCTCTTTGGGGCTTTTCCGTTTAATATATTGAACATACATAGGTACTTGTTGAACTGTAGTCTGTCTTTAAGTGGAAGAATATCTAGTTCTTTGTAGTTGGTGGTGGTCAGTGTATTAGGATTCAATCGGATTAGTTTAACAGCTCTTTTATGTAGGCGGCTTATATGCTTTAGGTTTGTTTCACTGGCACTGTCCCATAAGGTAGAAACATAATTTATAAGAGATAGAATATGTGCATGAAAGAATAGTTTTCGTGACTGTAGATTTAGAAAATTTTTGATTTTCCTAAGTTGATATAATCTTACTGAGATTCTTTTTCCTAATGCAGCTATGTGATCTGACCAAGACAAATCGTTGTCAATTACTGCACCTAGTACTTTGTGTGAGACTACTTCTTCGATTTGTTGTCCATGGATATATATAGGCGCGAATGGAGAACGCAATTTCTGTCTTTTTTGCCGAGTAGTTATAAACATACATTTTGTTTTATTAGAATTAAGAGACATGTGATTGAGTTCTGTCCATTCGATAAGTTTATTGATATCTGCCTGCATATCATTCACAAGCTGGTTTGGATCATTGTTGTTACATTGAATTGATGTATCATCAGCAAACATTTGACATGAACAATGGATATGGAGAGGTAGGTCGTTAATATAAATGGAGAAAAGAAGTGGTCCTAGTATTGATCCCTGAGGTATTCCATATTTCACGGGTAATAAGGTTGATCTCCTAGGCCCAACTTCAACAAGTTGATGACGATTAGTGAGAAATGAGTCTAAAAATGATAATGCTTGGTTAGAAATTTTATAGCATTTTAATTTTTTGATAAGGAGAGAGTGGCTAATCACGTCAAAGGCTTTAGCAAAGTCTAGAAAAAGGACTCCTGTGATTTCATTATTATTGATATTCAAAAGACAATGCTCAATGAGTTGTATTAAGGCTGTATGGCAAGAATGGTTTTCACGAAAACCTGACTGGTTTTCATTAATTAGATCATATGTTTTAAAATGAGAATGTAAGTGAAACTGTATATGTTTTTCTAATGGTTTAGATAGGACTGACAGTATGGATATTGGTCTGTAGTTTGATGGATTGGTTCGGTCTCCTGATTTGTGTAAGGGTATTACTTTTGCTCGTTTAAACTTCATTGGGAAGTAATTCTTGTCAATACACAAGTTAAATATGTAGGTTAGGGTGTCAGTTATAGCATATGCACTGATTTTTAATATTTGACTATCAATTTTGTCTAGGTCTTTTGATCTTGACTGTTTCAATTTGAGTATACTATTAAGCACTTCTGTTACTGTTATTGGGGGTATAACAAAATCAGATGAGATGCTCTTTGATGAACAGAATTGCTTTAATTCAATCAGCTCATTTGTTTCTGTTTTATCATTAGATATTATAGAGTCAGCAATGTTTGCAAAGTGAGAATTCAGGTTTTCTGCTGATATTTCTTTTATGACTTTTTGGGAGTTATGTCTTGAGTTATTAGTTAAGGTATTAATGGCTTTCCAAATCGCTTTTGGATTTTGGGCTGAAGATAGCAAATCTTGAAAGTATTTTGTTTTGGTTTTGCGCTTCATTGAATTGACTTTGTTTCTTTGCTTTTTATATTCATCTCTTTGCTTCGATTTTAATAAATAGTCTCTTAGATTCATTTCGTTTTCAATTTCTTTTGTTAACCATGGAGGCTTCATGAAATATTTTATTCTTTTCTTAATAAATGGAGCGTGCTTATCATAGGTAGCTATGAATGTCTCTATCCAATAGTTAACAGCATCATCTGGATTTGTAATCTGATAAACATAGTCTAAGTTTGAATTAAGAATATCATTAATGAAGGCATCTTTATCAAAGTGTCTAAAGGAGCGGTAGGATATCTCCTTGTGTCCTGATTTGGGTATCTTTATTCCTTTTTTCCGCCATGTAAAGCAAATGGAAGAGTGATCGCTACAACCTGTCTGCACTGAGCATGTTTCTGCTATGTTGGTCTTTGAAGTAGTGTAAATGTGATCAATGAGTGTGTGTGTGTGT
>CM060317.1:8223723-8226223 GCA_030674155.1 Stramonita haemastoma
CAAGTCAAAGATATTTTAATCATCCCATGTCAGCAGTTTGCAACGTTTAGAAATCGGATAGGAAGGCATAATTTTGAACACAGATGTAGGTAATGAACAGGTATGCTACACAGTACCGTGATACAGTCATCTCTACAAAAAAAAAATAAAAGCACCACATTTATGATGAATCATAAGGTTAACTCTCATTGCTTATAATTATACCAATCAGTTGGAGATGATAGACAAACATAGACACATCCTAAAAAGACCATGGACATTTACCCCGCTCCACCAAAAAAAAAGAAAAAAGAAAAAGAAAAAAGAACACCATCCCCCGCACGCACGCACGCACACACACACACACACACATACACACACACACACACACACACACACACACACACACACACACACACACACACACACACACACACACACACAAATAAGCAAAGAAAAAAAAATCCAAAATACCCTGAGGAGCCGCACAACTTTCTAAAATAATGTCTCTGACAACCAACTTGTCGGCCATATTTCTTTACAATGCATAATAGGGCTCTTGTATACAGATATTGCGATATGTTTTTTATCATGTATATCATCATTTTCTGCTTTTCAGCACAGTATTTTGAAACTGACTGATGTATTGATAAAAAATATAAGAATTGTCAACATAGATAAGTTCTAATGAACACGGGTAATGTAGAAATTCATAACAACGAAACAAGCAACCAAGTATACACACAAACCTGCCAACCAGGCACACACACATACATAGAAAGAACAATAAATTAAAGTTCACTACAGTCATGGACTTTTCCCAACTTTTGACGTGGAAAAACACAATGCATAAAGTGTCTATGTATATTGGAAAGAGGACAATGTATTATGCCATTCTCATTTTCGAACTATCACGACAAAAGTGAAAATCGATAGGTGTATCGGCAGGTGCATGCAATGCATGCAACTTGTAGCACTTTCATATACCACAAATATTATATATAAATATATATATATATATATATATATATATATATATATATATATATATATATATATATATATATATATACATACAACACCACATGAGTTTCATTGAACTCCTTACTGACTTTTAGAGTATCTGTACAGAACATAACTCATCATTTACAGAACATGAGAATAAAAATTCTGGAACGTTTCTGACACGCATTACCGTTACAGTGACGTCACTTCTCTGGAATGTTTCTGACACAACTGTAATACATTAGAGTTTCTGGAATGTCCATGAAGCACAGTTCAGATGCAGCGAGAGGGGTTTTTTCAGGTTTTTTTTTTACGGCATTTTAAAGACACTGGCACTTTACATTAGTACAAAAGTGTCAAGACCAGGTAGGCAGGAACTAACCCAGTTTCTGGAACAATTCACTCGGTGACATGGGGCTCTGTCAATGTCATACACTTTCAACAACACACCAAAACTGCCAGGAAAATTCTTTTTCTAACAGTACTTTGGATTCAGGTGCTCCGAGGTTATACCAGTTGTTCTTTTCTTATTTTAAATCAATCACCGACTTTTTGGGGTTCACAAACAAAAATTTATGTCTAATGTCAGTAAAACATCTCAGGACTTTGCAGTGTCAGCAAAACAATCCGAGTTGGACAATGCAAGTAAAATCTCTCTACACATCAAGCTTCAAAACGAGCATCCCACACCGAAGTTGGATGCGATGGGACTGACTTGTCAGGCGCTTAACGGCAGCGTAACGCATTTTCGCTCATATGAAACAACAGTAGTTGATGCCTGAGAATTCAAAGACGACAAAGAAGAATGGGCGTCTGAAGGTCTGAGAAGGAGAAGGACAGCTATGTTGAAGTAGAAGCGGACAGTGGGGGGAGACCTCAGACTGTCCACAGAAATGGAGGACACCAGTACACTGTTGGATGAAGCTCATGCCCCCTACAGTTCTCTGATTGCCTCATGCCTTAAAAACACATGAACAATTACAGTCTTCAAAGCAAGATGGATACAATGTCCTTGATCAAGTGTGAAGATATGTAGGTTACGATCTGAGGTGAGGACCTCACGACGTCTGCAGGCATTCCGTCAACAGACCGATGTAGAAGATGGCGGCCTTCAGGGTCTGGATTCTGGACAGCTTCTTCCGGTTGCGGACATTGGGCAGACGATCTTTCAGACAGTTGAAGGCCGTGTTCAGGTGACACATCCGTTTCCGCTCACGCATGTTGGCTGCCTTCCGCTGCACGGGGGTTTGTGTTCGGCGACGACGCTTCTTGGAGGAGGAGCCGGATTTGCCCGAGGCTCCTCCGCGGCCTGGGCTGACGTCGTCTTCAAACTGGTCCTGGGAGTCCTCGTCCATGGCGGGGAGGGCGAGGGTGTGGGAGAAGTTGTGGTAGATGTGCTTGTGGATGTCGGAGGTCAGGATGTCCTGCTTGATGTCCTGCATGGAGTCCTCCTCCCCCAGGCTCTGGTCGTCGCTGTAGTAAGCGGACTGGAGGGAGGAGGACTGGGTCTCGGACG
>CM060317.1:8231223-8236223 GCA_030674155.1 Stramonita haemastoma
ACCTCCCCCACTCTTCCTCTGTCTTTCAGACTATCTCTTTCTCTCTCTAGCTCTCCCTCCATCCCACCCCTCTCTCTCCATCCTTCTCCCCTCCCTCCCTCCCCCTCTCCACTCTCTTCCTACCTCTCACCCCCCCCCCTTCTCTCTGTGCACCACAGGATGGAGATGAGGGTAGCAGGCAATGTACAAATCTGAAGCTGTCCTGTCAATTGCTGGCCCCAGGCCCAGGGAGGTAGGAAGGAAGGAAGGCAAGTGCCTGCACAGGTGAGGCAATCATTCCCCCTGCCTGACGTTGATTGCAATCGCTATTGCTAGTAGCACAGTCTTCAGTGATGAGGAAACAGTGGGAACAGTGCTGCATGCTCATAATCGGCACTGAGAGAGAGAGGGGGGGGGAGAGGGGGGAGGGAGGAGAGAGAGAGAGAGAGAGAGGGAGGGGGGAGGGGGGAGAGAGAGAGAGAGGGAGAGAGAGAGAGAGATAATGAGAGGGGAGGGAGGAGGGAGGGAGGGGGAGAGAGATAATGAAAGAGAGTGAGAGAGAGGGGGGGGAGAGGGAGAGAGAGAGAGAGAGAGGGGGGAGAGAGAGAGGGGGAGAGAGAGAAAGAGAGAGAGGGGAAGGAGAGAGAGAGAGAGAGAGAGAGAGAGGAGAGAGAGAGAGAGAGAGAGAGAGAGAGAGAGAGAGAGAGAGAGAGAGAGAGAGAGAGAGAGATGGTGGGGAGAGAGAGACAGAGACAGACACAGAAACAGACAGTCACAGACAGACAGACACAGAGACAGTCATACAGTCAAGGGACAGAGACAGACAAAAAGCAACAGAGACAGAGAGGAGATGCTAGCAGGCAATAATGGGAACAAAAGCTCCAGCCTGCTATCCTATAAAAACGTCCCGGGCAGAATGTTATTGGTTCCATCCAGTGTCAGCGCCATTGACAGACCTGCTGCCTACTGGGTGGTTAGGGAAGGAGGGAAATGACACAGGAAGGGGAAAAAGGGGAAAAGAGGGGGGGGGGAGAGGACGTGCTTTTTCTTTAAACAGCCAAACTCGCAATTTGATGGTATGTGAAAGTGCAGGGTTTTTGTGGTCATAACTTTCTTGCCAAGACTATCTTACATGGAGCGCTTAAAAAGAATTCTTTCATACCGAGGATAATGGAATAAGAACTCATGTGCTTTTTTCTCTTATCTCTCTGTCTGATCTGTCTGTCTGTCTGTCTGTCTGTCTGTCTGTCTGTCTGTCTGTCTGTCTTTCTGTCTGTCTCTTGTTGTTTTGAATGTCCCTAATCAGGGCAAACGCCGGATAATAAAAAGTATGTAAATGCTCATCTGTAACCCTTCAAAGTTTAAGGCTCATTCCTTCCTTCCTAGATTCATTAATCTCATTCATTCATTTTCTCCACCAGTTCTGAAGAGCAGTGTTACCAATAATCTTCTTCCTCACACAGACCAGACAGTATAGCTGGACAGACTGTAATCAGTGTCAGGGAAGGATGGCCTGTCTGCCTGCCTGCCTACCTGTCTGCTTGTCTGCCTCACCTGTGCAGTTACGCCCCCCCCCCTATCCCGCCTCCCTCCCATTTACTAAGTAGGACAGTTTCAGACCTGTGCATTTTCTGCCATCACCACCTTCCTCCTGAGAGAGAGAGAGAGAGAGAGAGAGAGAGAGAGAGAGAGAGAGAGAGAGAGAGAGAGAGAGAGAGAGAGAGAGAGAGAGACAGACAGACAGACAGACAGACAGACAGACAGACAGAGGGATGCCAGCAGGTAATATGAGAACAAAAGCTCCAGCTTGCTATAAAACCTGCAGACTGTGTTATTGGTTCCCTGCATTGTCGGGTCCTCCGGCAGAGCTAGCTGTCTGGTAGAAAGGAAAGGAAGAGGAGAGCAAAGCAGCGGGCAAAGTAACAAGTTGGGTGTCTTTGTTTGTTTGGAATGATTTTTGGGGGGCTTTTGTTTTTGTTGGGTAGGGGGTTGGTGGTTAAGTCAACCTCATAATCTGACGGTTAGCGGAAGGAGTGGGTTAGGTGAGGTTGAGTTTTTGTTTTGCTGTATTTTTCCCTCGGCTATATATATCTCATAACAGTGAACCTCAGAGCTCTAGCCGAGGGAAAAATTACATTATAAATTATATTACATTATATATATATATATATATATATATATATATATATATATATATATATATATATATATATATATATATATATATATGTGGCAGGGCGGTAATTAGATTACTTCCCTTGCGATCGGAACTGCTAATCGCAGCGTCGTGGGTGTAACGTTTGGATCCACACCTGTGAATTGTGCGACGTTCTGTATCGTTGGGGGGTGGTCGAAAGCCGTCCTCTGCATGCACTTTGCCCGTAGCGGTAAAATGTAGTATTTATGCAGCCTCTTTTTAGAGGCCACATTCCCACTGTCTGACCGTGCTGTCGTCGCCGAGAAGTTGTACAGAGTCTCGGCAGATTAAATATCTGTACTCTGTTACAAAGTGGCGTCGCCGACAGGATGGAAAGAACTTGGGGCTACTGATCTGAGCTGGTCAGTACCCACTGTGCCTCGGGACGCGGCACAAAGTCAGCGGTGGTGGATGTGGCAGGGCGGTAATTAGATTACTTCCCTTGCGATCGGAACTGCTAATCGCAGCGTCGTGGGTGTAACGTTTGGATCCACACCTGTGAATTGTGCGACGTTCTGTATCGTTGGGGGGTGGTCGAAAGCCGTCCTCTGCATGCACTTTGCCCGTAGCGGTAAAATGTAGTATTTATGCAGCCTCTTTTTAGAGGCCACATTCCCACTGTCTGACCGTGCTGTCGTCGCCGAGAAGTTGTACAGAGTCTCGGCAGATTAAATATCTGTACTCTGTTACATATATATATATATATATATTATTCTCTTATTTCGAGGCTAATGGAATAAGTACTCATGTACTTTTTTTTTTTACATCCAGTCCCCGTCTGTATGCAGTTTTGTAAATTTTGTCATCCGTTTCCATCGGGAATTTGTGCGTTTTCCATTGCACTAATACCATTAAGGCAACGGCATTCCCATTTCAGGGATAGGTTATGTGAGTCATGAATATAATATACCTAAGATGATTCTTCTCTTGAAGAGTACTTTGGGATTCACTCCGTTCCCTTTAAGTCCTTGAGATGATACCCCCTGCTGCTTAAGTCCCGTTGATTGAGGGTTTTTTTCCCCTGGAGTTGATATCAGTGCCAACTCAAATCCCCCAAAAGTCCTTGGGATGAGGCTATAAACTATGGTCTTATGTACTAAGGCACGAAAAGCATCTTGCACACACGTTAAAACTTGTCACGCATTTCGAAAGAGTGGGCTGTGGTGTGTACAAATGTGTGTATGTGTGTTTGTGTGTTTGTTTGTGTGTGTGTATGTGTGTGTGCCACGCGCATGCGTACACGTGCATGTGTGTCTGTCTCTCTGTGTGTGTATATGCGCGCACACGCGAGTGCACGCACCTGCATACATAAATTTGTTCCTGAATACAACAAATACAGCTATATAAGTGCATGTATTTGCAGTAGCTTCTTGCAGTAGCCACAAACGACCACCCCAATAGCTGCAGATTTCTCATAATGTACACGTGAAGTGTTTCCACATCCCGCTTTATTCCCTCCATCAAAGCTGAGTATACTGCGCTCCTTCCGTTGCCAGAGGCATTTCTGGCCAATATTCATTCCTTTTTACAATTATTGCCTCATCAGTCTGCCCTCATCAAAGACACACTCACACACGTGCTGTAGCAGCCAGGCGGAATGGAGAAAAAACTTGTCTGATCAGTCAATATGTGCAGTGCGTCTTCTTGTCCCTTCTGTCTCTGTCTCTCTCTCTCTCTGTTTCTGTCTGTCTGCTTGTCTGTCTGTCTGTCTGTCAGTCAGTCTGTTTCTCTCTCTCTCTCTCTCTCTCTCTCTCTCTCTCTCTCTCTGTCTCTGTCTCTGTCTCTGATTCTGTGTCTCTCTCAGGATAGATGTAAAAAGTGTTGATATTTATTCTGTTACACAAAGAAAATAAAAATTAAGTCTTACTGGGGAAAAAAGCTCCCTTTCTGGGGAAAAAAAGTTCCTCGGACTCCAAGGACTTCAAGGTTTTTTTTACCCATGCTCACCAGAACAGTAGCCGCATTACGACTTCGGGGATGTATGCTGGCTATGTTCGTGTTTCAGTAACCCATCGAACGTTGACATGAATTACAGGATATCTAACATGCATATTTGATCTTTTGCCGGTGTATATACACGAAAGAAATGAAGGCATTGACAGATCTGCACTTGAATTTGA
Source organism: Stramonita haemastoma (assembly GCA_030674155.1). Lineage (NCBI taxonomy): Eukaryota > Metazoa > Mollusca > Gastropoda > Neogastropoda > Muricidae > Stramonita > Stramonita haemastoma. The sequence goes on from CM060317.1 coordinate 8,235,520, forward strand.
CATATAAGATCATAAAAGCCCCATTTTTCATCCACACCACCGAGATTTGAACTTCGATTTCGTGAACGCATGAGATTGAAGTCAAAAGGTCTTAACCAATTGGCTACAGCACCCGTCGTGTGTCTTGGTATTTTTTGTGTGTGTTTGCTCATATGTGGGCACATGCACTAACCCTCTGGAGGCAAATACTTGCATTTCAAATATGAACGGTTGTACTTTTGCATCAGATTTTATCAGACTCGGTTTATCTCAGGGATATAACACAGTGTCCCCTTCATCGCCACAGGCCACCTTCACCCTTTATTGATTCCTGTTCTTCCTATCCCTCCTCCGTCATCACAGAAACACGTGTCAGCAGCCATGCAGAATATCGTTAAAAAAAAACACCCTTGTCTGAACAGCCAATAATTATGAAAACCACCTCTCTCTCTCTCTCTCTCCCACGCACACACTCTCTCTTTGCTCTCTCTCTGTCTCTGTCTCTGTCTCTGTCTCTCTCTCTCTCTCTCCCTCTCTCTCTCTCTCTCTCTCTCTCTCTGTCTCTCTGTCTTTCTCCATGTCTCTCGCTGTCTCTCTCCTTCTGTTTATCTGTCTGTCTGTCTGTCTGTCTCTGTCTATCTGTCTCTCTCTATCTCTCTCTCTCTGCTACTTTTCACACCACCTCTTTTCCTTTATTTCTCAGTGGACAGATATCCAATTAGAGG
>CM060317.1:8251223-8256223 GCA_030674155.1 Stramonita haemastoma
TGTCATAAACACTTTGAACAAAAACTTACCGTTTTCGAAGTTGTCAGCCATTATGATTATTCTCCTTAAACGAGATCCACCAAACTCCTTAAAGGAAAGAGAGGGGACGAGTAACTTCCTATGTCCCGTGGCTGCTCATGCAGATTTGATATCTGAGGTAAAAAGCTTGATTGCAGACCTTGTAAATAGCTTATCTATACCCCCTTCCCCACCCCATCCTCATTTTGTCGCATGATGACCAAACCAACCAATGCATCAAGTAACCCTGCCAGTGTATGCAACTCATGCAGACGATCAATTGATGTACCTAAAAGATCCTGCAGATTATAGGACTGCTGTGGACATGTGAAAATATCCAGTATGCCCTTAAGGCCTTACCAGTGCTTTAAAACAAGGGATCGATGAACATATCTGCGCAAATTTATGACAGATGGGGAATAGTGTATATGGAAATAGGATATGGAACAGGAGGGACAACAGACAGTTTGGCAGGAGAATGGACCAAGAAGACAGAAAATGGACAAGAAGGAGATAACAGAAAGAAGAGGAACAAAGCAGAAACAAAAGAGAAGAAATCGAAAAGATGGAATTTCACAGAATTTCCAGGTTGGGATGCTATTCATACCGACAGCCCCTCCCCCACACCCAAATAGACCTTTCAATTCTTTCTTCCCTTTACATTTAATTAGTTAAATAGCTTTTCTCATGGTCATTTATCTGTCTAACTTGAGAACATGCATAAATGCAAGGATCTGGGCGTGCATGCTTGTGGATGAGTAAAACCTTAGACATATGACTTTATCAATAGGCTTGGTGCATCATTGTCGGTAAAGTTGTGTGTGTGTGCATGCGTGCGTGCGTGTGTGTGTGTGTGTGTGTGTGTGTGTGTGTGTGTGTGTGTGTGTGTGTGTGTGTGTGTGTGTGTGTGTGTGTGTGTGTGTGTGTGCGCACATTCGAATTTGTTAAAACTATTGTTGTTGATTGCTTGTGTCTTGTATAGGTCGAATGCAAGCGCTTTGATTTGTTGGTGGTTTGTTTTGGCAAGATATAGCACTATTTAAATACCGTTATTAATTATTATTATTATTATTATTATTATTATTATTATTATTATTATTATTACTACTACTACTACTACTACTACCACCACCCACCACCACCACCATCATCATCCATAATATTATTATTATTATTATTATTATTATTATTATTATTATCATTATTACTATTATTATTATTATTATTATTATCATTAAAGCACAGTGTTGCTAGTTTGCCACATGGGTGGGACTAAAACTATGGCTCAATGTTCTTCCTCTGCTGTGCTGTTACTGGCTCGTGTTTTGGTAATCATTTATTGAGTAAATAACTCAAATGTCACCATCGCCGCTGGTGTGGTCGGTAGAATCTCCACACAGTGCCACCAGAGTTTGCCAGACTGAGAAGACTCTGATGAGTTCTAGGATCCCCTGTAGCCCCCAAGACCACTGATTTCAATGATGTTGGCATTGTAGAATGCTGGTGCTCAGCTTCTTTTCCTTTTTTGAATAAAACTTTAAAACAAACCTCTTAGTTTTCAGATAGCCTACCTTTACACAAACACACACACACACACACACACACACACACACACACACACACACACACACACACCCCAAGACCCCCCAAAGTCCTTCGGATGAGATTATAGACCGGGGCCCCGTGTGCAAACGCACGCAGAACATCTTGCGCAGACGTTAAATCCTGTTCTGCTTTTCGTAAGAGTAGGCCATTGTGTGCCGGTGGGAACAGATGACAAGATTTTCAAAACTGCATACACACGGGGACTAATGTAAAAAAAAAAAAGCATGTAAGTGCTTATTCCATTATCCTCGATATAAAAGAAAAAAATAAAACACACACACCACACACACACACACACACACACACACACACACACACAACACACACACACACACACACAACATACGATCCAAACGTCGCCCACTTGTATACAGTCACTAGCAGCTTCTTCCTCTCTTTATCGAGCTCACGCCTGACTGATCGGATCCTAGGGGGAAACAAATTGAATCGCATCGCAGGTAGCCAGCCTCGCCTACTACTACAGCTACTACTACTACAACTACTGCTGCGGCTACGACGCCGCCGCCGCTGCCACTCTGCCGTAAATACACGCTGTATCGCCATTTTCATCGTGACGCGACGCTGCGAACACGCGTCCATTTCTTTTCCTCCCGCCACTTGCTGGCACGTGCGCGGCTCGTGCCGGTGTGAAAAGGGGGCGGGGGCTTTGGGCTGGGATGCAAAAGAGTTAAATACTGTACTGTACTTTGTGTGTGTATGTTGTGACAGTGTGTGTGTGTGTGTGTTTTGTGTGTGTGTGTGTGTGTGTGTGTTCCAGGGGGGAGATCAGGTGCAAAAGTGTTGCTTGTTTAGTTCTGCTAAGTGGCGAAGTGTGTGTGTTGTGTTGTGTGTGTGTGTGTGTGTGTGTGTGTGTGTGTGTGTGTGTGTGTGTGTGTGTTTCCTGTGCCTATTTCCCCTCCTTTCATCAATAGTGTTGGCATATGTGTGCATGCGGGCGTGCTCGTGGTTGTATGTATGCGTGTACTCGCCCACAATTCCGGTTTTCTCTAGCAGATTTAGTCCTATGAGTACTGTGATGGGTATCTCTAACGCTGGTTGTTCCTTTTAAATGGAAATCCCTCCCCCCCCCTCCTGTCCTGGTGGGGATATCGGAGGGGGGGGGGGGGGGGCTGTCAGTATAAATAGCATCCTCACATTCTAGAAATTCTGTGCTTGAGGTTTCCCTTTTTATACAGCCCTCTGTTTCTACCTTGTTCCTTTTCTTCCTGTCACCTCCCCCTTTGTCTATTTTCTGCCTTCTTGGTCCATCTCCTGCTTTTTTCACAGAAAGAATTTTCTTTTTATGCTGAAGTCGAATGCGCTGGGCCTGACTTGTCAGAGGCTTTGCGGCAGCGTGACGCATTTTCGCTCATGTAACAGACAATAGTTGCTGTCAGAGCGTTCGACAACAAGACGACGAAGAAGAAGAAGCAAAAGAAAAAGAAATCAATGTACTACGTTTCCTGGGTGTGACACTGCTTTCTAACAACACATTGCCTGAAAATGTCATTTAAACCAACTTGTCTGTCTCACAACGTACATGTATGCGTGCATGTGTGCATGTGTGCGTGGGTGCACGCGCGCACGTGTAAGTCAAAGTCGAAGTCAAATTTATAGTTCCAGACGATGTATTGAATGGGCTATGCAATAAGCTTTTATTTCTTTCACGAGCCATCTGTCTAAGAACAAAAACTCGACACTTAATCTCTTTTCGGAAGAGTAGGCCAGTGTGTGCCGGGAAGCAGTGACAATATTTACAAAATCTGTATAGCCTACACAAAGGGACTAGATGTAAAAAAGCAAATGAGTGCTTATTCCAATTATCCTCGATATAGAAGAATGAAAAGAAATAAATGAAATGAAATAAAAAATAATAATAATTTGTTCAAATTTCTGAAATAGACTTAGTTTCTTCGCACATATTTTGTCTATACATTAAAAAATGTGTAATCTGGTGGAAAATAAAAACAAAAGAAAAGTAGGGTTTGGTGATAAAGTGAAAATCTAAGATCAGGAATGACGTTCACATAAAAAGTTTTTCAAAAACATTGAAAAGAGCTTTGGGAAAAGGTTTTCACCCTGTCTTACTCCTTCCAAGACACTAAAGTAAATCCACCCTGCATCGATTCTGTAACGATCGTTTTTTTTTCTTTTTTCATGGTAAATATTTACAACACAAAGATAATTTTACAATTCTACGCTTTTCCAGTGAATTTATGCCATACTCACTATCATCAAACTAAATCACAAGCTACTTTAAAATCGATAAATTCATGAGGGTCTCAGTTGTTCGGTTAACGAAATGCAAATAAGATGAAATAAAACACAAACATGTACACCTACGCCCACGTGTACGCGCACGCATACGCGGACGCGCGCGCGCGCAATTATACACACACACAGATAGCATAGGGATAATCAATACAAATAAGGACTAAAAGAGTCTATAGTTTCTATCATTTCCTAGTGCGGGTCTTGTCACAGCTTGTTTCATGATATTTGTTGCATGGTTGTTTTTATCCTGATACATCTACCCCATGATTCGTTTTGTTTGTTCTGTTTTCTTTTTGTTTCCTGGTCTGTTGGTGGTTTTTTTTTGTTTCTGTTATTGATATGTTCACATTATAAACACATTATGCTCTTAGTTTGCTTTTCTTTTTCGATGTGATGTTGTTAAGCTGCAGCCTATTTTTGGAGCATGTCGTTTCCTCACTCACTCACTCACTCAAGTCCCATGTCCCAAAGGACGTAGGGGGGACATGAGAGAAGACGCAACAGAGATCTTTTTTCCATGCTTCACGATCCTGTGTGGCTAGTAGGAGGTGGTTGTAGGGGTTGGGCGGTCCAGTCTTTGATGTTGTCAACCCATGATTTCTTTTGGCGGCCTCTTCTTCTCTTGCCCTCGACTGTTCCTTGCAGGATGGTTTTTTGCTAGGGTGTTGTGTCTTGTGGGTGACCAAACCACATCAGCTTTTCTCCTCTTTATGGTGGAGAGCAAAGGCTCTTGGGGGCCCCCACACTTTTTGATTTCTTCTTTCACATAGTTATTGGTCTTGTGTTCTTTGTATGATATTTTGAGAAGTCTTCTGTGGCACTTGTTCTCGAATGCTTGGATTCTCCTCTCTAACTCTGCTGTCAGAGTCCATGATTCACAGCCATATAGGAGGATAGATATCACGAGGGATTTGTAAAGGTGGTATTTGGTCCGAAGCTGATGTTGTTGCTTCTGATGATCTCTCGAGTCTGACTAGAGCAGATGTTGCTGTTGCAATGCGAGCTTTCACTTCATGTCGTTTCTAGGTTATATCTTTATAAACTGATGTTTGTTGCACTTATGCTTCATGTGTTGCCGTTGCTAATGTTGTGTTGATCTAAAA
>CM060317.1:8263723-8278723 GCA_030674155.1 Stramonita haemastoma
ACGGCTACGCCTTCTTTGGCCATATCAGTCTATATGGAGCAACGTCCGAAGTGGCTCAACAGACCAAACCGTGCATGGCAGTCTCTGCCACAGTTGTTGCAGGCAAAACTGGACACAGGAGTGATGGCCTGGTTTTGCTGTCTGTCCTTCCTGCAGCTTCTTCTCTCTTTCAATATTTGGAATCATTTTGCTTCTCCGCTACAGGTTCCCTCACCTACTGCTCTTTCCTCCACCAACTTCACTTTTCTGCAAGTGCTTCCCAACTATCAGAGTTGATGTCAGTGGTTTCCATGTCACGCTTGTTCACATCCTTGAAGCGCAGTGCTGTACATCCTGAAGGACTGTGTTCTGCAGCCAGTTCACTGTACTGATGTCATTGTATCACTGCACTTTAAACAAACTGACCGCTTTTATTCATGAATCAGAATATACTGACAACGGTGGATGTTGAAGTCTAGAGGTTAAGACCATTCGACTTCATTCCCGTGAATCCATGAAGCGATAGATTCGATTCTCTGCAGCGTCTGGTGAATTAAGTAAGGGTGGGGATTTTGTACGATCTCCTGGGTCAACTTCAAGTGTAGACCTCCTAGTGGCTTCATTCCCTTTGTATATACACGTAGGCCTATGCAGAAGATCAAATATGCGCATTGCATATGCAGAAGATCAAATATGCGCGCTACATATGAAGAAGATCAAATATGCGCACTGCAAATGCAGAAGTTGAAATATGCGCACTGCATATGCAGAAGATCAAATATGCGGACTGCATATGCAGAAGATCAAATATGCGCATTAAAAATCTCGTGATTCATGTCAACGTTCGGTGGGTTACGGAAACACAAACACATCCAGTGTTCATCCCCGAAGTGGGAATGTGGCTACCTTCAGTGTGGGCAAAAACGGTCACATATGTATACGCAAAACCTCACCATTTTGTCAACCTAAGAGCTGTAACCGAGGATCGAAAAACAATATTGAAAACATGGAGCATCGACAGTGCAGCTGTAACAAAGTCATAAATCTTAATGATGCGCTGACGTCAAATATGGCCATTAATCTAGTCAGATTTTATTCCCGAAACATTGATATTGAAAACGTAAAGCATAGTTAGAACCTTCATAGAAAAAATCTATACTAACCCCAGTAAAATATACTGTCTATATTGTGACCTCTGTCCGTCTGTCTGTCTGTCTGTCTGTCTTCTGTCTGTTTTCCTGTTTGTTCCTCCGTCTAGTTGTATAATCTTCCTTCTCTTTCTAACTTTAACATATTTGTGTTAGTATGTGTATGTGCGTGTTTTTTTGTTTTTGCTTTTTGCTTCTCTTTTTCTGTTTTTTTCCTAATATCTCTTAAATCTATTATCATTCATTATCCTTTGTGTAAATATTTCGCGTGCTTTTTGATATGTATGTGAAAAACCGCATTTCATGATATACAACAATGTACAACATGATAAAACTGATTAAAATGGTTAAAAACAAAACAAAACGTAAAGCATTGACAGTGCTGCAACAACAAACTCAAAATGATGATGTGGCGGGATATTTCTAGCACACACCATGGTTTTCCGGCAGCTGAATTCTAAAGTGAGAAAGAGTCAAAGATGTTGAAAATGACCCTTTTCGGGAAAAAGCAAACGGTAATCAATTCTACAGAACAGGGAAGCTAATGCTGTTGTTTGGTGTTATTACAATCAATATCATTATTGTTACCAGTGTTGGTATTGTTGCTATTATCAATATCATCATCATCATCATCATCATCATCAATACTGCTGTTGTTGTTGTTATTGGTTCTGCTGTTGCTGCTTATTTTGTAGATTGTCCAGCTATGCCCTGTGGTACTGATGACGTGAACATGCCAGCACTAATAGACTTTATATTATTAATGGGCCAGTATTACCTAGCCAGAGGGTTATTTTTTATCATTATTTTTTTTTTAATTTCTCAGCAATGAGTCATCTGAATTGTATTGAAATTTTGTCAAAGCATGCAGAAAATGGCGTTTCGTTCCTATAAATAGTACTATTCTGATCATATTTACGACCGGTTTGTCTCCAATGTTTTAAAAAATAATCATTTTAATTCTTACCTCTGAAACTTCTTATGTTTATATTATCTCTAGCTCTCACACACTCTGATTAATCTACATATCTGATTTATTTCAGGACAACTGCTCTGCCCGGGACTTTATGTCATAGAGAGTCTTTCGGATATATATATATATATATATATATATATATATATATATATATATATATATATATATATATATATATATATATATATATATATATATATATATAAGGTAAAGGTGTCCCATAACCTAGGCGGTCGTAGGGGACCAAGGTATCAGAGACCTCAGCTTTTCTAGGGGCCAGCATGTTGAGGGCGGCTTCAGTACAGTTCCCCCAGTTCACCCAGCTGTCAATGGGTACCTGCCCTCTTTAGAATCAGGGAAGGTAAAGCAGCGAGGTACAGGAGATGGGCGCCGCCCTCAATAATGCTGGCCCCTGCAAAAATTGAGGTCTCTGACACCTGATCCCCAAAGACCACATAGGTTATGGGAAGATCCTTACCTATACCTTTACCTGTCTAGCGCAGGTAACAGTCAGCAGTTTGCCCGTCAGATGTATGGAAAGAGGTTCGAGGCAAGGACAGTGAAACACATCAAACTGTCTGCTACAGCTCACGCACGCACATATGCACATACACACGCGCACGCACATACACGAACGCACACATACACAAACACACGCACACACACGCACACACACACAAACACACGCACATACACGCACGCACATATAAACACACACACACACACACGCACACACACACGCACGCACGCAGACAGGCACACAGGCACGCACATACGTGTGGACTGGACTTATAAAAGCACATGAGTGCTTATTCCATTATTCCTGAACCAAAATGATAACAATAAAGAAAACATAACACACACATACATACACACGCACGCACGCACGAAAACACACACACACACACACACACACACACACACACACACACACACACACACACACACACACACACACACACACACACACACACACACACACACACACACCCTCTTTCCGGCCACCTACACAAACGGACACACGCACATGAAACTATCAAAAACATTCTTGATTCATATGTCACTTTCATGTGTGGAAAAAATCTTCCACAAAGAAAAAGAGAGGATTTCCCCTTTCGTCCCTGTTCCGATTTTTCTTCCGTGCAGCTGTTGCTACGTATACCAAATGACTGCTGCATCCCACCTGACTGATGTGTGTTGTTGCAGAAACAAGAGAAATAATACCACAATGTTGTAGAGTACTGGAGGAGGGAGGGGGTGCTGGAACAACACCAGGATTTTGCAGACATAAAGAGGTTATGTCATCAAAATGAATTAACTCAAACTCGATCAAAAAAAAGAAGAAAAAAAATGACCCCGCCCCCCCCCCCAAAAAAAAAAAAAATCCCAAACAAAGCGTCTATGTAAAGGGACTGTTTCTTTCTGTTTTTAGTGATTGATTGAATTTTTTTTTTACAATGTTGTTGCATAGTACATACAGTCACTTAATAACATTTGATTTGTTTTCTACCTTTCATTTAACAATTGATAACACTCAAAGCGCAAACATTGGGTAAAATTATATACCAAAGAAATGAACAATAACTACGACATAAAAAGTGAATCTACAGTCACTGCACTGTATCAATATTTTCATCACACAAATATTCATTCACAACAAACAAAAAGACACAATACTAAAATAACAATCACCTGCAATCACCTCCCTCCCATTCTTTTCCCCACTCCGTTTTTCTAATAAAATAAAGAAGCACAAGAAAAATATTTCCCCATGGGGATACCGTGGGGGATGTTAGTATAAATAGCATCCCCACCTTCTAGAAATTCAACTATCAGCATATAAACATTAACTGTCCCACATAGGGTGTCCTAGGAAGACTTTAAACCCTGGATATAAACTAGAAATTCTGTGATAAAAATTCCCTCCTTTCTATCCCTCTCTTTGTCTCTGTGTTGTTCTTTTTCTTTCTGTCACCCCATTCGAGCCTAGGTTTTGCCTTCTTGGTCCATTCTCTGCCTTTTTCCCCCCGGAAAGACTTAAAAAGACAACAGTTCTCCCCCACACCGAAGACGGATGCGCTGGGCCAGACTTGAAAGGCGCTAAGCGGCAGCACAACGCATAAATAATTCGCTCCTATGACAGACGACAATACTTGCTGTCTGGGTGTTCGGCAAAGAAGAAGGAACATAATGAATGACTTTTTTTTTTTAGGACTGTATGAATGATAAATATTTATCATTTTAAAGAACATCAACGAGAAAGCAATGACTTGTAAAGTCGTAAAAATTTTATTGAATGGAAAAACTGAAATAAACTGCAAAAACTGTAAAATAACAACAGCAAAACAACAACAAAGCAACAACTGAGCATGTGCGTCTTTTTGGCGCTCTGTGTGTGTGTGTGTGTGTGTGTGTGTGTGTGTGTGTGTGTGTGTGTGTGTGTGTGTGTGTGTGTGTGTGTGTGTGTGAGTGAATGTGTGTGTGTGATACAGAAAGAGAGAGGGAGAGACAGAGACATATGGACAGAAAGACAAAGAGAGAGAGAGAGAGAGAGAGAGAGAGAGGAGAGAGAGAGAGAGAGAGAGAGAGAGAGAAGAGAGAGACAGAGACAGAGACAGACAGACAGACAGACAGAGACAGACAGACAGAGGCAGAGACAGAAAGAGACAGAGAGAGACAGAAAGGGAGAGAGAGAGAGACAGAGAGAGAACCAGAGAGAGAGAGACAGAGACAGACACTGGGAGAGGGAGACAGAAACAGACACTGAGAGAGAGAGACAGAGACAGACAGACAGACAAAGACAGACAAAGAGAGACAGACAGACAGAGAGAGGATAAACCCACAGATATAAACAAGACAGTAGCGAAAAACAAAAAATTCAAAACCCAAAACACAAAACAATAAAACCAAAAAACAAAAAAGTCGTTGAACTGATTCACGAGGCTTGGACTGACACAGCAGCAGCAGCAGCAGCAGCAGCAGCAGCAGCAGCAGCAGCAGCAGCAGCAGCAGCAGCAGCAGCAGCAGTAGTAGCAGCAGCAGCAGCAGCAGCAGCAGTAGAGAGAGAGAGAGAGAGAGAGAGAGAGAGAGAGAGGGAGAGAGAGAGGAGAGAGAGAGAGAGAGAGAGAGGAGAGAGAGAGAGGAGAGAGAGAGAGAGAGAGAGAGAGAGGAGAAGAGAGAGAGAGAGAGAGAGGCAAAGATATATATCTGGGACACACGGCGATAGATGTGAATGCCTGATAAACCCGGGCAGCTATCATGAGGGCTCCCCACCTGAAACGGCCCCGCCACGTTCCTGATACATTATTTTGTTTCACGCCGCTCGCGCTTCTCTCTCTCTCTCTCTCTCTCTCTCTCTCTCTCTCTCTCTCTCTCTCTCTCTCTCTCTCTCTCTCTCTCTCTCTCTCTCTCTCTCTCTCTCTCTCTCTCTCTGCCTCTGTCTGTCTCTCTCTGTATCTCTCTGTCTCTATCTCTCTCTGTCTCTGTCTCTCTTTCTCTCTCTCTCATTTTCTCTCTCTTTTTTTGCAGCAGCTGGTCCCGTTATTAGGGATGAAAGTGGTACAGTGAGGGAGGGGAGGGGGTGGGTAGGAGAGAGAGAGAGGGGGGGGAGGGGGAGAGGGGGAGGGATGGAGAGAGAGGGAGAGAGAGAGGAGAGGAGAGAGAGAGAGACGGGGGGGGAGGAGAGAGAGAGAGAGAGAGAGAGGAGAGAGAGAGAGAGAGGAGAGAGAGAGAGAGAGAGAGAGAGAGAGAGAGAGAGAGAGAGAGAGAGAGAGGGAGAGAGAGAGAGAGAGAGAGAGAGAGAGAGAAAGAAGAGAGAGAGAGAGAGAGAGAGAGAAGAAGAGAGAGGAGAGAGAGAGAGAGAGAGAGAGAGAGAGAGAGAGAGAGAGAGAGAGAGAGAGAGAGAAGACAGACAGACAGAAGAGAGAAAGCAGGAAAAGGAGAGGAGAGAATGAAGGATGGAAGGATGGAAGGAAGGAAGGAAGGAAGGAAGGAATTCTCTTTATGTCTAAAATGTTACATATAAGCATTCACATACTGTTTCTCGCCTGGCTGATTAAGGACTACGAGAAACAAAAACAGACGTCAACCTATGATTTAGAGAGAGGAGGGGGGGAGAGTGAGAGTGAGAGCGAGAGCGGAGAGCGAGAGCGAGAGCGAGGAGAGAGAGAGAGAGAGAGAGAGAGAGAGAGAGAGAGAGAGAGAGAGAGAGAGAGAGAGAATCGCAAGTGTTTGCTATGTCCACTGTCATATAGTTTAACTGTTCGTCAGTTTATTAAACTTTTGTTTGATCTATTTGTTTTGATGTCTGTTGCATTGAAAAAATCTGGGTGTGTGTGTGGGTGTGCACGCGCGCGCGCGTGCGTGCGTGCGTGTATGTTTGTGTGAGTGAGTGAGTGTGTGTCACAGTGTGTGTGTATGTGTGTGTGTATGTGTGTGTGTGTGTTTCAAATTCATTTAACGTCTGTTCACAAGTTGTGATATTAGAGAGAGAGAGAGAAAGAGAGAGAGAGAGAGGAGAGAGAGAGAGAGAGAGAGAGAGAGAGAGAGAGAGAGAGAGAGAGAGAGGAGAGAGATGAGAGAGAGAGAGAGAGAGAGAGAGAGAGAGAGAGGACAGACAGACAGACAGACAGGACAGACAGACAGACGACAGACGGACAGACAGAGACAGAGAGACAGAGAGAGACAGAGAGAAACAGAGACAGACAGAGACAGACAGACAGAGACAGACAGAGACAGACAGACAGAGAGAGATAGATCTAGAGAGAGAGAGAGTGCACGGGCGTGCGTGTGTCCGTATGTATGCATGCGTGTGTATGTATGTGTGCACGCGCGCGTGTGTGTATGTGCGCGCACGCGCCATGCACTTCCATTTCTTTCATGCTCTACCTCTCCTTCTCTGCAGGAAGCAAAGACTCGTGTTCTATCACTGCACCTCTACAACACAGTCACCATAGCCAAGGAGCCATTGAAGTCAGTGGTTTGCCTCAGGCCATCAACAGTTTGTACACACACCTTGTAGGCTACTGCTGCTGTACCACTTGGCGATATTCAGTGGTGCCTTTTTGGACCTTCAGAAAACAGGACGCCTCCTGAACAGGCCCCTTTGCTTATCGTTGTTTATTTTGTTATTTCACTTTTCTAATCTTTTCACAATAATAAAACCTAACAGATATTATCAAAATGTTTTTTTCATTTTTGATGCAATTTTATTCTGATGCAGCCTGTTTTTTTGCATATTAAAGCTAATTTTTTCCTATCATAAACATTGCTTGTTGTGCTAATTAACAGACCTTTTCATGCATTGGTGCTAGATATATATTGTTCTAAACTGATAAAATGTTTAGCTTAGTGGTCAGAACACTCGCTTTCTCCACGCTATGGTTAAGCAGCATCGATCTTGGTTACCACTTGGATGGGTGACCGTTTGTGCGCCTTGGCTTCAGTACAGTCACCCCCTCCCCCCCCCCAGTCCATCCAGCTGTAAATGGGTACTTTCAATACGCTTGCCTCTAGAGAAGCTGAGGTCTCTAATGCCTCCCTCCCCTACGGTAGGTTATGGGACACCTTTACCTTAACCAAGAGATCCCCTACTGGGGATCCCAATAGCTAGATGGTGGAGGTGAGGCTATAGTGGTGATGCCAGGAAGGGCTGAGGAGATGGTTTTAACCTTGTTGTTTTAAGCTGTGTATAGCTGCATAGTTTTCATCTGAGCTTTAACACTTGATGACGTGTGTTGTGTCCATGTCCTAAAGATGTTGTTATCGTGAAGTGGACAGGCTCAACAAAGACCAGAACTCCTCCTCTGGTCACTTTATTTTGTAAACTTAACATCTAACTTTTTCTTTCATATCAATTAATCCTTAATCAATGGGCTGTTGTTGCTCACAATGTTTACGTGTATAATAACAATGATTTTTTCCTTTTGTAAATACACTTTTCTTTAAACCGAGTTAATCCTCTGATGAAGGGACGAAGCTTCGCCAAATGTTATATTTGGCAGCAGACCGTCCTAACTAACTGTTCTAACATTTTCTTTTCTTATTTCTTAGATATATATTTTTTTTATTCTATGCAGACTATGACTTTATCCAGGTTAAAGTTACAGATGTAGTTGGAAGGGAATATTAGAATTTACAAGTTTTACAATTGTACTTTATTTCAGAAGAAAAGTGCAACGTTTTTTTTCATGCAGATGATATATATACAAATTGCACTATTTCCTTTTATTTCATCTTCCTTCCAGCTTTGCGGTTTAGCACCACACTGAAAGACACATTCGTTAATTAAACAGAAACTATAAAAAAACAACACCAACCAAGCCTTGAGTTTACCTCAGATCATTAACCAAACTGACGGCAGCTCTTCCTGAGCGGAACTGAAGGCTGCAAAGCAATATTGCCGGGAATGACTGATCGGCTTTCTCCTGACGTGTCACCCCTTCCTTCTATCAGCCCGTTTAGTAACGGAACCTTAGCGATAACAGGATGACAACAACGCATCCATCACCCCTCCTCCTCCTCCCCCTGTTGTTGTTATCATTACACACCTGTCTATTCCACATGGGGGACGCTCACACACCGGAAGCAGAGAGCTTGTCTCCCTAGCGCATGGGAGGTAATTCATAAGATGCCAACGTTTGTCTCCCATTTCGGAATGGGCGTTATCAGAGAGTGTCTTATTTTCCCTGGTTTGAAAAGCTGTGTCTGTTTCTCTCTCCACCCTATCGACGAGCCTCAAACTCCATTAGGATGGACAGTCCATTGACGATCAATTGCGAGGCTGTGGATAGATTTGTTCTGCTCCTTCCATGACACCAGAAAAGGGGGGACTATTCAGTTGTGACAGGTCGGGGGGAGGGGGTAGGGGTGTGGAATCGGTTACAGTGCGACGATTTCAAATTAAGTTTTCTCCCCGGCTTTTCAGTCACGGAGCGGTGATGGCAAACTGAGGGCGGTAGGAGAGTGTTTCGTAACTGCACCAATGCGGGTGGAAGGGTCTTTCAGTGCAAAGTGCAGTTGTTGGACAGGCGAGAGAGAAGGACTAGGCCTAGGACTCCTTATCAGCTTCCCTCTTCTCTCCCCGTTGTGACAACTGTCACGCTTGAATCAACCATGCGAGACTTGGGACGTACCGCTGTCGTGGTCGTGTGCGTTTAGTGGTCACGGGTGGGTGAACTGCAAAGTCCGTGTCGTCGTTTGGTATTGTGGGGATGGTAGTGAAAGGACATAGACTGGGAATGGAGGTAGTAGGGGAGGGGGGGGGGGGGTGCTGGCAGAACAAGGAAGGAGCCGGTGTAACACCCTCAAAACACTACCGTGCAATAAAGACTACTGTGGTGGTTTGGGCGTAAGGCTTCCATGCCATAACCACTACCGTAGTGACTTTTGCACATGCTGTAAACACTACCTTAGTGACTTTGGCGTACGCTATGAACACTATGAACACTATCTCTAAGCTAAAACATTACCGCTTACAAACACTTAAAAAAAATATATATATATCAAAAACTGAGGAGGGTGGCAGGATGTTTAAGACATTCGCTTGCCAACAAGTAAATCATGAGGTCCTGGGTTCGATTCCCAGCTTCGCGTAGGAGGCGTAGCCAGAAATAGTGTTTTTGGCGTGTAGGCCTGTGCTATAAACACTACTGATAGTGCTTTCAGCGTCCAAAATGATCATGGTAGTGTTTGTTGCATAGAGTGATTTTGGTTTATTACGCCCGCCCTGCGTCCGTGGTCTAACTGGAGGTAACGCACCTGCCTAGAAGGCCAGAAGAACAGCTTCGATTCCCCTGTGTGAGCCCGAATCCTAATCCCCCTCCTCCCATCCACTAGATCTAGATCTTGAAAGGCAATCTGGGTATTAGGTTGTTTTTTTCGGATGGGACTATAATCTAGGGTCCCGTGTGCAACACGTATTCAGCACAAGCAAAAACAACCCATGGCAACATGAGGGTTGTGCGTGACAAAATTCTGTAGAAAGTAGCCCTTCTGATAAGGAAACAAATACAAAAAAATGTATTTTTTAATGGATGGCACTACTCCTTTGGGTTGTGTCTCCCCAGGGGCAAGAAACCAGATTTTCCCACAAATAAACCTGCTCTGACTGAAAGTGGTATGCAACACAATATCAAACAATACAAAACAATTCATACAATACAATGCAATGCAAATGATGCACTCGGAGCTGACAACGAATAGTCGCTTAAAACATCATAGATGTGCAGGGGGTGGGATAGACAAGTTAGTGGTCAGACTGCGGGCTTTCCCCAAGTCAAAGTCAGGCAGCATTGAGCGTGGTAACCAGTTGGATGGATGACCGTTTGTGCGCCTTGGCTTCAGCACAGTCCTCCCAGTTCACCCAGCTGTAGTGGGCACCTGCCCTCTGTAGGGTCAGGGAAGGTAAAGTAGCAAGCGAGAGGAGGTAGGCGCCACCTTCAGTATGCTGGCCCCTAGAGAAGCTGAGATCTCTGATGCCTCGCTCCTCTACGACCACATAGGTTGTGGGACACCTTTACCTTTTTTTACCTTTAGATGTGTTTTTGTCCTTTGGTGTTCTGAATCTGACGAAGAGCAAACTTTGAACCGTAATGGGATCCCCCCCCCCCCCCCCCCCCTGCTGAACTTATTCATTGCTTTGAGCACAGTCTAAAAATATCAGCTGTTCTGTTGCGAAAGAACTAGAATAATACAGCCCTTTCCATCTTCAGAATGAAGAAATAAAAGCGTTCTTGAAAAACGGTAACATTAAAAAAAAAAACCACGCACATACACACAGAAAACTTTCATTTGCAAAAGAACACTAGGCCTAATGCCATATTGCTCATTCAAAATCTCCAATCGCTTTTCTCGTTTATTTTATTTTTTGTTGAAATTGCTGTTTTTGTTGTTGGCGGTGTTGGTGTTTTTTTATGTTTTTGTTTTTTTTAAAGAATAATGTACATTGTTTGTAAGAAATTGTTATCTTTACGTAGGTTGTGCACATTTTTCTTTTGAACAAGATAAAGAATCCTGTTGTTTGTAATTGCGGCCAGCTAACATTGTATCTCTAAGCATAGGGATTTCCCCCTCACTTCCTTTACATCTCAAATGATGGCCAGGCTGCGTGTCTCTTGGACATTGAGATACAAATCTTGTGCTGTCTATAGCCATTGATAGCACAACATGCAACTTGTCAGGCAAATAAATCCCCGTTAATAAATAGTGCATTGAAACACTTTTATCAGAAAAAAGAAAAGAGAAGAAACAAAGCAAAACAGAGAGAGAGAGAGAGGTGAGAGAGAGAGAGAGAGAGAGAAGAGAGAGAGAGGAGAGAGAGAGAGAGAGAGAGAGAGAGAGAGAGAGAGAGAGAGAGAGAGAGAGAGAGAGAGAGAGAGAGAGAGAGAGCAGTGTTTTATGTTGGTAAGTTTTTAGTGAAAAAGTGAGAGGCTGTATGATCAGTGGCTTTCCCACTCATGGAATTCCACTGTACAGCTTAGTCTTTAGTGATCGACTACGACTCTCTGACGAGGAGGCTTGACTTGCACTGTCCTTATGTGCTGCAGCCCTGGGGGCTTGTTGGCCTTTGGAGAACATCTCCAACACTGACTGTCCTTATACCCTCTTGACTGAGAGAGTGGGGGTGTACTGTGGTCAAGGCGTCTCCACTTTGATCAAATTTCTGCCCAATTTCCGAAACAGCAGCTGCCTCCTGTGTTGTTTTGGAGGTCATCGTCGGACACGACGGACAAACAAAAAAGCAAAACAAATTCACTGCCATAGTAACGTACCCTTCTTCAGAGTGATACCACCCCTTTTTATTTTTAAATGGTCCGGTTAATATTTCTGTGACTTGGATTGAATCACCATGTATAAAGAATGGATTGTTTGCTTTTGTGTCACACACACGCGCGCGCACACACACACACACACACACACACACACACACACACACACACACACACACACACACACACACACATCTTATCAAACAACTCGATGTCATTATTTTCGCATATAAAGTAATTATACGTTTTATATTCAAAAACTAATTATTTCACGCTTTGGAGATACAATAAACTGAACCTCTTTTTTTTCTTTTGGAAAGGTAAGAGGGCTGCGATGTGGTCTAGGGAAACTTGTAAAAACAGACAGATCCGCCTGAGCCTCTTAACAACTAGGCATTAAAAACAAAAGCACTTCAGCACTTTTGTTCCTGTAGCCATCCAACACTTGTGAAGCAGTATTTCTGCCTCATAAATCCAAAGTAATTCCACCACCCCCTTTTTAAAAAAAGGAAATTGTAAAAGCCTACTTGGGAAAAGACCCCAAACAACAAAACCAGGGGGTGTGACACTAGGTGGGGAAAAAAAAGCTCGTTTCACCCTTATTTCAAAAAACCAAGGAAAGTAGAGTCAACACAAAGCCCTGGCACACGCCACAGGGGACCCAGCTAACCCCCTACTCTTACATCCACTAACAACAACCTGCCACCCCCTTTAAACACTACTTTGTAGTCCTTCCAACACACAGCGAACGTATGCGAGCGCGTGCAGCATTTTCAGTGGCACGCGACTGCGGCGACATCTTTACTGGCATCAGGGCGCCATTAAAATGGCTCGTCCCTCGCTTCACAGCCATCGCTTCCGGCCGGCGGAAGTAGCGTCCCCCTAGCGGGAGCCCCGCGACTTCAACAAGGGAGAGAAGCTGGTGGACAATGATTGCTTCCCGCCCGCGAAAGTGGCGTCGCCTTGCGGGGGCGCAGGGAAGACAAGCGATGGTCTTTTCAAATTGGGCGGGAGGTCGGGGTCATGAGATTGGCCTGGACGTGTGTCGGGATGACCATTGGGCCGGTCACTTCCCTGTAGGTGGCCGGGCATTCTCATTGTTTGGGCAGAGCGAAGGTGGGGGATTTTGTCATGTCCACTGTAAGTCATTTCGGGGTGGGATTTATTTATTGGGAGTTGGGTGAGGATAAAGTAAAGATGGATGGGGGTGGAAAAAGGACAGGAAAACACTGGGGGGGGGGGGGGGGGGGAAAGAGAAAAAAGTCACCCTCAAAACGCTACTGATGTGATTTTCTACAGCATGTGCCAGGAGTTTTATGGGGTTCTGTTACTTTCGGTGTATGGGTAGATCCGTGGCCTTAAGTGAGGTACGTTTCTGGAAAGGTTGTTGGTTCAATTCCTGTTTAGATCCCGAACTTTCGCCCAAACACTAGATCATGAGTTGATATAATTTAAAGTCTATAGTCTTTCATATGAAACAATACACCCATGTCCCGTGAGATGAAGGACATATAATCATATACTGTCAATGAAAGTGGAAAATGTTTTTAGTATGTTTCTTTTTTCTGCCTGGTTTCCCGTGATTTCCCGTCCTGCCATTTCCACACTGCTCACTTCCAACTCTGCCCCAACCATACCCAGACTCGCCATGTCCCCAGCTCAGGGTAACAAGTCCACAGGTACCTTACCAATGCTAAGACTCCTTAGGGTTACCAACAAGAAGGGCCCTGCATTGCTGCTGGGGAATTTCAGTGGTCTTCAGTAGTACCTTCCCGAGCCAACATACACAAGACACCATCTACCAAGCAAACTGCTACCGTCAATAACGGTTTACCCCTGGGAGTGGTGGCCACATCCCTCCAACGACCTTCCCTCCAAAACCTACAACCCTAAAGGCTTTGACAGTGTCTAACCTCATGCACAGAAGTGTGTGGGAAACCGAAAGTGAAGTCCTGTGACCGAATACGAGATTAATTTTTAAAAAATTATTATTGCATGGTGATGAATGGTGATGAAGATGATGCACTGATGCACGCTATGGAAGTGCACCAGCTTTGAGGCTTCCTGACATGGATGCATTCTCTGCTTCCTATCATAATATCCTGGCATCAAACGGGGCTCGAGACATACAGACACTTGCAATGTTGGTCAAGACATTTTTAGCAACACTCTTAAAATCGTGTCTGTAAAGTGGGTGAAACTCGACTGTGTGGTCCCAGTAGTCCCAATGAGCTCCTAGCAACCTCACGTTGAGCAGTAGTGGCCTGGAGTCCGAAAATCCTATGACTCTTCTGGGATCAAACCTCGAGTTTCCAGCCTAGTACCAAATGGGGTTATCGCCGTGGCCTGGTGACTGGTGCCTGCTAATAATTTTATGCTTTTAGTAATATATAACTCTTCCCAAAAGGACTCTAAAACATCCACCACTCGCAGGTAGGCATATACAAAAAAAAAATATAGTACTAATGCGAATGATGATAACAGCAATTATTGTAAGAAAGAAAAACCCCATAAAGGACACACACAATAATAAAAGTAATAAAGAAAACAACTGATGCATAAACCATAATGATTGCACCCACCCCCCAAAAAACACCACCAAAAACAAACAAAAAATAAACAAAACAAATGTTGACAGAGAGAGAGGTTTAAAAAAAAAAGGTAACGCACAATTCAAGCGTACAGAATATAACAATATTCAGCACGGATAATGACAGACAATGTATAAGGCTTTTAGCTAATAAATATAAAGAGGAATTATTCAATAGAACAGAAAATGAGCTAAAAAAAAAAGATAGCAGAGAATTACATTGGCAGAAGAAAAGGCTGACAGTATATATAAAGGAAAACTCAGTCATTACATATTTTATTGAGCATAGTAATAATACCGCACAAGACTTTGAGCATAGCTAGAGGATAATTTTCAGAAACATTTATTGGAGTCAATGCTATGATAAAAGGATAGTTTGAACGTTTTCCATAATGCGAATAGAGATGACTATCCAAACTATCCTTCTCTAACCTTACAAAAGAAGAAAAAATTGACGGTTTACAGTCAAACACACCCACACACACCCATACGCATGCACGCGCGCACACACACACACACACACACACACACACACACACA
>CM060317.1:8283723-8293723 GCA_030674155.1 Stramonita haemastoma
TTATTATTATTATTATTATTATTATTATTATTATTATTATATTGCTCAAATCTACATAATCATGGTTATGAGAACCCTCACTCTGCACAAAGCCACCTCTTTAGAAACTGACGAACAGGGAAATAGTGAATTTTAACTTGCGTTGATAACGTCACACCACATTCTAAGACAAACATGAAAACGGACACAGGGAACTGTATAAACTAGCACATCCACCAAGAATTAACACTTCATTCCTACTATTCCAGAAAGATTTCAATGAAGATAAGAAGAAAAAAAAAGAAAACTCCCATTCCTTTTGTATTTCAAAACCCCTCTCTAAGCAGCCTGGGCCCTGACAATGGCGATATCCATGTCACAGCTAGAACGTGTCCATCAAACACTCTGACATTAATGGCACTAGCTCCAAAAACACATCAAAGAACCACAGAGCAAAAACCCTTGCGCCACGGGAGGGGAGAAGAGAAGAGAAGAGAAGAGAGAGAGAGAGAGAGAGAGAGAGAGAGAGAGAGAGAGAGAGAGAGAGAGAGAGAGAGAAGAGAGAGAGAGAGAGAGAGAGAGAGAGAGAGAGATGCCTTAGAGAAACTCTACCTTTTTTACACCACATTCCATTTTTTTCTCTAACCTGCCTGTTATTATTATACTACTACCCCTCGCCTCAGCAAAAAAAAAAGAAAAAAAAAGGGGCAAACAGTGTGAGGAGAGTCCCTTCTTTGTCATCCTCAAATCCTGGCCCCTAATCCGGCGCGTGGCGTGCGTGGGTTAATGGTCCGTTTTATAGTGTCTTGTTTCACGGTCACTTGAAGTCCCTTGACAGTTCATAAACACCACCCCCTCTTTACTTAGTGTCTTGTGGCAGGCAGCCCATTAGTCGTGTGGGCCCCTTTTCGTGGGTGGAAACAACTGCACTATAGCTCGTTTTGTGGAGGTCAACAGAAGAAGTATTTGGGGAAAACAGTACTGGAGATACAAAAAAGCTAGGGGAAGAGAATGTGGAGGGGAGGGGGAGAGTACAGGCTCTTGGTTGGTGTTTTATTTCAAAGGTAATTATATTATCATTGGGATGGTCTGGGTACTCCATACTCTAAGAGAGTGAATGTTCTCTCAGGTGTTACGATTGTTGTAGGATGAGGGATCCATCGTTTTTACTGGGTTGAATGTTCACTGTTCAAAATGAAGCTGTTAGGCTCTCTCTCTCTCTCTCTCTCTCTCTCTCTCTCTCTCTCTCTCTCTCTCTCTCTCTCTCTCTCTCTCTCTCTCTCTCTCTCTCTCTCCTCTCTCTCCTCTCTCTCTCTCTCTCTCCCTCTCTCTGTTTTGTTTTGTTTTTGTTTTTTCTTTGTTTTTCTTGCTTCTTTATTCAACTCAAAATCATCATTGATTCTTACTTCTCATTTTCGTTTCTGAATCAGTGACTTTATAACATTACCTTAATATTGTATCTCTGTGTTAATTCTTGCCTGTTGTTTGATACTTGGTATGGTTCCTTATTTTTGGTATTTGGATCATTATAATTGTTGATTTTATTTATATTTTTATTGGCAGTATCTCCCCCCCCCTCCAATAAGGATATTAGTTTAAAAATTTTTGTTCCCCCTTTTATCCAAATGTATGATTTATGTCACATGTATAATTTTTGACAGATGGTGGTGGATTGATGTTTTCAGTTGTTTATTCTCTTCTCTTGTTTGCTCTTTACCTATTAACACTTTTCTATTCTTTCATTATCAAAATCTTATTGTGACTTCTGATTTTGTTTCTGTCGAGTGCATTTATTACCTGATCATATGTGTCCTTATTCTTGTAGTTGTCTGTTTGCATAAAGCTTATTGTTTATATTTTTTCAACTTGATGTATCCTGAAGGCGGGGATGGATGTAAAAGCACACAAGTGCTTATCTTTATCCTCGAATAAAATATTTTGCCTTGCCTTGCCTTGCTTGTCTCTCTCTCATCTGTCTCTCTGATCTCAATCCTCCTCATCTCTCTTCTCTCTTTCCTCATCTCCTCTTTTTCTTCCTTCCTTCCTTTCTCTCTCTCTCTCTCTCTCTCTCTCTCTCTCTCTCTCTCTCTCTCTCTTCTCTCTTTCTCTCTCCCTCTCTTCTCCTCTCTCTTCTCTTCTCTCTCTCTCTCTCTCTCTCTCTCTCTCTTTCTCTCCTCTCTCTCTCTTTTTTGTTTTTTTATGAGGACCTGGTGTAAAGAAGCCTCTGGCTTATCCATATTTCCTCAATAAAACATTCGAGTTCGAGTTCGAGTTCGAGTTCGAGTTCGAGTTCGAGTTCTCTCTCTCTCTCTCCTCTCTCTCTCTCTCTCTCTCTCTCTCTCTCCTCTTCTCTCTTCTCTCTCTCTCTCTCTCTCTCTCTCTCTCTCTCTCTCTCTCTCTCTCTCTCCACAATAATTAATTTGTTGTTGCTGCTGTTGCTTTTTCCCCTTTCCTTTTCTTCTCGTTTTGTTTTTGTTTTTATTGGGGGGGGGGGGGGGGGGGGGTGGAATGGATGGGTCCCTACTAAAATACAAAGTATCTCGGCACCCCTCCCCCCTTTCATGTATAGGCCAATAGCGTTTTTTGAAGAAATCATTCGATATCGAATTCGAAATCGAGTTCTCTCTATGTTTTAAAGAAAGGACAGTTAACTATCCTGTACACACCTAACCTCCTTTTATTTTCATTGCGCGCACGTGTGTGTATGTGTGTGTGTGTGTGTGTGTGTGTGTGTGTGTGTGTGTGTGTGTGTGTGTGTGTATGTGTGTGTGTGTGTGTCTGTGTCTGTGTCTGTGTGCGTGTGCGCGTGCGTGTGTGTGTATGTGCGTGTGCGCACGCGTGTGCGTACGTATGTACGTGCATGCGAGAATGCGCGCGCATGCGTGCGTGTGTGTGTGCGTGCGTGCGTGTGTAAGGCAAGGTGTGGAAAATGTGAATGGTTTTGTGACCACAAGATGGACATGTTTTCTCTCCACAGCTCTGGGAGATTTGACCTGTGGGGATTAACTCACGGCGGGGGAGAGGTGAAAGAGACCACAGACCAGAAACCACAGAAATGGTTTTTGAAAAATAGTTACCTTTCAAGTGTATGGCCTCTACTACTTCTGATTCTCTCTCTGTCTTTGTGTGTCTCTCTCATTGTGTCTGTATCTGTGTGTGTGTGTGTGTGTGTGTGTGTGTGTGTGTGTGTGTGTGTGTGTGTGTGTGTGTGTGTGTGTGTGTGTGTGTGTGTGTGTGGTGTCTGTCTGTCTGTCTGTCTGTCTGTCTGTCTGTCTGTCTGTCTCTCTCTCTCTCTCTCTCTTCTCTCTCTCTCTCCTCTCTCTCTCTCTCTCTCTCTCTCTCTCTCTCTCTCTCTCTCTCTCTCTCTCTCTCCTCTCTCTCTCTCTGTGATGGTCACTTAATTAAGTTGGACACGAATAGAGAAAATTAGAGGGATGCGAATTCAAATTTCTGAGGATTGAAGAAAAATGAAGATTGAAAGGGTATTTTGTGTTCGAGCGCTCAAAACTGCCTTTACAACCGCTCAGAGCTGGTCAGAATGATCAACCGTTTGAAAAAATCTGCAATTTCGTTTCCGGATAGCTTGAGAAAAGTTCAAAGAGATCAGAGGAAGAGGGCAAAAGATGGACCAAAAGGCGCAGCACACAATGCCAATCAAGGTACGGATGGCTTCAGAACCTCTGGCAGACAGACCGGCAGCCAGATGGCTTGATGACATCACGCTGGTGTAACACCCCACAATGTCGGGTTGCTCTCCTCAGGAAGAGCGCGTCGCCACAAGAGCAGCACCACCCATTTTTTTCTTTTCTTGTCTGCAACTGTATTATTTTGTTTCCCTAGCTATGAGAGTGGCTTTTTTTTCTACAGAATGTTGCTAGGGACAACTCTTTTGTTGCTTTGGGTTATTCTCAGAGCGTAAATAATTATGTACATCACATAGGACCTCGGTTTATCGTCTCATCCGAAAGACTAGTACCAAGATCACCACTCGTGTTCTAATGGATGGGGAAAAGTTTCTGGTCCAAACGGATCGAAACACCACACACTTTTGACCCAGATTCGCTTTCAAGGCAGGTGCGTTACCTCTAGATCACTGATCCATCTATTATAAGCAACAGCAACAAAACAAACAAATTTGACATTCTTCTTCTTCATCTGCTCTTCTTTGTTCTTTCTCATTCCTTCTCTCTTTCATTTTTTTCCTTTCTTGGTGGTGGAGGAGGGGGGGTTAGGGGGTAGGGGGTGGGGGGCAGGTGTGTGTTTCTGTCCGTCTTTCTTTGTTTTTTGTTCTCTCTCTCCTCCTCACTCATCTTCCTTTCTTTCTTGTTTGCTTGTTTGTTTGTTTCACTCTATATTTCTTTCTGTTTTTCTTCTCTTCTTTGTCTTCTTATACTTTTTCGTATTGTTTGTTTCGTTTCACTCTGTCTTTCTTTCATTCTTTTAAAATATCTCTCTCTATCTCTCTCTCTCTCTCTTCACTCTCTCTCTCTCTCTCTCTCTCTCTCTCTCTCTCTCTCTCTCTCTCTCTCTCTCTCTCTCTCTCTCTCCTCTCTCTCTCTCTCTCTCTCTCTCTCTCTCTCTCTCTCTCTCCATTGTCCTCTTGTCATCTCCATGTTGTCCATTTTCATGCCTTTTTTCCCCAAAAGACTTTGAAGATAACAATTCTCTCCCACACCGAAGTCAGAGTAGGCCATCGTGTGCCGGTGGGAACAGATGACATTTACAAAACTGCATACACACGGGGACTGGATGTAAAAAAAAGCACAAGAGTGCTTATTCCATTATCCTCGATATAAAAGAATAAATAAGATAAATAAAATAAAATTTAAAAAAAGATAATAAAGATGTGCTGGGCCTGATTTGTCAGGCGTTTAACGGCTCGCAAAGTATTTTCGCTCATATGACAGACAACAATAGTTGCTGTCTGAGCGTTCAACAAAGAAGAAGAAGTTTACTGAATGTGATGAAACCAAAAAGATGCAGCCCTTAAATCATGACCGTAGTGGTGGACAGAACTGTAAGGATCAATGACAATCAAAGAGAGAAAGAGGAAGAAAAAGAAAAAAAGTAAGAAAGATAGAAAAGATAGAAGAAAGAGCAAGGAAACTAACAAAGGAGAGAGAGAGAGAGAGGGAGAGAGAGAGAGAGAGAGAGAGAGAGAGAGAGAGAGAGAGAGAGAGAGAGAGAGAGAGAGGAGAGAGAGAGAGGAGAGAGAATTCGTAGCACAAAAATTCGTAGCACATGTTTTCAGAATATGGAGATAGTATTAATATTGACAGGTCCCCGGCATCCCCACAGGGAAACACTCAGTAAACAAGCCCCATCCCCAATACATCCGTCTGGTGTACATCACACCTCTTTGACATGGAAGAAGCACACAGTTTGTGACATCACTGTTTTGTCGTCATCCTTCATCGACCCCCCCCCCCCCCCCCCCCCCCCCTATCCTCTCTTTCCCTCTGGGCCAATAAGATTAGGCTGTCAGCAAAGACGTCAGCGCGTCTGTTTCATTTATCATCAACAGATTTTCACACATGAAAAAGATGTTCACACATGAAAAAAAGCTTTTAAAACAGCCATTTTCTAAAACAAGCGAAACAAAACAAATTAACAAAGAAGAAGTAAACACGTAAAAAGGACCCCCCCCAAAAAAAAACCCACAAAAAAAACACAACAAACCAAACCAAACCAACAACAACAACAAAAAAGCCACAACAAGCAAACAGAACCAGCCAGCCAACAAAACAACAACCACAATAAGCAAATAACAAAACCAAAAGCAAAGAAACTCACACACGAAAGGAAATGGATGAGAAACAAACAATCTACCAAACAGAAGACAGGAAGAACAAAAAGAAAACGAAGAGAGAAAATAGACAAAGAAATGAGAGAAGAAAAAAGAAAGGAAAAAGGGGAGAAAGAAAGACAGAAGCGCAGCAAATGAATAAACAAGTAACTGTAACATGTAGTTTTTTTTCATTTAAAACTCCTGCAGATGAAAAAAAACCCAGATTTATGTACTCTTCTTCATCACCAGTTTCTTCTTTTTTCTCAGTAAAGATACTTTCTTATTTATTTATTTATTTATTTATTTATTTATTTATTTATTTATTTATTTATTTATTTATCTATTGCGAATGCTTTCAAACTGCTTGCCCAAACAGATTCTAAAACGACCAAAAAAAGAGAAAAGAGTGAGCAAGACTTAGAGGTCAAGAAAAAGATTTTCATTTTACCCGATGGATACATTTACACCTGATTTATCGTCTTGTACTCATCTGTGTGTGTGTGTGTGTGTGTGTGTGTGTGTGTGTGTGTGTGTGTGTGTGTGTGTGTGTGTGTGTGTGTGTGTGTGTGTGTGTGTGTGTGTGTGTGTGAGCGCCCGCGCGCGTATGTGTGTGATATCCACAATGTGTGACGTTGTGCACACGTATCCTCCCTCCTCTTTTTTTATTTATTATTTAAAAAAAAATTCTTGTGAAAGCATCAGAGATATTCTCAATTCCCCCTCCCTCTCTCTCTCTTTACACCACACACACACACACACACACACACACACACACACACACACACACACACACACACACATACACACACACACACACACACACACACACACACACACACACACACACACACACACACACACCATAACATCAGTTTTGCTTGCTTGCTCTCTTAACCCGAGAAAAAATTAATAGCAAACAAATCAATGCTTTCAAGTTTTAAACGACTCTTATGTCTGTTAGGCTGCATCAAGTTTTCGCTGGTAACGGGACACAACTTGTTGTAGCATAGGATTTCTAAAGCGCCATAAATTATCTCCCTTGGTACATGTTCATTCATTCATTCATTCATTTATTCATTCATTCATTCATTCATTCATCCATCCATTCATTCATTCATTCTTTTATATTGACGACAATGGAACAAGCACTCACGTGCTTTTTTTTACATCCAGTCCCCGTGTGCATGCAGTTTTGTAAATCTTGTCATCTCTTCCCACCGGCACACAATTGTGACATAGTGTGTGTGTGTGAGGGTGGGGTGGGGGGGGGGGGGGCGCTCAACACACTATGTCACAAATTGAGATATAGTGCGTTGTTAAGACATTGCATGGCAGAACAAAAACATACACAGTTCTTTTTTTTGCTCTGGTTTTAATAAAGTAATTGAACTGCTGCCTACATGATCAGCATTTCTTTTGATTTTAAGTAGCATTTTCATTGCAGGATGTAAGACACTGAAGAAAATCTAGAATTAAAGTCACACAAATGAAAAAAATACAGCACAACATTCACGGCTTTTTTCTTTTCTTTTCTTAAAACCAACTGATGCACTGCAATTGGAAGAAGCACATTTTTTTTTATAGTAAGTAGCTTATTATTGCAAAGTGTTAGATGATGAAGAGTAGACTTTTGTCACGATCTGGAAGTAAAGTTAAACAGCTGGAAAAAGTAATAGCTAACTGGGGATGCAAAGTTTTTGTTGTTTCTTTATTATGTTTTTTGTTTTGTTATTTTGTTGTTTTCACTGTAATTTCTTTTCTATACTATAAACTTTTGACATTGTGAGGGGGGGGGGAGGGGGTGTTCATGCAGGATTTAACATGTGCGCAAGATGTTCAGCGTGCGATCGCACATGGGGCCTCGGTTAATAGATCTAGTGTCATCCGAAGGACGTGTGTGTGTGTGTGTGTGTGTGTGTGTGTGTGTGTGTGTGTGTGTGTGTGTGTGTGTGTGTGTGTGTGTGTGTGTGTGTGTGTGGTGTGTGTGAAATCGAGTCAAGTCAAGTCAGACTTTTATTTCCAGATGGTACATGTGTCAAAGTCAAGTCAAAGTCAAACTTTTATTTCCAGATGGTACATTGAGTAAGCAGTGCAATTGCTTTTTTTCATCAAGCCATCCATCTAAGAAAAAAATATACGTATGCATATTTGAAAAAGGAAAAACCTTAAGAAGATATGTCGTACAAATGAAAAAGATTAAAAATGAAATTGAAAAATAGTGTGTTAGTTAGTTAGTTAGTTCTTCAGTTTAACGTCCTTCCACTAAATAGTGATATCAGACGGGAAAGTGTATATGAGTGAGTGAGTGTGTGTATGGAGGGGGGGGAGGGGGGGGGGGGGGGTTGGGATGGGCACATAGCTAAATTTCTGAATTAAACAACTATATGAACCAAAAATTAAAACCATAGAACAAGAATAATAAAAAGAAAGAAATAACATCTTAAACACTAACTTTGCAATTCATATAACTAGTTTATAAAAAAAAAAAAAATAATAATAACCATTACATCATAAAAACCTGATAATAGGACTATGACTTAATGACAATACAATTTCTTTCATTAGCGAAATGTCTTTTAGAATTTGCTCTAAGCAAACGTATGTGAAAACAGGTAAAAAGTTTTTCAAATCTCTGCATTCTAAAAGAATGTGACTTATTGTAATATTTTCGCCACAGATACATGTTGCTTTTTTTGAAAATTTCGATCTAAGGGCATTTAGCTTGAATCTATAAATAAGAGATACAACATTTCTATATTCATAAGAGTTACGGCATTTAATCTTATCAAAAGATAATAAATGGGTTACATCATCATTCTGGTGAGAACCAATACTTTGTTTCTTTTTAAAATGTTTCCAACATGCATTCTGTAGCATACTATAGCCCTCATGAACAGATAAGGGGACATTAATGCTGCAGGACCCATCAGTGTGCTTTGCTCCACATTTTGCTACTTTGTCAACTATTTCATTAAAGTAGATACCACAATGGGAAGGAATCCAGCAAAAGGTAACACAGGTGCCTCGTAACATCAGAAAATGAATTAGATGTCCAATCTCAGTTATGAGATCTTGTCTCACTTTTGAACTGGAATTTTTTAAAGCAAGTAAAACCGACTTGGAATCAACACAAAAAAGCGTTAAAAATATGTCTTTGGGAAAATCTAGAAGAAAATATAAAGCCATCAAAATGGCAGATAATTCAGCTGTAAAAATAGAACGATTTTTCCCAATATAAAAAGATCTTTCTATTTTCAGTGATGGGATTACAAAAGCTGCTCCCGCCTCGTTGTTGTTTAAAAGTGAGCCGTCAGTGTAGATTTTTAGATGTTCTGGATATGCAGTTTGTATATGTTCTTTTACTGACGCGCTAAGAATATTTTCATTACCTTTTTTGGTTAAAGAAGAATAATTTAAGTCAAAATTAGCTCTCTGAAGCTCCCATGGTGGGCAAGATGAGATGTTAATCTTTGATTTAGTTATTTCTGTAGGACATATATCATCTGCCTTATCAAATAAGTGAGAAGTATAAGTTCTAGCCGTGGTAACAGAACGAATAGTATGAGCTCTTTTGGGGAAGTTGACATCAGATCTTATATTTATTTCGGTATCCACATTGCTTTCTTGTTTTGAACAACGCAAGAGATATTTTGCCACAGCCAGTTGTCGATGATCATCTAAAGGCAAAATACCTATCTCTTTATAAGTACCCAAGGATGATGCATGAAAAGGTACACCCAAAGCTAATCGAAAAGCCTTACAGTCTAATCTTGTCATTTTTTGTAATAAAGATTTTGGAGCGCTGAAAAATGCTTCCTGGCCATAAATGAGTCTTGAACGTACAAGAGATAATGCTAGATGCTTTAAAACAGCTACGTCATGAGCCCACACTTGTTTACTGATAACTTTCAAGAAGTTAAGACTTTTCCGGGCTTTAGTATTTAAATAGTCAATGTGATGATTCCAACTTAGTGAAGATGTGAAGTGTACCCCTAAAAACTTCGCCATAGATTTATATTCCAAAGCTTTCCCATCTATCTGAAAAACAGGTAGAACTGGTGGATTAAAACCATTATTAAAAAGTACGAGATTAGTCTTTTCGGGAGACAGTAACAGTCCATTCTCAAAGATGTAGTCATTAAGTTTGTTTAACTCAAGCTGATAAATGTTTTTCAGATGATTAATATGCCTCTTTGGTGTTCTCTTTTTCATTGTGACATTCATCCACATACA
>CM060317.1:8298723-8301223 GCA_030674155.1 Stramonita haemastoma
CACTGACTCCTAGGGGAAGAAACACCATCCGCAGAAACACCCCGGTACTACGGCCTGAGAAAGTAGTGCGGGGGGGGGGGGGGGGGGGGGAATGGGGGTATGGGGGGGGGGTGAGGAAGTGGTGGGGGTAGCGAGATGGTGGAGGGAGGGAGTGGGGGTAGGGGTAGGGTGGGGGGGGGAGAGAGGATGGGTTAGAACTTTTACCCCCCAAAAAAAAGAAAAAGAAAGAAAAAAGGAATGGTAGACAGACTGAAATAACATTGTATTGTCCGTGTCATATGGTTCTTGAAACGATTGTATGTTTGGCTAAATGGGGTCGGGGGGGGGGGGGGGGGGGGTATATATATTTTTTGCAATCATTCATTCATTCATTCATTCATCCATTAAGCACCTGACAAATCAGGTCCAGCGCATCTGACTTTGGTGTGGGAGAGAATTGTTATTTTATTAGTCTTCCTGGAAAAAAATGTAGGAGAATTGACAAAGAAGGCAGAAATAGACAAGAGGGAGCTGACAAGAAAAAGAGGAACAAGGCAGAAACAAAGAAAGGGATAGAAAAGAGGGAATTTCTAGCACAGAATTTCCTGGAGGTGGAAATGCTGTTTATACTGACAGACCCCCGGCATCCCTTTTTGAGTTAAAAAAAGTGTCTAGAGTTTCTCGACTAATCTTCATTCATGTGTGCGTGTGTGTGTGTGTGTGTGTGTGTGTGTGTGTGTGTGTGTGTGTGTGTGTGTGTGTGTGTGTGATTGTGTGTGTGTGTGTGCGTGCGTGCGTGCGTGCGTGTGTGCGTGCATGCATGCATGCGTGCGTATGTGAACGTGTGTTATGGATGAAATAGTAGATCTATATGTTACTACTGTATAAAAATGTACAATATCCGCTCTCCTCTGTCAGCGGGAGCATAATATAGAACACCAGAACGTAGCTCGGTGCAAAACTGGAAGAAACTGAAGAGGAACAAACAAACGGATGGGCACCAGTTCCCAAAGCAATCATCACAACCCTCAACATTCTTACCACGTGGCTGTCTATCTACCCACCTAAACACTGCCTGGTTAGGTTCCAAGCTGTTAGCCACACTTGCCGAAAAGTTACGTGCATGTCTTTGGTCAGCATTAACGCCTTTACTTTCAACTCTCATCTGGCGCCCCCAAAACGAACAGAAAGTCGTCTGCTTGCCTTGCCAGGCCATCCTCTTGCGCATGCACGCGCCTCTCCTTGTTTCTCCAGGGGTCGTTACTTGGCTTATCTCCCTTCTGTAACGACGGACGATAGATGGTGTCTCGATAAGCTCCCTTTGATCGCTCCTTCTCGCTGGCCCCGTCCTCTTGATTATCTGTCTGTTGTGTTCATTATCTGTTCATTATCTGTTGGAGGCTGTTGATTAGTTCACCAGAAGCAACCAGTTTCCACAAGGAACCCCACCAGAGCAGGGGTCTGTAATTGTCTGTTTCTTCCTCTTCCATTGGTCTGCTAAGCTTTCGTTGGCGGAAGGAGGGTAGGTAGGTTTGCATTAGAGCTATCAAATATCGCTTAATCGTTTGGCTTCGGCTCATCACCAACGGCGGAGGGTAACGAGCCGTTTACACCAATCAAAGGAAAGGTCTGTGTGGCGCCTACCCAATAACAAGGCTTCTAGCATGTCCGAGGCAAGTCTGTGGTATGTACGTACCTACTGTCTTTGTGGAGTGAGGGAGTGAGGGTGCTAGGCTAGTTGTAGGCCTAGCCAGCAGCTTTTTTTTATAGGGCTGAAAGTCAGTGGATCCTCTAGAAAGAAAGGTAGCAGGACGGGTAAGATGTTGGCCTGCTAAACACAAGTAAACCGTGAAGTTCTGGGTTCGATTCTCAGCCTGGCGTTTTCATCCCAGTTTAACGAGAAAATCGACCTGAATGTCAAAGTCCTTTGGATGAGACTATAAACCGAAGCCCTGTATGCGAATGCACGCAAAATATCTTAGTCACATACACGTTAAAAACCTGTTCCGACTGTCGGTAGAGTAGGCCATTTTGTGCCGGTATGAACGGGTGACAAAAACTTAAAAACTTCAAATACACATGCACACAGGTGTCGTGTTTACAGACTAACCCCGAAGTTGGAATATGGCGACATAAACGGTAGGGGTGAGGTGTGTGTGTGTGTGTGTGTGTGTGTGTGTGTGTGTGTGTGTGTGTGAGGGGGGGGGGGGGGGGGCGGGTCACATACGCAGAAAAAAATTTCACCATCTGGGAGCTCTAGCCGAGGAACGAAAACAAAATTGCTTGAAAATATTTTGAGCTTGGGTTTGTATAAAACTGACAGTCTAGTCACAGAATCTTTCCAGGCAACGTGTATCGTTTCTCTGCTTCTGTACTTTTCCACGGTGTCTGCCTGATCTAGACTAGGTTTTTTTTTTTTTTTAATCTGTGTTCATATAATGCAATGTATCAACATTAGTTTATTAAAAATGTTCCAGCTAGTTTGGGACCAGGTTCTATCTAGTGTTGTGTTGAACGTCAT
>CM060317.1:8306223-8318723 GCA_030674155.1 Stramonita haemastoma
ACAATACAAATCAATCGATTGATTGACCGGTCTGCTGTGACTTAAAGTGGTATACAACATAATTATTACAACACAAATCAATCGATTGATTGACCGATATGTCCATCCACACGTCCAATACATCCACACAAAGCCTTGATCAGTGCAGAACTAATACAAAACTGAAGGAAATAGACTAAAAGAAGACACCTAAACTTTGAAATCTGGGATTGAAAACAATGATTTATTCAACAATTTAGGGAACATACTTTGAACAATCGTTTTTACTGAAAAAAAGCAAGTATCGACAGTAAAGCAATAAAACTAGCGTTGGGAGTTCTAGCAGACGCAAATGCAGGGAAAACTTACCAAGAGGCAAACTTGTTACCATTTTGAGATGAGTGTAAACCGTGTGTAGCTAAGTACCTGACCAGAAGTCTATCTGTGCAAACTTAAGTGAAGAATGAAGGGGTTTTAGATTTGATTAATGATGACCGCGAAAGAGCTCATTAGAGATCTTCACTGAAGTCAATTTGTAACTACACAAATGGCTTATTTGCTACACGGGAAACTTATCATTCAAGAAATTCTTGTTATGCCAAAAGTATCCAAGTATCCAGGAACACGAAACTGCAACATTTGATGCTGATTACACCATGTCCAACCCCCCCCCCCCCAGTAATTCTAATTTGCAACGCTAGAGAAATCTGTAAACATGTTATTAACAATTACCTTAAAGGCTCAGTGTATAGAATAAGTGAAGGATCAGGCTTTGTTATCCCTGGTTCTAAAATTAAAAAAAAAACCTATACCCTTGGGTAA
This sequence comes from Stramonita haemastoma, assembly GCA_030674155.1. Taxonomy (NCBI): domain Eukaryota; kingdom Metazoa; phylum Mollusca; class Gastropoda; order Neogastropoda; family Muricidae; genus Stramonita; species Stramonita haemastoma. The sequence continues at coordinate 8,307,025 of CM060317.1, forward strand.
GTTTCCCCCCCCCCCTTTTTTTTTTATTATTTTTTTTTACAGCAGAATGATATAGACAATTCTTATGGCACTATGTGACTGGCATCAGACACTGGTTAATAATTATTGTTACCTGTATTGACACCAAAAATAATTGATTTATTTGGCTTACCAAAAATAAACTCAAAGATCAGGAAAGAAATACTGTTTGAGAAATGATTGTCTACATATTGTAGGCGCCAGCCTGTTATATTAGTTAAGAGGTGTTTAGTTAGATTCATTCTCAACGTTTTTTTTTTTTTTTGTTTTTTTTTAAACAGAATGCGAGGTGAATCGGCAAAAGAAAAAAATGCAGAGAGAAAAATAGCAGAAAGTAAATTAAAACTTGATTTTCATCAAACCATTTCATTATTAGTGAATAAAATAATAAACCTTATTTTTCGAGAAAATTCAGATATACTATAAATATGAAAAATTTAATATAAGTTGTGTTTAAACCATTAGAAAACTAAATTCTCCTGAAATGTGCTATGCAGTTTTTTTGCGCATTATCTAATGAACATATTCTGTTAGATTGCTGTGTATTGAACTCATTATTCACAGCATTTGGTATAGATCTGAAAAGGGAATCTGTGCACTGGTGGACAAGAATTTGCTGATATTGCTAGGTAATTTTTAGTTTGATGTTCATGGTCTGTTGTAGGTTTTCTTTCGCGTTTTGTTGTTTTATTTGTTTGGTTTGATTTATTTCATTTCAGTTCTTGTTGAAGTCTGTTATCAACTAGAGTGAATAATGTTTAAACAAAACACAATCAATAATAATCATTTGTTTGAAACCCAAGGTACAGTTCTTCTGTTGGTTATGTCTCTACAAGAAAGAGCTTGAATACCAGTTTCCTACCATAGCTTAAGTAGTATTTGGCTTCCATCCATAGCTTACGTAGTATTTGGCCTACTTTTGATAGGAAAAGTCCCTTTTTTTTATATTTTATACCACTTAATGTCACAGCAGATTTCTCTGCGTGAAATTCGGGCTGCTCTCTCCGGGGAGAGCGCGTCGCCACAAGTGCAGCGCCTACCCATTATTTTTTTCTTTTTCCTGTCTGCAACTGTATTTGTTTCCTTATCAGAGTGGCCTATTTCTACAGAATTTTGCCAGGGACAACCCCCTTGCTGTCGTGAGTTCTTTTACGTGCACGAAATGACGATGTGTAACACACGGGACCTCGGTTTATCGTCTCATCCGAAAGACTAAAAAAGTTGAACATTCTTTTTTTTTCATTTTATATTTTATACCACTTTATGTCACAGCTGACTCGTGTGTGTGTGTGTGTGTGTGTGTGTGTGTGTGTGTGTGTGTGTGTGTGTGTGTGTGTGTGTGTGTGTGTGTGTGTGTGTGTGTGCAGCTAGCTGTTCGCCAGTCTATCTATACTAAACAAAAGACAGTTGGTATTTTACAAATAAGTAATTGTTGGGTCAAAAGAACAACGAGATCAGTAAACACCAACAACTTAAACGAATCTACATTCACAATAGTCAGAAATCAGTGTAAACTTTTTTCTTCCAAAATATGACGATGAGTGTGTGCAGATGTGTAACATCCAACGTGTACATTCTCACAAACAGACTGTTATTGTTTTACAAAGAGAACAAACATTCTCGTCTAAAAATGACAAACATCTGTGGGCAGAGGACAACTAACTCTCTCTTCCAGCATTTCATACAAAAGAAAATCAGTTAAATAAAAAAAGAGATTGTGAGTAGCAAGCAGTTCAGCTTCCTCGAAGCCCAACACCAATAACAACCAGTTTGTGTTCATGAACAAGCTCGTTGGCATCTTCCCAACACCTAGTCAGTGGAACATCATCAACAATTAGTCCCAATAGACTAGACCAGTTTGTTCTGCTTCCAGCAGCGCACGGTGGATACAGACTGCATTACCTGGTTTGTAGGAACATGTTCATCCTGATTTCCATGGCTTGCAACCAGTGCAATGAGGTTTCTACAGTTTTCAACTTGCTCAGGATGGTTCCCAGGGTCAACAACAGATTTGCTCTGATCTCCATCACCTACAGCTAGTTGTTCCCTTGGTTTACTGTCTGTTTACAGTGGTTCCCAGGGTCTAGGACAGGTTTCTTCTAGTTTATTCCAGTTCTGACAGCCTGGAACCAGTTCATTCTGGTTCCCAAAACCTATAATCAGTTTATTCTTGTTCCTACAGTCTCAGAACAGTTCATTCCTTTTCCTAAAGCATAGAACCACTCTTTTTTGTCTTGTTCCCACACATCATAAAACGAGATGTATATGTTTTGATTTGCTTTTTTGCTCCAAACAGTTCAGTCCTGTCTTCATAATCTACAACCAGTTCAGCTCCACAATCTACATCCAGTTCCTACCGCCTAAAACCAGTTTACCCTGCTTACCACCACTACTGCCTACAAACCGACTTCTATGCGGATTGCACAGCCCAGAACTGGTTCAACCTGGTTCCAAAACAGACCACACAACAACCAGTTCATTCTAGATCCCAGACAGTCCTGAAAGGATTCAGCTAAAGAAGCGTTCACACCACAACCAGTTTTTTTTTCTTGTTCTTCTTCTTCTTCTTCTTCTTCTTCTTCTTCTTCTTCTTCTTCTTCTTCTTCTTCTTCACTGCTCCCAGAGCGAGCCCTGGAGGTGAGGATCGCTCATTCCGGTTTCTTGTCCGGGCCGTTCTGCTCGGACCAGGGCTGGAGGTTCTGCAGGGCGTGCAGCGAGGAGTTGGACAGACACAGGGGGTCCCTGATGTCGTATACCGTCTTGCTGGCCTCCGCCTGCAGACTCATCATCAGCCGATTGGCTGCCTGCCGCTCCGCTTCCCGCTCCTCCGCTGTCTGCCGTCTGCAATACATAGAAGAAAATAACAATAATAATAATACATGGAACTTATATAGCGCTACATCTTGTAAAAACAAATCAAAGCGCTTGCATTCGACCTATACATCACACAAGCAATCAATAACAATCTATGGTCCTAGCAAATTCGAACATACTCACACACGCAAGCGCACACACACACACACACACACACACACACACACACACACACACACACACACACACACACACACACACACACATCTACAAAATCTATACACTTTGGCAGGTAGATGTCGAAGGCGGAGACAGACAAGAGATGGAAACAGAAGGAGAAAATCTTAGGCTTGAAATAAGTGTCTTGAGGTTGGATTTAAAAGTTTCATAAGTAGGCTTTTGCACAGGTAAAGGTAAAGGTGTCCCTTGCGAGGTCTTGGGTGGAACGATCTACTACTACGGAGGGCTAGGGCGGAGGAACTGTGGGGAGTGGAGGAAGCTGGTTGCAAAATCTTCAGTTGTGCCCCCATGGTCCACGGAACTTTTTTTTTTTTTAATTAATTAATTAATTAATTAATTTATTTATTTATTTATTTATTCTTTTAAATCGAAGATAATGGAATCAGCACTCATATGTTTTTCTACATCCAGTCCCCATGTGTAAGCAGTTTTGTAAATGTCATCTGTTCCCATCAGCACACGATGGCCTATTCTTACGAAAAGCTGAACAGGATTTAACGTGTGTGCAAGATGTTCTGCGTGCGTTCGCACGCACACGCGGCCTCGGTTTATAGTCTCATCCGAAGGTAAAGGTAAAGGTGTCCCTTGGAAGGCCTTGGGTGGAACGATCTACAACGGAGGGCGGAGGGCGGAGGACCGTGGGGAGTGGAGGAAGCTGGATGCAAAATCTTCAGTTGTGCCCCCATGGTCCACGGGACTACGGGACAGGTGAAGGTGAACGGTGTTCCATAACCTGTGTGGTCGTAGGGGAGCGAGGCGTCAGAGACCTCAGTTTCTCCAGGGGCCAGCATGTTGAGAGCGGCGCCCATCTCCTCTCCCTCACTGCTTTACCTTCCATGACCCTTAAGAGGCAGGTAAACATTTACAGCTGGGTGAACTGGGGGGCTGTATTGAGGCCAAGGCGCGCAAACATACATAGAAAGATGGCGTAAAATAAAATCATTTAAATTATTAGCATTGTGGTTTGGAATCTTTGTGCAAATTATATAAAAATATGCTGATTACTTGGTTCAGTTGATGAAATGTACGATTATGCAAACATGAAAATAATGCGAATCAATCTTTATACATAATCGTACACTATCACCCTCCAAACCACTCTCCCTCCCCCCTTCACACTTCTCCTCCTCATCACCTTCTTCTAAGAACCTTACCGCCATTTGGTTCTTCTGCTCTGGAACAAAGTCTCAACTTGTGCTACATTGATAAAAAAAATGAACATCGATATCCATCCTTCTATCACCATAACATTTGCTTCAAAATCGCTCTCCTACCTGCTCTCTCCCCCACCCCACCCCTTCCTTCCCACCCTCTCCTAGGAACCTTACCTTCACTTGGTTAGTTTGTTTTGTAACCAGGTTTCAGCTTGTGCTACATTAAAACATTAACCCCTACCCCCCTTCTTTCACCATGACATTCCTTTCACCATCACCCTCCAACCTACAATCTCTCCCGCGACCCCCACCACCTCTAACCCTTCCTCCATAACCTCTCCCAGAAACCTTACCTCCACTTCTTCCGTCTGTTTTGGAACCAAGTCTTATATTATTATTTTTATTCTTTTAATTCGAGGATAATGGAAAAAGCTCTCTTGTGCTTTTTTTTTTATACATCCAGTCCCCATGTGTATGCAGTTTTATCAATTTTGTCATCTGCTCCCACCAGCACACAATGGCATACTCTTTCGAAAAACGGAACAGAATCTAACGTGTGCGCAAGATGTTCTGAGTGCGTTCGCACACGGGGCCTCGGTTTATAGTCACATCCGTAGGACTTTTGGGGAGAGTGGAGTCAGCACTGATGTTAATTCCAGGGGAAAAATCCCTTCTGTTATATTAAAAAAAATGGACACCCACCTTCTTTTCACCATCGATGCATCACATTTCCTTTACCAACAGCCCATTACCCTCCCCACCCCACCCCACCTTCACCCCTCCCTCTCCACCTTCTTCCAAGGGTGACCCTTCTTACCTCCACTTGGTCCGTCTGTTCTGGAACCAAGTCTTTTAACTTGTACTACACTAAAAAGCAAAAAAACAACAACAATAAAAACCATGCCTACCTTTCTTTCACCGTTACGTTTCCTTTACCAACAACAACTACTCTCTCCACCCACCCCACCCCACCCCCACTCTCCTTACCTCCACTTGATCCGTCTGTTCTGGAACCAAGTCTTTTAACTTGTGCTACATTAAAAAACAAAAAAAAATAATCGATGTCTACCTTCCTATCACCATCACATTTCCTTTACCAAAAGCCTACTACCCACCCCACCTTACCACCTCCATCCCACCCTCTCCACCCTCTTCCAAAACTAACCCTCCTCACCTCCACTTGGTCCGTCGGTTCTGGAACCAGGTCTTGACCTGGGCATCGGTCATCTTGAGCTGTTTGGCCAGAGAGGAGCGTTCTGCAGAGGCCAGGTACTTCTGGCGGTGAAACCTCTTCTCCAGCTCCACGATCTGCGCTCTGGAGAAGGAGGTCCTGGGCTTCTTCCTCTTGGGCGGTGTCCTGTTCTGGTAAGGGTGACCGATCCGCCTGACGACTGTTGGTTGGGGAGGACAAGGAGAGAAGGGTACGGGTGGTTAATTAGTGGTCGGTTGGGTCAAAGTCACGATATGTTCTAACTCACACAACTCCATCAAACTTGTTATTGCTATTATAGTTTGAAGGCATCAGGCCTATGTTTGTCAAAGGTCAGTCTGTTTATCGTCATCGTCGTTTGTCGGTGATTGTCGTCGTTCGTATTAGTCGGTGGCGGTGTTATCATCGATGTCGTCGTTATCGTCGTTATCGTCGTCGTCGTCATCATCATCATCATCATCATCATCATCATCATCATCATCATCATCATCATCATCATCATCATCATCCCCCCCCACCACCGTCATCATCATCATTATCACCACCACCACCACCACCACCACCACCACCACCACCACCCACCACCACCACCACCACCACATCATCATCATCATCATCATCATCATCATCATCATCATCATCATCATCATCATCATCATCATCACCACCACCACCACCACCACCACACCACCACCACCACCACCACCACCACCACCACCACCGCGACGTTCATCATCAAAATGATGTAGATTTTTGTCAGGCGCTTAACGGCAGCACAACGCATTTTCGCTCACAGACAACAAAAGTTGCTGTCTGTTACAAACAGATTCAGAGCCCCTAATTAAGAATGTTTGTAGCATTGCAATGAATGACATTCTTTGATTATGATGCATGGAATATTAGTTTCATGAAGAAAGGTTATTACCTGTAGCTTGTACATATGTTTGTTTGCTCATGAGGTTTCCGGAATATTCTACAATATTCTTTCTAGAAGGGTCCGGAATGGTCGACAGCATTCTAACATGTTGTAGAAGGTTCTAGAATGGTACCGCAACTAAAAGGTTTGTGTAAAGTTCCTTAAGTTTCTGGAATGTTCCAGTGGTCAGTAGAAGGGGCCTGGGACTGTATATATACAAGGGGCTGTTATCGCAGCAGGAGGGAGGAGATTTGGATGCAGAAGCAGGGAGGAGAGTCGAGGAAGAAAGAAGAGGGAGGATGTAAGATGAGACGACGAAGATGAGGAACAGAGAGGAGGAGAGTCCAGATACCCTAGTGTGCGAGCAGGGGAAGCAATGCGGGTTGCGGATGAATAGGAGAGATTTCTTGAAGAAGGGGAGAGAAATTGAAGGAAGAGAAGGAGAGCTATGAGGACTGTGAAAGTCATTAGCCGATTGATGTTGTGTTTAGTGAGTGTAGTCACAGAGTTTCGGTTGTAAATCCAGGGTGATTTTGGAAAGGGATTTTTCTTTTTGTTTTGGAATTCTTGTACTGGAAATGAATACTGCTTTGAAGTGATTCAGTTGAATAAAAGCAATACAACTTGATTCCTGAGTCAACGTGTGCTCTGTTGGATGTGATTCACGAGAGATATAGGAAGCAACTCTTGGCATTCCAGTCAGCGTTCTACGTCCACTGGAGTGTTTTCTAAACAAAGAGTTCTTCATAAAAGAACTACGTTGCAATTGGGAACAATCTCTTGGCATTTCAGTTAGCGTCCTACGTCCACTGAAGTGTTTTCAAAACAAAGAGTTTGTTCATTCCAAACCAATAACGTAACACTGTCTGAGCGTTCGACGAAGAAGAAAATGTGTAGATTCGCAGGCAAAGAAACAACGATGTTCATTCATTCATTCATTCATTCATTCATTCATTCAGTCAGTCAGTCAGTCAGTCAGTCAGTCAGTCAGTCAGTCAGTCAGTCAGTCAGTCAATCTACCAGCCAGTCAACTACTTGATCAATTAATCGGACAGCCGATTAATTTCTGATAGGCAGACAAAAGAAATAACCTATTATAATTATTCTGTGTCAATTTGTTCTAGATACATAGATAGACAGACATAGATATGAACATAGATAGGTACATAGATAGGTAGGTAGATAGAGAGCTACACAGGTAAGACAAACATACATACATACATACATACAGACAGACAGACAGACAGACAGATAGATAGATAGATAGATAGATAGATAGATAGATAGATAGATAGATAGAAAGAATAGATTATAAATAGACATATAGATAGATAGATAGATAGATAGATAGATAGATAGATAGATAGATAGATAGATAGATAGATAGATAGATAGATAGATAGATAGATAGATAGATAGATAGATAGATGGAAGGAAGGACGGTGGCAGGATGGTTAAGACGTTCGCCTGCCAATATGTAAACCGCGAGTTTCTGGGTTCGTACCCAGCTCGCCCTTTCTTCCCACTTTGACGAAAAAATCGAACTGAATGTCATAGTCATTCGGATGAGACTATAAACCGAGGTCCCGTGTGCGAACGCACGCAGAACATCTTCCGCACACGTTAAAATCCCGTTCCGCCTTTCGGAAGAGCAGGCCATCGTGTGCCGGTAGGAGCGGATGGCAAAATTATATTAAAAAAAACAACAACCAGCATGCACACAGGTGTCGTGTTTAGACACCATTCCTGAGGGGGGAAAAAAATGGGTAGGCGCTGCACTTGTGGCGACGCGCTCTCCCCGGGGAGAGCAGCCCGAATTTCACGCAGAGAAATCTGCTGTGACATAAAGTGGTATAAAATATAAATAAAAAAAAGAAGAAAAAAAAGACAAAGACTACAGACAGATCGATAGATAAATAGGAGGACAGATAGACAGACAGATAGGTAGAAAGATATGTAGATATGTAGAAAGACAGACAGACAGTTCTATAGATAGACAGACAGACAGACAGCTAAGAAAAGCCAGGCAGAGAGACAGACACAGAGATGAACTGTATCATAAACGAAAATAAACCAATATTGAACAAGAAAAAGTAAAAGGCAGTTAAAGTGTTAGATGAAGATGACGATACAGAACTAATATCAAATAAATACTTTTGTAAACTGTGATTATTCTCATCATCAAGTTCATTCTGGATTTTAAGAGCTGGCCAGACCAATAAAATCAAAATCAATCAATCAACCAATCAACCAACCAATCAATCAATCAATTAATCAATCAACCTATCGATCGATAAGTAGAGACACGCAAAACAAAGAGGGTACGAAAAGAAAAGGAACAGGAAAAAAAAGAAAGAAAGAGAGAAAAGATAAAAATATATATATACAAGAAAAGAGAGAAAAGAAGAGAAAGACAAGAAAGAAAAAGAGTAGAAAAAAAGAAGAAAGAAACGAAAAAGAAACTGCATGGAATTAGAGCGCAGAAATCTACAACCACCATTATTGGCATGTCCACCATTAGTACTTCCAACAACAACAACAACAACAACAAAACAGAGGTCAGAAGACAGAAAGCTTACGCTAAGTGGACTCCATAATTACAGACAAATGGCGTGTTTAATTACAGACTGGAGCCAAGTTTCTCCACAAGAAAGACAAAAGAAGAATCAGGGGCATGCCTAGAGAAAAATGTACACCCTCTGAACAACTTCAGACATCTGCTCCTGTTCGTGTGAATAGTGAAAGAAGAAGAAGAGAAAGAGGAACAGAGAGAAGAAGAAGAAGAAGTTGAAGAAGAAGAAGAAGAAGAAGAAGAAGAAGAAGAAGAAGAAGAAGGGGAAGGGGAAGGGGAAGGAGAGGAATAAGAAGAAGGAAGAGAAAAACAGAAAGGAAGAAGGACAACAAAAACAGAGAAAGAAAGAGGAAGACGAAAAAAAGAAGAAGAAGAAGAAGAAGAAGAAGAAGAAGAAGAAGAAGAAGAAGAAGAAGAAGAAGAAGAAGGGGAAGGGGAAGAAGAGGAGGAAGAAGAAGAAGAAGGAAGAGAAAAACAGAAAGGAAGAAGGACAACAAAAACAGAGAAAGAAAGAGGAAGACGGAAGAAGAAGAAGAAGAAGAAGAAGAAGAAGAAGAAGAACAAGAAGAACAAGAAGAACAAGAAGAAGAACAAGAACAAGAAGAAGAGCAATAACAAGAACAAGAACAAGAGCAAGAGCAAGAACAAGAACAAGAAGAACAAAAACAAGAACAATAACAAGAACAAGAACAAGAGCAAGAACAAGAAAAACAAAAATTTTAGAAGGAGAAGAAGAAGAAGAGAGAACAAGAACAAGAAGAAGAACAAGAAGAATTTTAGAATTTGTAGAGGAAGAAGAAGAAAAGACCATCTGCTGTGAGAGGGTACCGGGGGCCAAACATGATCCCTGTTTAAAAAGGAATTCCTCTGTCAATTCTGATGTATCGAAACATCTGCTGTAAAAATATGTGCCGTCTTCTTTTATACAATTTTCATCCTTTCCTCCGTTTTTCCTTTCTTTTTTTCTTTCATATTTTCCCCCTTTTTTTCTTTTGTTTCGTTGTCTATTTCCTTTCTTTCTTTATGTTCTTTCTTTCTTCCTTTCTTTCTTTTCTTTCTTTCTTTCTTTCCTTTCTTTCTTTCTTTCTTTCTTTCTTTCTTTTTCTTTCTTTCTTTCTTTCTTTCTTTCTTCCTTCCTTCCTTCCTTCCTTCCTTCCTTCCTTCCTTCCTTCCTTCCTTCCTTCCTTCCTTCCTTCCTTCCTTTCTCCCTCCCTTTCGTTATTTTTGTTCCCTATTTTTGTTCTGTCTTTCTCTCTTTTATTCTTTTATCCTTCCTTCCTTCCTTCCTTCCTTCCTTCCTTCCTTCCTTCCTTCCTTCCTTCCTTCCTTCCTTCCTGCCTGCCTGCCTGCCTGCCTGCCTGCCTGCCTGCCTGCCTGCATGCACATGCATGCATGCATGCTTTTCCTTTCTTCCATCATTTTTTCACCCCTTTTTATAGTTTCTATGGAGTGTTTCGTAAATAAACAGGGATAAAAAGATAGACAGATAGGTAGAACAAACAGATAAATAGACAGTCAGACAGACGAATAGATGGATAGACAGATAGATAGACAGATAGATCTATGTACAGCTAGACAAACAGACAGATAGATAGATAGATAGATAGATAGATAGATAGATAGATAGATAGATAGATAGATAGATAGATAGACAGATCAATAGAATGACAGACAGTACAGACAAGACATGCACACATACAGACAGACGGATAAAATATATAGATAAATATGAAAATAGAAAGACAAATAGATAAATGAATAAATAAATAGATAGACAAATAGATAGATAGATAGATAGATAGATAGATAGATAGATAGGCAAAGAGATCGATATGTGGGTAGGTTGATAGATAAATGGATAGATAGATAAATGGATAGATAAATAGATATAGATAGATTGATAGATAGATTGATAGAATGACAGATAGACAAGACATACAATACATACATACATACTTACATACATACATACATACATACATACATACATACATACATACATACATACATACATACATACATATATACATACAGACAGACAGATAGACAGACAGACAGACAGATACAAACACACACACACACATATACACAGATATATATATATATATCTTTCAGATATATAAAAGCCAAACCAAACAATAAAAGGAGCAACAACAACAACAACAACAACAACAACAACAACGAAGAAAAAGTAGAAGAAGAAGAATTAGAAGAAGAAGAAGAAGAAGAAGAAGAAGAAGAAGAAGAAGAAAACAACAACAACAACAACAACAACAAAAAGGGGGGGGAGAAGAAAGAAAAGTGAAAGATCGTACAAACGAATGAAACAAACAACCCCAGCCCACTCACTCTCTTGTTTAAAACAGCAAGAAAACCACTGCCACCGCAAAAAGTAAACAGCAACAATAAAAAGAAATCTACGAAAACGAACAAATAAATCCTCCCCCCCCCCCCCCCCCTACAGAGAGAGAGAGAGAGAGAGAGAGAGAGAGAGAGAGAGAGAGAGAGAGAGAGAGAGAGAGAGAGAGAGAGAGAGAGAGAGAGAGAGAGAGAGAGAGAGAGAGAGAGAGAGAGAGAGAGAGAGAGAGAGAGAGCAAATAACATCCCCTTTGGTCCAAAACCCCTTACGGTTTCTTGATGTATTTGTTAATTTGAATTTTTGTTTCTTTGTTTGTTTAATAATTTCATTAACTTTTTTTTAACCTGTGGATAATTGCAGTGATTAGGGGTAGAAGGGAAGGGAGGGGAGGGGGCTGGAGGGAGGGTGGTGAATAA
>CM060317.1:8328723-8343723 GCA_030674155.1 Stramonita haemastoma
TACCAGTTGGATGGGTGACCGTTTGCGCGCCTTGGCTACAGTACAGTTCCCCCAGTTCACCCAGCTGTCAATGGCTACCTGCCCTCTTTAGGGTCAGGGAAGGTAAAGCAACGAGGGAGATGAGATGGGCGCCGCCCTCAATATGCTGGCCCCTGGAGAAGCTGAGGTCTCTGATGCCTCGCTCTCCTACGACCACATAGGTTATGGGACACATTTACTTTTACCCTTTACCAATTGGTCTATAGTTGGAAGGGTCAGTTGCCTTTTCTGATTTGTACATGGGTATTATCATAGGTTGCTTAATTTTTTTTTGGAAAGGTATTTTTGTAATATACAAAGATAATATATATATATATCTATGTATTGTATTGTATTGTATTGTATTGTATTGTATTAAATCGTTTTGTTTTTGTATTGTATACCGCTTCAAGTAATGGCAGATTTTTCTGCGTGAAATTCAGGCTGTTCTCTCCGGGGAGAGCGCGTCGCCACAAGAGCAAGTTATTAAGCATTATTAAGTTCAGGTATTTCTATTCCCTTTTTTAGACCATGCGATACAAACTGAAAAAATAGTCATGTCCAAGTCTGGAAGAGTTGTCCCAACAATCATGTCTAAACACTAGTAACAATTTTAAGTCTTAGTGTCGACCTTTCTGAGAGTATGAATTAAGTGTTTTAAAACGAATACCTCGACTGTTTGCGTCTACTGGTTTTTTGTTTCTGTCAAGTCAATGTTGAAGTCAGAATTATGTCCTAAAAACCCTGACAAATATTTTTCATCACAGATAAATCGACTTTACTTCGTATTTTCGGCTAGATTTCTGAATAAAAGGGGGAAAAGAAGCAATTTGAAATATTTAATATTGATTTATATCCAAGTTTTTCTATACGATGTTGTTCTAAATATATCAATCTTTCGTACTGCATCGAATTGTGAATAGATCTATAGAGTATGAAACCAGTTTCATAAAAACTTAGGGGACCTTCTACAAACAACGGAAGGCCTTATAACCTGGTGTGGAATATCAGATTTAAAGTTTTAAAAGCGTTTCTGAAAAAAATATCATGAATTTTTTTTGTATTCAAAAGACATTCAGGTAGTTGTGTTAATATTTTTTTCGCTTGATTAACATTCATGCATTCCAAAGATGGAAGTAACATACAACTTTTGCGATTCTACAGAATGCAACGATTACCAAACTTTATATCTATACATGTAAATAGTGCAATTATTACAAAGAAAACACCCCCTCCCCCCTCTGAGAACTGGGAGAAGGTAGGGTCTAGGGCATGGATATTAAAAAAAATTGATTCAGGAATTTTTCAATAAAAAAAATCAGCAAGAACAAACAAGTTAATCCTGCACAAATCACAATACAAAAAGGACTTACAAGTTTAACCAGCAATTATTAAGCAGTCCTCTTTTAACTTTTTCTCTGAAAATATTATATGAACAAAGCTGTCCACAAACAACCTCCCCCCCCACACACATACACACCACACATGCGAAGTACCAAAAAAATATCAGAAAGCTACAGTATTTCAAAATTAATGTCACACAGAGCATAAAATATCAGGAGCCGTTACAGCCAAACAATACAACACATTAAAATTAATTGGTTAACAGTCTTTCAAACACAAGTTTCTTAGTTAAACTCATACTATATTATGCAGGATAAGCATGTGTGAATTGCTGAGGTACTGGATGAGAAGCTAAGAAAAGAGGATCCCAGAAAATAAGAATTGTAGAAAAAGAATAATTCAAGATGATAAAAAAACTAATAAACAGACGCCTCTATGTGATTCGAAATAGAGCAGTTCAATACTGTTTTCACTTAATATCTCCCCAAAGTCGACTTGTAAATGAATAAAGAAAAAATCAATAAAACATAAAACGAAAAAAAAATCGTAATGAAAATCTACAATGTCCATATTTTTAAACTTTGATATAACAGACATAAGATTTAGATGATCCCCCCCCCCTCAAAAAAAAGAAAAGAAAAAAAAGAGAAAAAAAGAAAAAAGACAAACAAAATCTAGCAGAACGACAACAAACTCTGCCATCACCAAATAATATAGAACCTAACAAACACAAAATACCAACTTAACCCAATACCACCACCACTCTCTCCCTTGAAAAAAAAAATTGAAAGAAATGTCCTGACTGTAAGAGAAAACCTTATATTTACTTGTAACCAATAAAATTACGCTGAAAGTTATGGATATCGATGCTAGTAGTGCATTTCTAACTATATTTATTCCTTTTCACACCCACCTTGGAGTAAAGAACATTCTGGCTGTTGTAGGAAAGCTTTGTCTTTGTCACTCACTATTGCACCTACAACTCATGACTCTGATGATAAAGCAACCACTAATGATAAATTATGAGTGCTGGAAATAAACTAGCAAGCATGAAGTCTGAACAACAGATTGCAGTCAATGTTAAATTCTGGCTTATTCACATGTTAAAGATATCTGCTCTGAATAAGAAATGCCTGTGAAAGAAAATATCAGACTTTCCGTAGATAATAAATCCTGAGATCCTTGGGGGGATGGTTTAGTTGGGGGGGGGGGGGGGTAGGTTAAGGGGGGGGGCAGGGTAGCCTAGTGGTTAGAGCGTTTTATGTACAGTCAATAGTTAAATAAAAGATTTGCGCCTCCTACAAAAGGCAAACATAACAGTGCTTTTCTAAGTTTACAATTGGTTTAAATATGATTTAATTCAATACACATACAAAATAAAAACAACAACACAACAATATAGAAATGGAAAAGCATCAAACAACAACTTCTTATTCCAAGCTCCACCCCATGGTATGTTAACAATTAATATTTATGCAGAGAAATCACTTACATAGTCTATCTGTTTATAATCAAAATCACTCTCCGTACACTACTACACAAAAAATGAAGAATAATATTCATTGCTACCAAACTGAAAAAACAACAACAAAAAGTGTAACGAAAAAGACACAAACACTTTAGGTTGGAGGCAACGAGACCAAGAGTTTTTACACTTCATGTCTTTGGGCAAATTTGTGTTTTTTCACATTGGTGTGTAATATTTTACTGTTAGTTCTGCAAGGTAATGTAATGTAGTACTTTCTTTTCGTCCAACTCTCCGACAACTTTTGTTGTCTGTCATAATCATGAGCGAAAGAAAGAGTGTTACGCTGCTGCCTTTTAGCACTTGGTAAGTCAGGCCCAGCGCATCCAACTTCGGCGTGGGAGAGCATTGTTATCTTTTAAGTCTTACTGAGAAAAAAAAAAGCAGGAGAACGGACCAAGAAGGCAGAAAACAGACAAAGGAGTGACAAGAAGAAAATGAACAAGGACGAAACAGAGAGAGAGAGAGAGAGAGAGAGAGAGAGAGAGAGAGAGAGAGAGAGAGAGAGAGAGAGAGAGAGAGGGGGGGGGGGGTGATTGTTGTTGTTGTTGTTCCCCAGCTTAACACTCTAGGGGGTCACCCAGAATGTGCACTCTGACTCACTAATCCCACCTGGGAATCACTGTGAGATTGAAATTGCACACTGGATGAGAAGTTTGCGTGTATGACTGTTTTCAAGTACCTCGCCATATAGACAGCCATACTCCGACTTCAGAGGAGAGAGGGAATTCAAAGCACAGAATTTTTAGAAGGCGGGGATGCTATTTGTACTGACAGGTCCCCGGCATCCCCAAAGGAGAGTGGTTACCATTCCTATCAATATTTGTCTGTCTGTTGGCATGTTTGCTTGTCTGTCCGTCTGTCTATGGGGCGCTCAGTGCATTGCGTCTGCCTTTTCATCCATCGTGCGTTTAGTGGGACTATTTATAGCATCCCTATAACCCCCCCCCCCCCCCCCCCCTCATTTTTTCCTCCCCGTTAATTCCTCTGGAAAAAGAACAGTGTGTGTGTGTGTGTGTGTGTGTGTGTGTGTGTGTGTGTGTGTGTGTGTGAGTGTGTGTGTTTCATTAGCTAATGTCCATTCATCACAAGGTGATTTACTCTAAACAGTTACGCACTCTCACGTACAATATAAAGAAAAAAAGGTAGATGAGTGGGTGAAGTTGAGGGGTAACGAACAGAACGGATGCTAATAAGTCAAGCCATTTTAATTTTACAGTGACTTTCCTAATGCTGACCGGTAAAAAAGAAAACTTCAGCGAGGACATAAGGCTGGGGCTCATATAGATCAAGAACTCTTCGAACAGTTTCTTATCGACAGACCCTGTAGCCGAGTGGTTAAAACCATTCGACTTCGAATGAAGCTGCGGGTTCCAATCTCGACGAGGTATGGTGAATTAAGGGTGGGAATTTTAACGACCTCACTTGTCAACTTCAAGCGCAGGCTTGCAAGTGCCTTAATTCCCTTCGTGTATATATACAGATAAAGAAGATCAAAGTATGCGCGTTAAAGATCTCATTGTTCATGTCACTGTGTGTGCGGAAACACGAACATACCCAGCATACATCCCTGAAGTCGGAATGCGGCTACCTTCATGGTGGATAAAAATGGTCGCATACTCAAAATCGCACCATTGGTGAGCCTCGGAGGTCTAGCCAAAGAACGAAAAAATAATCCATACTTCTCACTTAATAAGTCTACTACTGTGATTTAAATATCATTAAGCAAAGAACAATCAAACGATATGGACGGGAAAATACACTGGAAGAAATTGACCAACATAACCTTTTTGGAATATTTAGTTTTCCAAGAGTTAAAAGGCGCAGTAAAGGAATTGTAATTTCTATTTTTTTGTGAGAAACACAGATTGTCGACATTAATTTCTTAAAAAATTGAACACATAAGATTTGGCAAGACTTGAATGATTTCATATCGTGATAAAATTAAACATGTAATATGTATGACCTGTGGCTTTCCCACTAATGGAATTCCTCTGTAGAGCTTAGTCTATAGTGGTCAACTATGACTCTCTGACTAGGAGGTTTAACTTGCACAGTCCTTATGTGCAGCAGCCCTGGGGGCGAGTTGGCCTTTGGAGAACATCTCCAACGCTGACTGTCCTTATGCCCTCTTGGCCAAGAGAGCGGGGATGTACTGTGGGAAAGGCACCTCCACTATAATCAATTTTCTGCCTAATTCCCGAAACAGCAGCTGCCCCCTCTGCTGTTTTGGATGTCATTGTCGAACACGACGGACAAACAAACATTTATTTGACGATTTGAGTAAAAGATATTCGGTGCCCCTTGTTTGATAAGGAAACTGTGTTGTTAAGATCAAATTTTGCTTGTTTATGTTCCCATGGTGGAATCTAGGGAACCACTGGTAACATTGGGATGTTTACTGTATCTATATAATGAGATACCTCTAGCTCTTTTGGGATATGCCTTTTGATTAATAAATGTTTCATCACACACATAATTTGAGAAAGTAGGACCTATCTAGAAACGGATGCGTGCGTGCGTGCATGCGTGCGTGGGTGCGTGCGTGTGTGTACGCGTGCGTGTATGCATACATGCACGCGTGCTTACACACATTTATGCATTTATTATGTGACTGCGTGATAATGAGCGCGCGCGTATGAGTCTGTGTGTATACAATAATACGTAAATTGGTGCACGCACACTCGCATGTTCATGCACAAGCGTGTATGCACTTAGTTGCTGAAAAGGGTAACAAGAGCATGAACGGGGGATATGTATAAACGTTCCTTGCTCAGTATAAAAAAGAAGTGTATTGCAGTGTAGTATGAAGTAGAGATGTAGAAGTGTATTGTAGTGTGGTATGTATAGAAGTAAAGATGTAGAAGTGAAAAAGAAAAAAAAGCATGTAAGGGAAGGGAGATAAGGGGGGTGGAGAGAGAGGGAGGGAGGTGGAGATAAGTTTGTCACATATCTGTTTAAACACCACCGCTCCTTTAGTGGATTGAATTAGAGATCTATACCAGTTACTGTGAGGTCAGCCGTAGTTATTGGATTAAAATCCGATAGCGTCTCTCGCTTTGCTGGTTCGTCTGTCTGTCTTGTCTGTCTGTCTGTATGTCTGTATAACTGTCTGTTGGTATGTGTAGTTGTGTGTCTGTCTAGTTCTTTCTCGCCTCTTTGCTAATCGCTGGCATTGGCTGTTATCGCTTCTCTGTCTGTCTGTCTGTCTGTCTGTCTGTCTGTCTGTCTGTCTGTCTCTGTCTCTGT
Organism: Stramonita haemastoma; assembly: GCA_030674155.1. Classification (NCBI taxonomy): domain Eukaryota; kingdom Metazoa; phylum Mollusca; class Gastropoda; order Neogastropoda; family Muricidae; genus Stramonita; species Stramonita haemastoma. The sequence goes on from CM060317.1 coordinate 8,334,860, forward strand.
CTCTCTCTCTCTCTCTCTCTCTCTCTCTCTCTCTCTCTCTCTCTCTCTCTCTCTCTCTCTCTCTCTCTCTCTCTGTGTCTCTTTCTCTCTCTGTGTTGTTTTTGTTTGTTTGTTTGGTAGGCCCTAATCAAGGTAAGGGCCGGATGAAAAAAGTATGTGAATACTTATTCTATAACCCTTGAAAAATAAAGATCATTCATTCATTCATTCATTCATTCATTCATTCATTCATTCATTCATTCATTCATTCATTCATTCATTTTCTCTCTCTCTCTCTCTCTCTCTCTCTCTCTCTCCTCTCTCTCTCTCTCTCTCTCTCTCTCTCTCTCTCTCTCTGTTACTGTCTGTATCTCTCTATAACGTCTGTCAATCTCTTTTTCCATCTTTGTTTATATCTCTCCCCCCCCCCCATCACTCTCTCTCTCTCTCTACTCCCCCTCTGATTTTTCCTCTCTCCACTCTCTACCTCTGTCTCTGTCTGTCCGTCTGATTGTCTGTCTTTCTGTCTCTACACTTCCTTTCCCTGTCTCGTAGAGAAGATTATCATGTTATAAGGTAATCTAATTTATGTTTCTTTTAGTTGAAAGCCGTGGTTTACTTTTTGTTTCAGAACTTACTTCTGTTATATTTCAGTTCTTTTTTTTTCTCTTCCTTTTCCATTTCGATTGTTCAGTGTGTCTGTAGGTTATGTACCCCATTGTCCTAGAACTAAATTTTGGAATTAAATTTATGAAATTTTCCTCCCTATCTCTGTCTCTTTCTGTGTCTCTGTGTTTTGCTGCCAATACATTTACACATTTTGTGTTGATTAGTTGTAAAACAATTGACTTGTTAGCTAATTTGTCGCCAATTTTGGTAAATGTAAAGTTAAACATTTATGTTTACAACTTGCTTTGGGTCTCTCTTTTTTTTTGTTCTATTGTATAAAGAAAAAAGAAAAAGAAAAAAAGAGAGAAATATTTGCGTGAAATTTAGTCAATATTTTGGGGGGTTAAATAAAATGAAATCACAATCTACATGCATATAATCACAGTAGTGTTTTGTGATTGCGTGATGCCCTATCAATATTCTACTTCTAGTTTATGTGATGCTTCTTACTATAAAAAAATACATGAAAATTAAAATTTAACAAATATGTGTCAAAAGTCATAATAATGAAATAGTCCGTGGCCGATGAAAAAATGAATTGCCTTTTCGACTACAACAAAAATCATAGAGGGTGAAAATGAGGAAGTTGTTTTGTGGTCCGAGAGAATCTATGTCAATCATCAAAATTTATTGAACTTCATTAAAAAAAAACAAAAAACGGCATTAATGCGACAAAGCTCTTTCTTATCCGTGTCAGATAAAATATAAACAGTACAAAAGTATCACCGGTAAGCAGGAAAATCTGCTTACAAAGTGTAACAAGATAACTTATCAAACATGACAATTTCCCATAATATTGATTGAATTTGGAAAATAAGAAAGTCACCTATTCAACGAGTTGCGTGATTAAGTATGTAAACAAACACTCAACAATGAAACAACAAAAGCAAAACTAACAACTTCCCCAAAGGAAAAAAACCCCAAAAACCCCACCCCCTCCCCACCAAAAATTCAGAAAACCCCACTGCAAGCCACAATGCAAGCAAGCAAAATACCACAAAACTGGCCATAAAAGTAGAAACAGCATATCAATATTTCACTAGATTAATGAGTTGCGAACAAAAAAATTACCTTAAAGATGTGACAAGCTTACATTCAGAAAACAAACCCCAGAATATCACTGATAACAAGTTTGGAATCTTTTTTTTTTTATTTAATTGAACAGAATCTGGTGGTCATTTGTACGGTCAGCCACTATTTATTATAAGCCTGCGCACAACCACAGCGTTTGGCCAAACGTAGATGTGTGTGTGTGTGTGTGTGTGTGCGTGCGTGCGTGCGTGCGTGCGTGCGTGCGTGCGTGTGTGTGTGTGTGCGTGCGTGCGTGCGTGCGTGCGTGCGTGCGTCCGTGCGTGCGTGCGTGTGTGTGAGTGTGTGTGTGTGTGTGATTGTTGGTCTAGAGGAAACACACCTGCCTGGAAAGACTGACTGACTGACTGTTACTGATTACAAGCAAATCAATATACTGACTTTCCGTAACAGGCTTTTTTCAACAAAGCTGTCTGCATGCACAATGGTATATACGGAAATGCGCCTCCAAAGATTAAAAATACATTAAAAAAATCAGTATATGCATAATCATTTGCTAACGTTTCCAAAAACCAGAAAATTAATTATCTTAAGTCAAGATTTTTGTATTCACGTGGTCATTTATAAAACTATCTCCCATTAGATTAAAAAGTATTACACGCAAAACTCAATTTAAAAGCACTGAAAAACAACATTATAATCGTTGTCATCGTTATCTGTTTACTTGCCTAGATGTATTTCTTTCACAGATAGCTTGATGAAAAAAGCAATATTTTGCTTATTCAATGTACTATCAGAAAACAAAAATTTAACTTCGATATTGAAAGCGAGAAGTGCAGGTTCAATCGTCGTGTGCAACACGCATTTTGTTAGATAAAAGCATTAAGAAACACATTTTAAACCTAGTGCGGGAGTTACCATCTTCCAAAAAAAGTCCCCTGTTTGCTTGTTTGTTGAGTTTCAACCAGACCAACAGCTGAGTGGTTATGGCAACCGGTTTCTGATCCTGGTGAACCAGAGGTTGCAGAGTTGAGACGGGGTGGGATTTCTAATCTAAAAAAAGGCGTTCTTTTTTTTTCTTTTACAATAGATTCAGTCTATTTGAATGCAATTCTGCTATTACTCACGCCCCAGTATGGAATCTTGATTTTTTTTCACACATCTGAATAAGATCAATGATACATGTTAAAAATCCCACATGCCGTGTCAGTCTTAAGGGGTAAAAAAAAAACAAGTAAAAACCCAGCATGCATCCCGCATTGATCCCGCATTGAAGCAGCACGCAGGGAAGGACAACCTCAGTTTTACACAGAGAAATTATGCCATAGCATAGGATAGCATAGCGTAGCATAGGATGGCATGGCATAGCATAACATAGCACAGCATAGCATAGCATAGCACAACATAGCATAACACAGCATAACATAGCATAGCAATAACATAGCATAGCACTAAAACGCGCCGAAAGATTTTCTGTTTAACTTGCCAAAATTTTCTGTGTAACTTGCCGCATGATTTTCTGTTTAACTTGACAAACGAACTGAGGACTAGACTGGAGACTACACTAGATTAGAATAATGATACAATGATAGGAGAAATTTATTTGTTTTTGTTTGGTTTGGTTTTTAATGGGGGCAGAGCAAGTCATGTAATACAGTGCTGGTTATGGTTGGTTATATGAACTGTGCTATTTCTTTGTTTGACCCCATTGTAGGGGCTGGAGGTATGAAGAATGAATATGTTATCCATTGTTCAAAGACGGTACTATTTAGATCTATTTATTTGTCCCCCCCCCCCCCCCCCTCCGCAAAAATCACATAAAGAAACAAACAAAAAAACCCAAACTGTTATTTCTCCCCCCCCCAAAAAAAAAAAAAATGGGGAAAATTAAGAAATTCCACATCTTAAGCTTTAACAACCGTATGACATTACTTCATAAATAAAACCTTTCTCTACCTCGTGTAATGTGACACAATATTGCACTGCATCACACACAATGCCACAATATCAAAGCCACACATCTACAAAACAAATTATGCAAGATACTGCATGCAGTTTGTATTAAACCTCTGACACTTTTCCCCCTACGAAACCCTCCAATGGCAATCACATTTCTGTCAAGGAAGTAGCATAACGTTGTTAACAATGATTTTTAGAGTCAATACTACTGTTGCTTACAAGGGAGTGGCATTTTACCATAGTATAATGTAACACAACACAACACAGCTCAACATAACAATGTAGTCTATAACAAAGTAGAACAGAATGCAATGTAAATCTACAGAATATAATTTTTAACAGTTTCAAACCGAGTGGTTAAGACAATAAACATATGAACCAAGTTGTTGCTTACTACAAGGCCATGCTTGATCTCTATCAATCATGTATCAGCTAGATGGGATTGACATGTGTTCTGTCAATATTACAGCTTTTCTTTCGGGTGTTTTGACTGGCGCAGAAATGACAACCGGATGATTGAGAAAAGGGGAATCCTGTTTGAACTGTTTGGCTATAATATGATGATATAATAATAGTAATAACAATAACAACAACAACAACAATAATAATAACAACAACAACAACAACAACAACAACAACAACAACAACAACAACAACAACAACATGGGATTTATATAGCGCTGAATCTTGTGGAGTGCACACATCAAAGCGCTTGCAAATTAGTCCCGCGCATGCAACCGTTTACAAATAAAATTAACAAATTACATAGTACATCATACATGTCTACACACCCCACACACACACACACACACACACACACACACACACACCACACACACACACACACCACTTAATTGTCAGTGAATTATCTAAACATGAAGCATCAACACGCCAGCTGTGAGCTTGCAGATGTCCAAGAACAATCACAAACAGTATCAGGGCACAGGTCCAACAGAGAGCACAAACTGAAAGTTGTGTGGCCTTTCTAAATGTTGATGAGACAGAAGCCAGGTGTGACGTGTGCGACATCGATTTACTATCAATGTACTACCAAATCAAATCTCTGTCTGTCTGTCTGTCTGTCTGTCTGTCTGTCTGTCTGTCTGTCTGTCTGTCTGTCTGTCTGTCTGTCTCTCTCTCTCTCTCTCTCTCTCTCTCTCTCTCTCTCTCTCTCTCTCTCTCTCTCTCTTGTATGCATGTAAAAAAGCACATGAGTGCTTATTCCATTATCCTCGATATAAGAAAATTAATAAATTATATAAAAGAATTAATAAAAAATAACAATAATCTCTCTCTTTTTTTTTGCTTACTTGTTTGTACACTTTGGCGACTGTTCGTTGTTTAGTTTTTGGGAGTTTCGGCTATTTTGTTGTTGTTGTTTGTTGTTTTTAAGCCGTGTTTCATATTTTGCATGCAGTACAACTAATATCAATGTTCACACAGTCAAGTGGTCTAGAAGTAACGAAACAAATCACTAAGCAAGGAGTCGTGAGTTCGATCCCTGTTTAAACCATAGCTTGTCCCCGATCCAGTAGGCTTTTGAGTGGTGGTCTGGATGCAAGACTTAGGAACGACAAGATAAACAGAGGTTTGCAGCTCATGTTTAGCACACGTAATATAAACCACGACAATAAGTAAAGAGAGTTGTCCCCAGCAACAGTCCAAAGTAAAAACCAACTCTCACTGAGAAACACAAACGCATGCTGACAGGAGAAAAGGTAGCGAGCGCTGCTCTTGTGGCAACGCGCTCTCCTCGGAAAGAGCAGCTTGATTTTCACACAAATACAGTCACGGCAGTGGAATACGATACAATAGAATACAATACAACATAATACAATACAATGCAATGCAATACAATACAATGCAATACAGTACAACACAGCACAAAAGAATACAATTCAATACAATGTAAAACACCAACAAAGCACAGAATGGCACAACACAACACGATGCAACACACGACAATAAACAACATAATCACAATTTACTACAGTATGATTCTTGAAACACAGCAGAGAAAAGCCCAGCACGACACAAAACAACGCAGCACAACACGACACGACACGACACGACGCAACACGACACGACACGACACAACACGACACACACACACATGCACGCACACACACACACATCACTAATACTAAACATATGTTAAATTGAACACACACACACACACACACACACACACACACACACACACACACACACACACACACACACACACACAAAACACACACACAATCACACACACAACCCCCCCCCCCCCCACACACACACACACACAAACACACCACACACACACACACACACACACACAAACACACACAGAGGTTTAATCAACTCACATCCAAAACGATCTCGCCTCACGTCCATCCAGGGTAGCCCGTAGCCGGGTGGCCAGAGCGGGAAGACGGGTGGCTGGGGCCGGTGGGTGGGTACCCGGATCACCCCGGGGTGAGGCAAGAGAGCCGCCGGATGCACATGCTCCAGCCCAAAACGAGGCAGGAAGAGATGGCTGTCTCTGAGAGTGCGCTCCCCTAAAGCGCCGAAAGCCGCCAGAGGGCGAGGGGAATGCAGGTCTCGCTGGGAGAGATTGTCGTCTGCGTTGTCGTCTGCTGTCTCGTCTTCCTCCTCACGATCGCTGTCTAAATCGCTGCAGGATTTATTGGTGTTGTTGTTGCTGTTGTTGTTATTGTTGTGGTTGTTATTGTCGTCATCGTCTTCTTCGTCTTCTTCGTCGGTGTGGTTGGAAGAAGAGGAACCGAGAATTCGGTCGATACCGAATGAGAGTCGACTGCTGGGTTTAGTAGTGCTTTGGTCAGAGTGGGCAGGTCTTCTGTCCGGGGAAGAAGCGGGGTGGGGGTGGTGTTTGGTACCTGCCGTGTCGTAGGCACCCCGACTACTGGACACAAAACTGCTGTCCCTGTCGTACAGTCCACTGAAATGTCTGTCCGTGTCGCGCACTGCTGCTCCCCGACTCGGGGAAAAGTTGTCCATGTCGTAGGAAGTTCGCTTCGCAGTGAAACTTTTCTCCATGTCGAAGCTAGAGCCATGATGGCTGCTGGAGGGCGGTTTGTCTGTGGTGTAGAGGATACCCCGGGTAGAGGTGAAACTGTCTGGATCGTAGGTTGAGGTGAAGTCGGGGGAAGAAGAAGAATCGGCACTGCCTGTGGTGGTGGTAGTGTTGGTGGTGGTGATGGTTGATACACGAGGGAACAGTTTGGAGTCCTCACCTTCTGCAGTAGTAGTCAGAGACTCCTTTCTACTACTACTCCCCTCTGTGTCCAGTCGAAATTGCCCCCGGCTTCTAAGGGGAGCGAAGGAGAAGTCTGTCACTGTCGTCTCCCCCCTCTCCACCCCATACAGCACGTGACTCTCCGCCACACTGGGGCGGCTGCTGCGAGGTACCCCCCCATCCACGGGAGAGTTGGGGTTCGATTCTTCGGGTGACATTGTGGAGTGTACAGTTTCACCTGAAGTCGATGAGGTATAAAAAAAAATGTTGAACAGGTGTAGGCTGACACAAAGTTCTCAACACATAGTCACATGTTCAGTGTCACATTCAGGATCTGTGCTTAGCTGTGCATACATCTGTATAGTATTTTCTGTTTCGGGGAAAAAAAGTTCATAATCATGCCGAACATTTCTTGTCAAAATGTTTTTCTTAGTTTCATGATAGCACTGGTCATATTGCCAGAAGTACTCTGGTTCTTACGTCTGTCAATGTGCCGGAATAAGCATCATGTATTATGACACCTCACAATGTCTCATAAAATTTCCATTTCTAAAGTTTTCTTTACTTAATTACGCAGTTTGTTTTCATCATGACATGATTATAAATATCATCCACTGTTAACAGTATGTCATTAAAAACAACGTTTATAACTTTTCATTAAAACTGTGGACTTCAGTAACAAGTTTCAAATAGGAAGAAAATGTTTCAACTACTTCCCCCCACTTTTCAAAAATCAAAGTCTCGAATAAGGCCAAAAATATGGAACAAGAAACATTTTTCATCCGCAAAGTAAGTCTCAAGAAATCCGAGAAACTTTAGAAGCAGTAGTTTAAAAAAAAAAAAAAACGACTAAAAAAACCGCAAGCCAAAAGCTCAGCAATGAAAACTGTCTTCATCATTAGCAAAAAGACTGGGAAGTGCCACAAAAGAAATCGCCATCAAGCAAGCAAGCATCCATCCCCCCTTCAGTACAACGAGCCTAGCGAGCTGCCCGCCACGAGCCACCAACGGAATGAAAGAAGACGCCACAATGAGCGGGCTGGCTGCTCCTCCCAAAGCCTTGTTCTAACTTACAAAAAGCATTACGTCAATTCCTCGCCTCTCCCTCCCTCCCTCCCCCTCCCCTCACTATCCATCCACCCACCCCTCTATCTCCCCTCCCTCCTTTTCCTTCTCGTTTTCTTCTGGTCGCCTACAAGGGCCTACTACCGGCTTTAAAGTTCCAGGAGTCTAGGACCAGCAAGCACTCGAGGAGGGTCAGCGCATTAGCAGAAAGGCGGGTTATGGGCAAGCCAGTTTCGCAAGGGAGCCATTACTGTTCAACAGCTAGGGACGTGTTCCGGGCCGCGCCTCGGCGATTTCCCTGTCCGCTGATTGGTTAAAAAGTGTTTTGCGGCCAAAAGCCCCGCCGCTCGTTTCCATTAGCGGGGCTCCGCCTCTCTGGAGGTCGGCAGTTATTGATGGATGGCTGCCTGCCTGCTGCCGCTTAGCTCCTGTGCGGCGCTCCTTATTGTCCGTCTGTCTGTCTAGAACATTCCTCCTCCCTCCTACCTCCCTTTCCACCTTTCTTCCTTCTTTCTCTCGCTGCTGCTGCTTGCTGCGGCTGCTGGCTTTACTTGGCTGGCTGGCTGGTAGTGTAGCTGATGCTGATGCTACTGAGGAGGAGGAGGAGGGAGGAGGAGGAGGCTGTGATAATAAAATTGTTGTCTATTGCTTGCCGGTGTCTACGTGTTTGAGACGGGTCTCTTGAGGACAAGTTTTCAAAGTTGAGGGGGTGGGAAGGAGGTAGATGTGGTTGGGGTTGGGGGTTAGGGGTGGGTGGGGAGCTGTGTGTTGTGTGTGTGTGTGTGTGTGTGTGTGTGTGTGTGTGTGTGTGTGTGTGTGTGTGTGTGTGTGGTGAGCGTCGTGTGTGTGTGTGTGTGGGGGGGTGGTGGTGTTACAAATACAATAGTAGGCTATGTGCGGGGTGGTTGTGGAGGGGGAGGGGTCT
>CM060317.1:8346223-8348723 GCA_030674155.1 Stramonita haemastoma
AGCAAACTCTCATCACCCCGTTAGTTTGCCGGGGTCCCGCCCCTCGCCTCCTGTCAGCACAGGGGATAAACAGTTTATCAAACCTTCTAAAACATAACCCCCTTCTATCTTGACACATCTAATTTGCTCTGCTGCCCCTACTACTAAGGCTAAGCCAGTAGGGGCCCTAATCAGCGGAGGGAGGGAGGGGGGGGGGGGGGGGGAGCGGAGTGTGTGGGTTTCGTCACTTGGCACATATGTTTGGCCTTTAGGCCGCCAGGCGGCAGTTGTTAACAACTTCCGATGACCGGCGTGGGACCCGGATGATAGAAAGTTGAGGAAGATGGAAGACAGGTACGTTCAACCCCTGGCTTGGTAAAGGCTGCACTGTCTGTGTGAAATTTATTTCCCAGTTTAATATTTTCCTTATACAACACACACACACACACACACACACACACACACACACACACACACACACACACACACACACACGCACCCCCCATATTGTGGAATATTTCTTCTTCGTTGTCCTCGAAAGCTGAGACAGCAAATATTGTTGTCTGTAATATGATGAAAAATACGTACAGCTCTGAGAAGTCAGGTCCAGGGCGTAGTTTACTTCTTTACCATTTGATCTGGTTTCAAAACTGTATTTCAGTTGTTGTTATTGTTGTTGTTGTAGTTGTTTCAAGGGTCTGGTTTCACCAGACGTGGCCAGCAATAATTACTGTAGATCTGGGCAACATGAACATACCAAGCATGCATGTGTTTCTCTGGTGTCAAAGTCTCAGCTATGGTGCCCCAGTTGCTCTGAGTCATCAGTTTAGGTGGACAAGCATTCTGGTTTGAGTGGGTTTTGTTTGAATAAACAAAATGTTGATTACAGTTACAACTGGTGTAAAACCAAAGTCAAACAATGAGATACTGAAATGACACGAAAGACCTTTCTGCAAATTGCTGAATGTTTGTGACAAATTCTATTGTTGAAAAGTGTTTACTCTTGTTTCCATTAATCAAATGTTTCTGTTTGATTTACTCAGTTCCACATAACCAATAACAATCTGCCTGTTAATACCTTCCGTTTTGAATGAATTCAAAGAAATACAAGAAATTGTACAAAATGCACCTGCCAAACAAGTAAGTAGTAATGTTCTGGGTTTGATTCCCAGCTTTACCCTTTCTCTACAGACTGACCAGAAAATCGAACTGAATGTCCCATCATCCAGGGGGATAGGTCAAGGAGGTGAGTATTGCAATAGATAGATGTGCATGCACACTTAGAGCAGAATCTTGTGAATAGGCTACCATGGAAAAAGAAACATGAAAAGGCCATAAAACTACTACATATCTCTAAAGTGCGGCCACAGGTTGGCCTTGCCGGTGTCTTTGTTGATATTGTGACCCACGTGAAATGGATACACAGGCCGTTTGCTTCCTGCAGTTTGCCTCTGCCAGGAGTTTATCGTGGCGAGGTTTCATGCCGCTGACATGAAGACATGATTGTATAAACGCCGTGCACTGCACTGGGCCTCCTCCTCCGCCATGATGAACATCTCTTTGCCACGTCGACCAACCATCGCGGTAAACAGGTTTCCCCTTCCCCCGTCATCGTCAAAGAACCGCTTCTTCAGAAGGAAAAGTTTCGCGGTAAACGTCCCTTTAGCTATATACAACTTTATAGACGTCAGGCATCCGTCCTCACTCTTCATCTTTCTTCCCCCCCCCCCCCCTGTTTTTCTCCCCCCTTGGACAGTTTTGCTTCTGTAGATTATTTGTTATGGTGTTATCTTGACTTGAAGACTGATTATGGAGGCTTGAACTGCCGACATCATTTAGATTAGGCTTGCAGGAGGCTGGCTGGGGGTGCAAGCTTCTGGGGTACTGGCTTTGGCAGGCTGTCTTGTGGGTGTTTTACATGTAGGGGATGTAAGGGCCCTGGAATGAGCTTTGTAGTTAGCGTGTTTGATAAACGGAGGTGGGCAAATATTTTTAGCTGGTTGTAAAGATGGCTGCTGTTGTGTAGTTGTCTTGGTATGAAAATATGTCATGCTAATAGAAGTGGAATTTCACTTTGTTTTCGTGGGGGTTTCTTGTTTCTTTTTTGCGCTTTTCTTTCGTTCTTCTTTGTTCTGTTTTGTATATATTGATAATCTATTCTTGTTTCTTTTTTGCTTTACTCAGCCTGTCTTATCTCTGTTATGGCTGTCTGTATAGCTCTATCTATGCATTACTGTTTGAGAAAGTGTTAAGGGATGTGAAGATGTGAAGTTAGACAACGGTTTGGCACTTGTGATGAGCTGTGATAGCGAGGGTTGCGTAAGTGAACCAGTAGATTAAAAAAAGGTGAAGTTGTCCTATAAACTAGAATATGCTGTGTATTGTATGTGCATGCACCTTTTCCTTATTTTTGTGCTAGTCAAATTTGTCACATTCATATGTAACCTATTTAAATTGATTTGATTGTACAGCGCGGTGAGCCCATGTTTTTTTGGAATTCGCGCTATATAAGCCTCCATTA
>CM060317.1:8363723-8376223 GCA_030674155.1 Stramonita haemastoma
TGTGTCTGTTTCTGTCTCACTCTCTTCTCTCTCCCCCCTCCCTCCTCTGTCTGTCTGTCTGTCTGTCTGTCTGTGTCTCTGTCTGTCTGTCTGTCTGTCTGTCTGTGTCTCTGTCTGTCTGTCTGTCTCTGTTTCTCTCTTTCGCTCTCTTTTTTTTTAGTCTAGAAATATTGGTGTGTGTATGTGTGTGTGTGTAGGGGGGGGCGGATGCGCACGCGCGCGCGCCTCTGTGTGTGTGTGTGTGTGTGTGTGTGTGTGTGTGTGTGTGTGTGTGTGTGTGTGTGTGGTGTGTGTGTGAGTGTGTATGTGTGGGAATGAGTGAGGGGGTGCTTGTGTGTTTTTGTGTTTATTCCCCCACATGCATTGAATATTTCTACATATTCTGTATTATGGGTAGGGCTAGATGGGAGGAAAAGCATAAACTTACACTGTTGCTCATCTACTACATCCGTTAGACATAAACGATTTTGGATTCGGATAAACAACGAAATGGATTTCTCTGTACCCCTACCCCTCCCCCAACTCGTTCTTCCTGTTTTTCTCCCTGTACCCTCTCCGTGTCTATCTGTTTGTGTCCAGCAGCATAGAAAGAAATACAGTTGCACACAGGAAAAGAAACAAGATAGGGGGTGGCGCAGCACTTGTGGCGACGCGCTCTCCCGGGAGAGAGCAGCCCCGATTTTACGCTGAGACATCTGTTGTGACTTAGAGTGGTATAGATATTTTGATTTGTTCTTGATTTTTCGTCTAGTAAACAACAGTCAGTGAAGGGTTTTATTCCTGTCTACTTCAAAGGGGTCTGGAGGAAGTCAATAATGTAGCATAATCATTAAGGCTTTCTTTTTCTTCTTCACTTCCACCTATCTCGTAGTCCTTTGGATCATGGGGGCACCAATGAAGACTTTGCAGCCAGCTTCCTCCACTATCCACGGTCCTGTGCTTTCCGTGGTAAATCGTTCCACCCAAGGCCTGTCCATTCTCTGATGTTGTCTTCCCATCGTTTTCTCTGTCTGCCTCTTCGTCTCCCTTCTTGTCCTGTTCCCTGTAGGACAGCCTTGACCTGTCTAGATGTTCGTGTGACGTACCCGTAGGCCTACCACTTCAGTTTGCATTTTTCACTGGTCAGAATCTATTCATATGGTCCGATGGAGTTTTAACTCTGGCTTTCACTTCCTCGTTAGTGATGTGACCTATGTTTGAAATACCAGTATAGTCATATAATCAAGTCAACAACATAGCATAATCATTAATGCATTACTGTTTTCAATTGAGATCAGAGAGCAAGAGTCTTACATTCCTGTGAAATCAATTTCCAAAGAACACTCGAAGGGAGGTAATTGCCAAAAGCGCCATGAGAAGAGCTGGAAGACAGATGTCAAGGAATGAACACAACGCGACAATCATGGAAAACTGCTTGCTGAATCGCCAGCAAAAAAGGGAATGGAGATCCTTTACAAAGTCTGCACTGCTGCAGATGTCCATACCATTCCATTCCCCCGGATGAAAACACCAGTCAGAGGACTGAGCGAGTGAATGGTGAGTAAATGAAGAGAAGAATGCTCAACCGCCTTTTCTAAAAAAAAATCTAAGCAAACAACAAATATTGATAAAGCCGACAAATCAATACAAAGGCCACAAACGAAAAAAAAAAACCCTAAAGCAAAACACCTCATTCTTCTTCTTTATGGAGGTTAGGCACACAAGTTTGCTAAATGTATGGACTCTGGTAATAGTTTTTCTGCTTTCTCGTATATAAACAAGCAAAGAAAGAAAGAAACAAACAAATAAACAAAATAAATAAATAAATGTACCACAATAACAAAAGATTCCATCATCACTTAGAACCCGAACTCAGATGACCACAAACATATTTTCCTGACCAGTTTTGTTGGTAATCTAAAAGCGTTTAATTTGTATTGATGGCATTACAATTTTTTTTTGCTAGATTGGATACCTTTTCTTTCAGCTACCACATCTATTTTTCTATATGGGTGTGAATCCTGGACACCTAGAACAGACGACGAGAAAGGAATCAGAGCAGCTGAGATGGTTTGCTTTTTTTTTTCTTTTCCAGAATGCTGATCAGAGTCGGTTGTACAGATGAAAGAACAAATGAAAGCATATTACACAAATTGGGAGCAACAAGAAGACTTCTCTCTTTAATTAATAAATGAATGGAAACTTAAAATTATATGTAGACCATGCACAACGAAACCAAGGTACAGACCTCATGAAGACTGTCTTCCAAGGCAAGGTCGAGGGGAAAAGTAAGAAAAAGGCAGATTAACAGCAACTCTCATTGGCAACATCACCAAACCCTGTGGCATGAGAATCCATGATGTCAGCAGGGCCAGCAAATGGAGAAGGAGGATCATATCGGTGTCGTTGGGTACAGCAGCTATCACCGAACTCGGTAATGCCAAAAGGTGAGACAGGTGCAATCTCACCTTCTGTGACATAGCTATCCTGCTGTTCCCTCTCAGCTCATTCCGACCTCACCACCCCAGCCACACACAGGTTTGTCATGGTGTTTCCACAGGACGAGAAAATCCACAAGAAACTCATCAAGCTAGTATAGTATGCCCTGAAACCACCTTCCAGAGGGGCCCTGCACTTATTTTGGGTCACTTCAGTGGTGTTCAGGGTACCGGGTGTACGCCATCTGTAGAGTTTGCAATTTTCCCTTCTTTTTTCCCCAGATCACAATCCTATTCATACCGTATGCACTAAGGCATTCAAAGAAATGAAATCCACATTTTATTAAAAGACTAGAACCTCTGTTCAAAGGTCTCATGATTTTTCACAAATCGGTAGGTTTCAATTGAAAATAAAAACAGCAACCGCTGTACATCCTCAGTCCTTTGTCGTCTGCTAGCTTCCTAACTACAATTATGCACGCGCAGTGTCAACACTGTGGGAACACGAGCAGTCCATCCTCAGTTGATAATAATTTTCAACTTTTTCATGACTACCCACTGCTCTATGTCCATAATAAAAAAAAAAAAGCACAACTAAACCCAAAACCCAACTCAAAAACATGTTTTAATACTTTTTAAAAGCTACAAAAAAGTACGCAAAAATAGAGAGAGAGGGAGAGACAGAGACAGAGAGAGACAGAGATAGAAACAGACACACATATTTTTTTTTAGTATGATGCAAGCAGCAGGCAACACAGACACCAACGACTAATCATTGCTTGCACGCTTGTCAAAAAAATCAACTCCAAAACCATCCCTTTTTCAGAGACAAAAAGAACAGGGGACCAGACGACCTTAGCACACCGCCAAGACACAAGCCTGGGAACCGGAAGGGCTTGTGGTCACATGACCTCTGGCGTCATCGATACGTCAGCAGCAATGGCGGAGACCCTGGCGAGGGGTGTGTGTCTGTGTGTGCGTGTGTGTGTGTGTGTGTGTGGGGGGGGGGGGGGGGGGGGGGGTCAGACGAGGGGGGTGACTGGGAATTCCCTCGCGCGTGTTGGAGCATGGCTGCCTGACATGGGAGCTGTCTAGGGATCGTTCGCACGTTTGGCCTCTCACTCGCTGTCATGTTTCTCTAATTGTCACTTCGCGCTCTCGGGTTGAACGTGCACACACACTTTTTTTTTTTTGATAGTCAAGTCTCATCATCAGTCAGGACAGAGGGATGAAAGTATAAGGCTTGTTTGTACGTACTATGGGTTGGTAGTGTGTACGCATGAGCGGTTAGTGTACGTGTGTGGACATCAATGTACAGTAGGGTATTATGGTAGAGAGAGAGAGAGCTGTACACAGACAATAGGTATACAGAGTCCGACATTGACATAATCAGTCCCTTGAGACTGAGAGAGTAACAAAAGTACAGACTGATAGAGTGGTGGAGAAACAGTTACAAACACAGACACACAGACACAGACACACACACAAACACACAGACAGACAGTCACACACACACACACACACACACACAACACACACACACACACACACACACACACACACACACACACACACACGAGGTGTATGTATGTCGCAAATAAGTAGACACGCACACATGAACACGCATACGGGGATGTATTTTTGCGCGTGTGCTCGCACACGCAGATACTACAAACACACAAACACACACACATAATATATATATATATATATATATATATATATATATATATATATATATATATATATATATATATATATATATATATATATAAATTATATATATATATAAATTATATATATATATATATATATATATATATCATAGGTACATGATAAATTGTTATGTGTAAGTGACCGGGATGGCTCAGTGGTCAGAGCACTCGCTTTCCCTAAGCCAATGTTAAGCAGCACTGAGCGTGGTTACCAATTAGATGGGTGACCGTTTGCGCGTCTTGGATTTAGTACAGTCCCCTCAGTTCACCCAGCTCTGTAAATGGGTACCTGCCCTCTCTTTCGGGTCAGGAAAGGTAAAGCAGCAAGAGAGAGGAGATGGGCGCCGTCCTCAATATGCTGGCCCCTTGAGAAACTGAGGTCTCTGATGCCTCGCTCCCCAGCGACCACACAGGTTATGGAACAGCTTTACCAACACTGTTTTACTTTTAGGTAACTATCAGGCGTCTGCTTTTGGATTGTGGAGATGTCTAGTAGACCAAACACAAGGATTTTACTGCGTATTCCCTAAAGTACCTGTTTAGCGAGGATCCAAGGATAATTGTTTTCCTCTGAACAGAGTGAACATGTCACAGTAAGTCACCATGAACAAGGCTGGTTTTAAGGACATGGGTTTTAGTTTTTTCTCATTTTATGTGTCGTTTATGTGGTTTCTCCCACATCGCAGTGACGGCCATGGGTTGGTTGACCTTTATTGTTAGCCATGGCGTTGATACGAGCAACAAAAGACGAGGTGGTTTTGATACTGTATTGTCGCACAATTTTAATCTGAAATTTAAAACCTTAACAAGATTACAGCCATGATATGGCCTCTTGTCGACAGGGCTATAAGCAACATGGTTAAATTGGATTGGGAGATACTAAAGAAACTAAGATTTATTTCATACTTCAAGCACAAAATGACAAACACATAACGTCTATCTGACATTTGTCTAGGTCCTTTTTCACGGGTAACAGCCCGGTTTCTTTGGATGGTTGGTTGATTATTGCTGTTATCATTGTTGCTGTTGTTGTTTTTAGCAGCTCTTTGAAAGATTGGCTGAAAATCTGGAACACGTATCTAGGCAAGGAAGCAAATGTTAGCGCTGAACCATTGGCATCCTTGTGCCTGATCCTCTCCTCATTCCATGCACTGATACATGCTTTGGGACGCTACGGTTTGATTTGTCAGAAATTGGATGGTCGCAGAGAGCTTTTCACGAAGAGTTCATGTCTCTGGTTTTTTTATATATTTTTTTCTTAAAAGAGAGTTTGTTTGTTTGCTCGTTTCTTTGTTTGGAGGTTTTTTTTTGGTTGGTTGCTTGTAGAATTTTCTGAATTTACAGAGTATCATTCTCCTTTTTAGTAGATCATTAATTTTGATATCTGTTTTTTTTAGATATGACGTTTTAAGAAAAATACTAGATTCAGTTTGCAGAATGATTTATTTTTATTTATCCAGCAGCTGTTCTCTTAGGCCGCCTAGTTGTTCCATCAGGGCAAGCTTCTTTAAAAGCATTCCTCAAACTATCACTCATCCAATCGATTAAGTTCTCTTGGCGTGTTTTCAGAACAGTGTGGTATGTATACTGTGCTTAGGGATTCCCAGAATACATAGAAAAGATAGCAGAGAGGTAGAAACGACTTTTTGGAAATGCTTGAGATAAAATCAATGTTTATGTATGAGGGGGGGGGGGGGGGGGGGCTTTTATTTATTTATTTTCATTCTCTCATATCGGAGATAATGGAATAAGCACTCATGTGCGCTTTTACATCCAATCCCCGTGTGTATGCAATTGTGTAATTTTGTCATCTGTTCTGTCCTTAAGAACCACAGGTCTGCAACTGGTCCCTTAGCTGGCCTTTCCTCTTGATGAGATAAGGGTGTAGGTCAGATGATCTGTATGTTCGTTTGTAAAACAAATGTCTATAAAATATCTCCATTTTTAAAAACGTTTATTGACCTATAAGTACTTCCACACCAGCAACACTTAGATGCCTCAATACACGTATCATCATACAACTCAGTTAAATAATTGACAAAATGATCAGGTAAGTAACAAAAAATAAATCCCTATGCGAAAAACAACAGCAACAAACAAAACAAATCAAACCAATAAATAAATACCCTACCAACAACTACAATAACGCAAGCAGCCAAACAACCTCCAACAACTGATGTAAGTAACTTATAGAACAAATGAAATAATGAAAGAAGTAAACTATGGATAGTGTTAATTGTTAATTGTGAAGCAACACGTACTACACAAATGATAGAAGCAACCAAAAATTCCAAATACAATGCACAGTTCCTGAAGAACTATAGACCTGTCTCTAATCTGCCTTTTATCTCTAAAGTCCTTGAAAAAGTTGTTCTGAAACAACTCAATAGCCATCTTCTTTCCAATAATCTCTTTCCCCCTTTTCAGTCTGCCTATTCCGTAAACCACAGCACTGAAACCACCCTGGTTCATACTCTAAACATGCTTCTCCATGCTTCTGACTCAGGGAAAATCTCCCTTCTTACTCTTCTCGACTTATCTGCTGCCTTTGACACTATAGACCATTAAATTCTTCTCTCCCGTCTCCAAAACATGTTTGGCATTAAAGGCACAGCCCTCACCTGGTTGGCTTCATACCTTGCAGACCGAGTCCATACAGTTGCAGTAAACAAGATTCAATCAGCACCTGCCAAACTGGAATGTGGTGTCCCTCAGGGATCAGTTCTGGGCCCTCTTCTTTTTACTCTCTATACTGCTCCACTGTCACATATAATAGACCGTCGTCATATCAATTCTCACTTTAATGCTGACGACTCGCAGATTCAAAGCAGTGACACACCTGAAAATCTTCCTTCTCTCTTGACAAATATGACCAGCTGCCCTCAAGATATCCAACACTGGATGATACAAAACAAATTACAACTAAATGCAGATAAAACCGAAGCCATGCTTGTAGGCACCAAACACAAACTCTCCTCCATTCCAATAACTTCAATAAAATTCGGCAATACGTCAGTTCCGCTATCCATTTCTGTGAAGTATCTAGGAGTCGTTGTCGACGACACTCTCTCCATGCAAAAGTTCATTACCCAAACCTGTCAGTCATGCTACTATGAACTACGGCGTATTAGCGCAATTCGAAAGTACTTGTCCACTGATGCAACATCCAAACTTGTCACTTCTCTTATTCTCTCACGTATGTACTATTGCAATTCTCTTTTGGCTGGTCTGCCAGCATCATCCATCCACTCCCTTCAACGTATACAAAACTCTGCAGCTCGTCTGGTCCTCAGAAAGAAAAAATCTGAGCACATTACCCCTCTCTTGCAATCTCTCCATTGGCTGCCCGTACCACAGAGAGTAAACTACAAGATCAATACCCTCTGTTACAAATGTCTCCACAATACTGCACCCTCCTACCTCTGTGAATGTCTTCACTTGTACACACCTTCTCGCTCCCTCCGCTCGTCGGCAGATACTTTGTCCTTAAGAACACCCAGATTTAACCTATCTACCGTTGGCCGCCGCTCTTTCTCTGTTTCTGGTCCATCGATCTGGAACGACCTTCCTCTCTCCCTCAGGCAAAAAGCCTACTTATGACACTTTTAAATCCAACCTCAATCCACACTTATTTCAAACCTAAGTTTTTCTCCTTCCGCTTCCATCTCTTACCTGTCCCTGCCTTCAACATCCACCTGCCAAAGTGCATAACGTTTGTAGGTGTGTGTGTGCGCGCGCGTGCTGCGTGCGTGCGTGCGTGCGTGTGTGTGTACATTCGAATTTGTTAAAACTGTAAATTGTTGTTGATTGTGTGTTGTGTAGGTCGAATGCAAGTGCTTTGATTTGTTTTTACAAGATAGAGCGCTATACAAATTCCATGTATTATTATGATTCTGATTCTGATTCTGATTCTGATTCTGATTCTGATTCTTATTCTTATTATTATTATTATTATTATTATTATTATTATTATTATTATTATTATTATTATTATTATTATTATTATCATCATCATTATTATCATCATTATTATTATAATATTCTTTTTGTATGAAAGTACCTGTAGGTCAATAAACGTAAAACGAATTTGAGATGTTTCATAGATATTTTCTTGTACAATCATCTGATAAATACATGTAAATAAACAAACAAACAAACAAACAGAACAAGAAACATACATAATTTGTATGGTTCTACAAACACCTTTAAGCCTTCAAGTCAGTGTGAAGCATAGAACTCAAGTGGAAGTTGATTTTTTTGTTTGTTCTTTGGCTAGATCTTCGAGGTTCACCAATGGTAAAATTTGTGTGTATGTGACCGATTTTGCCCAGGCAGCCGTATTCCGACCTCGTGGAGGCATTTGATTTGACTTGACTTCTCCTTTATTTTTATACCACTTTATGTCACAGCAGATTTCTGTGCGTGAAATTCGGACTGCTCTCCCTGGGAAGAGCGTGTCGCCACAAGTACAGCGCCTATCCATTTTATTCTGTCTGCAACTGTATTTGTTCCCCTATCAGAATGGCTTTTTTCTACAGAATTTTGCCAGGGACAAACCCCTTGTTGGCGTGGATTCTTTTACGTGCGCTAAATGATAACGTGTAACACACGGGGCCTCGGTTTATCGTCTCATCCGAAAGACTAGCACACAGACCACCACTCATGGTCTAATGGATGAGGGAAAAGTTTTGGGCCCAAACGGGATTCGAACCACCGCACACTCCGACCCGGACTTTTCGCTTTCTAGACAGGCGTGTTACCTCATAGACCACCGATCTAACTTGAGCGGAGCCCATCACTCTCCAGAAAGCTAAAGCTGTTCTACCCCCCACCCCCCACCCCCACCCAACCGCACCCTCCCCTCAATTTAAAAAACCAAAAACGGCAAAAACAAAACCAATCTGTTTGTTGATCAACCTGCAATTGTCCTGTTTTGTGTTCTTCTACTCAATGTCGATTTGCAAGAAGGGGTTCATTCTGTTCTATTATTGTTATTGCTGTTTTTATTTCCAGGATTGGACGAAACTACTCTGTTTTGTGTTGTAGATCTGGTGTAGCAGATATGGACTATTCTACACGCACTGACACCAAAACACACACACATATACACCTATACACATACACATACACCTACACCTACACCTACACACACACACACACACAACACAAACACACACGCACACACACACATACACACACACCTACATACACACCTACACCTACACCTACACCTACACCTACACACCACACACACACACACACACACACACACACACACACACACACACACACAAAACACACACACACATACACAATAAAGAAAGAGAGAGAGAGAGAGAGAGAGAGAGAGAGAGAGAGAGAGAGAGAGAGAGAGAGAGAGAGAGAGAGAGAGAGAGAGAGAGAGAGAGAGAGAGAGAGAGAGAGAGAGAGAGAGAGAGAGAGAACCCGAAACAATACAAAAACAACAGAACATAACACTGAAAGCGACTGATTGCATGCTTTCACATCTCATCTGTGTCATCCTCAACTCTGATTTAGGGCAGCGAGAAACAAAACAAAGACAACACGCAAACTCTCTCTGTCTCTCTCTGTGTCTCTCTCTGTCTCTGTCTCTCTCTCTCTCTGTCTGTGTTTCTGTCTCTGTCTCTCTCTGTGCTCTGTCTCTGTCTGTCTGTCTGTCTGACTGTCTCTCTGTCTCTTTCTCTCTCTCCATCTCTGTCTCTCTATCTGTCTCTCTCTGTCTCTGTCTCTCTGTCTCTCTGTATCTGTCTCTGTCTCTCTCTGTCTATCTGTCTCTCTGTCTCTGTCTGTCTCTCTCTCTTTGTCTGTCTATCTGTTTGTCTGTCTGTCTTTGTCTTGCTGCTCTCACTCAGTCTCTGTCTATCTCTGTTTCTTTCTCTCTCTCTCATTTTCTCCACACCCACCCAACTCACAACACACACAAACACACACACACACACACACACACAACCAACACCACACCACACCACACCACACCACACCACACCACACCACACCACACCACACCACACCAGAACACAACACAACACAACACACACAAACACAATACAACACAATACAAAACACCCCCCCCCCACACCACACCACACCCCCCCCCCACCCCCACACCCCCATAAACCCCCTTCCTCCCAAACCCCAACCCCTAACCCCCCCCCCCTCACCACACCCCCCAACCTTGCCAAAAGCAAGAAAGCGATCATTACCGGTACCCTGACAAGCTTGTCACCCCGAATCGAACGCAATTCCCAAAGACAGGCCACAGGGCCCCAGTCCTGGGGAAACCTAAGCTGCTCCTTGGGCCAGTTGTGATGTGAAACTGTAGGCCCGGGCAGGGGGAAGAAAGGCACTCACTCGGCGGTAAATGGATTAATTTTCGCCTTCAATTTCGGCCTCTATCGCTCTGTCCTGCTTCTCTTTGACTGCTGCAGCAAGAGAGTCTGGCTGGCGGTCTGTCTGTGTTGGGGCGCTATTGCTGTATGGCTACTTGCTGGTGCTTGCTGATGATGATGATGATGAGGATGATGAGGAGGATGAGGAGTGTGGTGGTGGTGGTGGTGGTGGTGTGGCGTGGTGGGATTGTTAACCACCTCGTTGTGTTAAAGACCTTGTCATGCTCGCTTTGTCTCTGAAGGGAATGGGGAGAAGAGGCCTGCAGGGCTTTAGAGGGGGTAAATGATAGCTTGTTGTTGTTGTTGGTGTTGTTGTTGTTGTTGGTTGTGGTGGTGGTGGCGGTGTTGATGATGTTGGAATTGGTTGGGAGTTTTGTTTTGGGTAGGGGGTGGAGGTGGGGGTGGAAGGGGGTGGTGATTGGGGGTGAGGATTTGGGAGGGGAGGGCAAGGGTTATTCGGGGGGGGGGGGGGGGGAGTTGGGTAATAGGTGAGAAGGTTGTGTGGTTTCTTACCGTTCCTCTCTCTCCCCCCTTCCTCTTCTGCCTATGTCACATTTTTTATCATATCCCTCCCCCTTCTTTCCTTCCATAACTTTTCCCGTTTCTCTGTGTATATAATTTTCCCCCCATATCTCTCTGTCTATTTTGTGTGTGTGTGTGTGTGTGTGTGTGTGTGTGTGTGTGTGTGTGTGTGTGTGTGTGTGTGTGTGTGTGTGTGTGTGTGTGTGTGTGTGTGTGTGTGTGTGTGTGAGTGTGTGTGTGTGTGTGTGTGTGTGTGTGTGTGTGTAAAGCTATTTGTCTATGTAGTGTTTGGTTTTTCATAGGCTGTGTTCGCAAACCCAGAGAGGTTAAAAAGAAATCAGACAAAAATGAAAAGAAGCAAAACTGACTCACTTGTTTAATAACAGCTATCTCATGTTCTCTGTTTGACTCAGTTGTTATTCTGTGTGAATGGATTCATGTTTATGGGTTTGTTTAAAGGTAAAAGGGTAAAGGTGTCCCATAACTCATGTGGTCGTAGGAGAGCGAGGCGTCAGAGACCTCAGCATTTCTAGGGGCCAGCATATTGAGGGCGGCGCCCATCTCCTCTCCCTTGCTGCTTTACCCTCCCTGACCCTAAAGAGGGCAGGTACCCATTGACAGCTGGGTGAACTGGTGGACTATACTGAAGCCAAGGTGCGAAAACGGTTACCCATCCACTTGGTAACCACGCTCATTACTGCTTAACCGTAGCTTGGGGAAAGCGAGTGCTCTGACCACTGAGCTATCCTATATTGTCCCCGTGTATGTCCAGGAAAAAACTTGATATTATAATTTTTGTTCCAGAAAAAACTTCTTCCTTACTAGAACTCTAGGCAGGCAGCATATGGAAATGGATTAACTCTCCATGTCTTTTATCATTGTAATAATCTCAGGAGTAAGAAGACATAAAATTACAAGAACAATAAGTTATGTATGAAAAACTAAATATGAGGCCATAGAAATGTTTTAATTCCAGAAGACGGAAGTGGCTACACTAATGGTAAGTCAAAATCGGTTGCATACGCAAAATCTCACCAGCTGTTGCAATGTTTAGTCTTTTTTTATATTTTTAATAGTCTTTTATTCCAGAATCGTTGCACTTCTCCCTTGAATCCAAATTGTATTGATACTCAACTGTAAAAAACACATTCACCTACAGCAGTAGGAGATTAAAACTCTGTAACGTTAGCAGAATCATTAGGAGGAGGAAAATAACAAGAACAGCAACTTTCGCGTTTTTTAGGAAATGGAGAAGAGATGCAACATTAAGCCAATGATTCTCTTTTACTTCCCATCGGTTAAGTATTCTGTTAAAAAAAATCACAAAATCAGGCAAAAATTCTCCACAAAAAGCAATAATAAGAACAAGAAAAAAAAAGCTAATAAACCAAACAAAAAAATCATGTAAAAAATTTCGAAGACCGGAAAATAGATTG
>CM060317.1:8381223-8383723 GCA_030674155.1 Stramonita haemastoma
CCTCCCTCGCCTCGCTCATCCCTCTGTATCCCCAGTCCTGTAAGCCTAATCGTTGGAGATGGAGATTGTATTGTCAGGTTGGTTTTCGTTGCAATAATAGAGATCTATCTAAGCGCTCCCCGGGGGGATGGGGGTGAGGTGAGGTGGGGTGGGGGTGGGGTGGGGGGAGGAGATGCTGATAGACGAGGGGTGTTGGGGTGGTGGTGGTGGTGGTGGTGGTGGTGGATTGATTGAGAAGAGGGTGGGGGTGTGATCGGTCTTGACGCGGTCAGCTAAAAAATAAAATCAGGTATCATTTGTGAGAAAAATGGAAACAAAAAAAAATCTAAAACCAAACACAACACTGACAATAACAACATCAGCAACAACAAAAACTGCAACAACAAATTTGCCATCTCCCTCCTAACCGCAAAAAACTAAGAAAAACAACAAAAATCCCACCCACACATCCAACCAAAACCACCCCCCGAAAACAAACAAACAAACAAACAAAAAGCCCAACCAACCCTTAAACCCAATACTCCAACCAACCAACCAACCAACCAGCCAACCAGCCAACCAACCAACCAACCAACCAACCAACCAACCAACCAACCAACCAACCAACCAACCAACCAACCAACCATCCAAACAAACAAAAACCAGACAATGAAAAAAATATAAACACCCGACTCTGCTGTCTCACCCAGTTTCTTTCTTCCTTCCTTTCTCTCTTTCTTTTCGTCTTTTTTCCCCATTTTTTTCATCTATCCTCCATTCTTTCTCTTTCTGTCTATCCTTTTTACATTCTATTTTTCTCCTTTCTTTTTTTCTTTCAAGAGAAACCAGTAGGAAGCTGTGAAACAATAAAGGCAAGGCGTAAAGAGAGTTAGTGAGGTGGGGGGGGGATGAGGGGGAAGGAGGTTATGCTGAGAGGAGAGGAGGGGAGGGACAGGGGGTGGGGGTGGGGGGGATGGGGGGTAAGCTAAAACTCCATCTTTAACAACAGCAATAACAACAAGTCAAGACCAATTTGTATGGAGTTGAGATGTTTGGTGTGATGTTATATGTAGGGGTTTGTTGGTTTGTGTGGTGGAGGCGTTTGTATGGGTCTGTGTGCTGTGTGTTGTGTATTGTGGTGTAGTGTGTGTGTAGTGGGGTGTAGTGTGATGTAGTGTGATGAGGTGTAGTGTGGTATTGTGTAGTGTAGTGTAGTGTAGTGCAGTGTAGCGTAGCGTAGTGTAGTGTAGTGTAGTTTAATGTGGTGTTGTGTTGTGTAGTGGAATGTTGTATGGTGTAGTGTGGTGGTGTGTTGTGCAGTGTAGTGTAGTGTAGTGTAGTTTAATGTGGTGTTTAATGTGGTGTTGTGTGGTGTAGTGGAAAGTAGTATGGTGTAGTGTGGTGTAGTGTAGTGTAGTGTGGTATATTGTAGTTTAATGTGGTGTTGTGTGGTGCAGACTAGTGGAATGTAGTATGGTGTAGTGTGGTGTTTTGGTGGTTGTGATGGTGGTTTGTGTGGCTTTATGTGATGTGGTGTGTTGCTAGTTTGTGGTGTGGTTTGGTGTGTTTGGTAAGTTGCTGGTTCATGGGGTTTGGGATAGGGTGTGATATAGTGTGGTGTTGAGTTGGACATAAGGTTGTAGTGTGACATGTGTATCATTGAAGAGAGCAGAGGCTTGGGATAGATATGTTTCATCTTGCGTTGGATTGCATCGGCTTTGGTTTCGATGTTTTGACCCGTGTTGAGTTTATAGGTTGTGATGTGTCACAGTGTGTCCAGTGGGGTTGCACTGTGTTATAATGTATTTATTTGTTGTTTGTTTGCTTTTATTTACATACGTACCTAGTTGTGTTGTGACTTGTCATTTCTGTATTATCCTAGCATATGGAGTTGTTATTTTTTTGTCTGTGAGAAGTTATTCTTAGTGTTATGTTACGTGGTATTGTATTAAGATTAATCTATTAAGAGTTGCTATCCACCCCAAAGCTTGGTTGTGTTGTGTTGCATTGCATTGTGTTGTTGTATGTTGTGGTGTGGTGTGATATGGTGCGGTGTGGTATGGTGTTGTGTGCTGCGGTTTTGTGTGGCATGGTGTGGCGCTGTATGGTTGACGTAGCGTGTGTGGCGTGCATTTCTAGCCAAGTACAAGCCTGTCTTTATATCTTATGTTCATCTTTTCGCTCTCATAAGAAATTTATGTACATGTTGCTAAAATGTCATTTGCTTTCATGTTCATACACACACAAAAATCAGATATGCTTACAAGAGGTACTGTATCTCATATCAGGGATTAATGTACTACTGAAACACAAACACAGCACCACACCACTACTGCGAAAATAAAAAAGAAACAAAAGTGTAACATTAGCATGTCTTTGGAGACTGTTGAAATTCTGTTAACTTTCGCCTTAGGTTTTCTTTGCGTATTATTTGTTTTTATAAAAAAAAAGAAAATGTTTTATTTGGATTTTTTGTGGTCCTAGATTGCTGTTCATTTGTGCTGGCTACTGTTATCCTAGT
>CM060317.1:8393723-8396223 GCA_030674155.1 Stramonita haemastoma
GAACAAGAAAAGATTATATAAGTGAAGTCAGTTCTTCAATCTGTCTTGTGGTTAATCAAAACCACAACAATAACCACAACCACCACCCCCACTACCACCCCCCCCCCCCACATACACACACCAGGTCTGTACCACACCTTTGCAATTTACACTCTCTAACCACCATGGTCAGTTGAGTTGTGTATTACCACCATTTAAAACTGTAATCATTTATTCTTGCTCTTTATTTATCCTCCCTTCTTGATGTAAAAGTGACTTGTTATTATAGCTTTCAACAACCTTTCATAGCCTCTGGAAAGAAAACTGAACAAAATAGGAAGTACATTAATGTTTAAAAATCTTGAAGAACCCTCTAGAATTATGACATACTACAATCAATCAAAATGAACAGAGAAGTAAGAAATATTCTTGACACAAAGACATATGCATACTGAAAGCAGTCATATAATTTGTTTTTAACAAAAAGCGACCCAGTATTAATAGCCAATGTCTTGGTAAACAAATAGTCTGCAATTATAGCAAGAATCAACAAAAAATAAACATAAAAGTCTGGAATATTGTTGACACAAAGACATAATCCTACAGGCAGTGACAAGTTTTCAACAAAACTAACCCAACATCTTTGGTACATTGTAACTTCAGCGAAAAGCTTAACATCTTGAAACAATTAACACAAACAGACTCTCAAGATTAAAATAACAACAATCACGCCAAGAAATCTGACTCTGTTTGTAACAGCCAGCCTTAGATAAATAATGCCTCCTCTAACATTCTTGAAGATCACAAGGGTTTCTGCAAAAGCGAAACATTGCCAGTAGTCAAGGCGTTTCATTAAGGGTCCAAGTGTCAACCCCCATTACCAGCCACCTTTTCACACAGGAACTAAATGGCCAACCAAGCCAGACCGCCATAACTTCTCTCCCTGACCATGCACTCAATGGTTTCAGCACCTGTTTCACACACTGGCTGAAAAAAAAACCCTGTCCATGAATAATGGAAAATGATTGGGAAATGGAATGACAGTGTCCTGGGGGAATGGAGAGAGAATGAATGAATGAATGAATGAATGAATGAATGAATGATCTTTATTTTCAAAGGGTAACAGAGTCAGCATTCACATACTTTTTTATATGGCTTTTGCCCTGATAAGGGAATAGCACCCCCCCCCCCCCCCCCTTAGACCCCCCCCCAATAAAAACAACAAGGACACACACAAAACCCCAAATCAACAACAAAATAAAGCACAAGAAAAACAAAATAACCACCACAACAATAAAAGTTCAACATATGCTTTAAAAAAGTAATGGATATACATTCAACAAAAGCATAATTCCCAAAAGAGAGAGAGAGAGGAGAGAGAGAGAGAGAGAAGAGAGAGAGAGAGAGAGAGAGAGAGAGAGAGAGAGAGAGAGAGAGAGAGAGAGAGAGAGAGAGAAAGAGAAGAGAGAGAGAGAGAGAGAGAGAGAGAGAGAGAGAGAGAGAGAGAGAGAGAGAGAGAGTTGACTGACAGGAAGACAGATCACAAAAAGAGAAAAACTCCCCACTGAAACATGAAAACCAGAAATAAAAGCCCCAAAATAAACAAGTTGAACAAACAAACACTTAAACAAAATCAAACTTAAACAGAACTGAAACAAAAAATACCATAAAATTCGAAGAAAATAATAAAAACAAAAAACATTCCCTCCTTGAAAAGAGTAAACATAAATACAAAGACAAATGGATTGGCAGCAAGCGTTGCTATTCATTTCTTGAGCTCTTCTGTTTTCTTTCTTTGTTGATGCTTTTAGGCAAATGTGTTTGCAACGACTGTCTCTCTTTTTCCCTTATGACCATTGTTGTCAATTTGATTGGGCAAAACAGCAAAAGAAGCTGGCCTCTCACCTACTTTACATGTTCCTTTTATCTTCCCCACCTCCACACAAGCAAAACCTTGCTTCATAGCACATTACTCTTCCTTTCAATTGTCTTACAAGAACAGCCCTCTCCCATAGGGACGCCAGGGGCCTGTCAGAATAAATAGCGTCCCTATCGTTTGGAAATTCTGTGCTGGGAATGCCTCTTTACTATCTCTCTCTTTGTTTTTGCCTTGTTTCTTTTTTCTTCATGTCACCTTCTTCTTGTTTATTTTCTCCCTTATTCTCTGCTTTTCCCTCCCAGAAAGACTGAAAAGGTAACTATTTTCTTCCACCCCAGCGTCACATGCGCTGGGCCTGACAATAGCAGCACAACACATTTTTACTCAATATGACAAACATCTTCAAACATCACTCTTGAGTATGACTAAGCAGTTCTTATAGCTGCACTCTTCTGTCCGTCTGCCAGCCTGTGTGTGTGTGTGTGTGTGTGTGTGTGTGTGTGTGTGTGTGTGTGTGTGTGTGTGTGTGTGTGTGTGTGTGTGTACAACTTTTCATCTCTGTCTTAGTGTCTTTCCCAGTTTCTCTCAGTCTCAATCGTTTTCTCTTTGTCCCTGCTTGTCTTTCTGTCCACCTCTATGTCT
>CM060317.1:8398723-8406223 GCA_030674155.1 Stramonita haemastoma
CAACCTGAATACTTCTCTCTCTTTTTAAAAAGCCTATAGGTCCTAAGATACATAAAATTATTCTTTGTGTACAGTTCATTGCAATACAAGTTCATTGGCTATTTCAATTAAAAACTTGAGCAAAGCATATTTTGCTAGGTAGTCTGGTTTATTATATAACACAATGACTGAAAGAAAAAGGGATAAACAACACAAATGTTTCATCATCATCTTCCACACTTCTCTCCCTCTTTCTAAACAATCTATGATTTTCTCTATTCTTTGTCAACACTACAACCTACCCCCATCAAAGAACTACATTGAAGTGGACAGTGAATGTGCATAATGGCTATCCAAGTAATGGGTGTTTCATCAGGGGTCAGGTGTCAACTCAGCATAGCGCCGATTGCTTCACACTGTGCCTAAACACTGGTCAGTAATCTGATTACTCTCTGAAGAGGAAACACTTTGTTCAGGTGCCTGTTTCACACGTGGCCAAAGGAAAAGCTTGTCCAGACAAAAAGGTCCAAATGTGGCGTTCCATTACGAAATGAGTCGGATGTCATCTCCAGCCTTTTTCCGCTAGAGCCCAAAATATGCAGTAGGGGTGTCAGGTACCGATTTGGAGATTTTGTATAAAACTTATATAAAACATTTCTGCACCGGTAAACATCAATAAAATAATGATATTTAGTTTCCTTTCTTATCAAAATCGCATTTTAAAACACCTACCACTGCAGAAGACCGACAGTTTTGATGAAAAAAATCCTGAAGATACGACTTTTCCGCAACCTGTATCCCTCGAGATTTACAGTAGACCCGCCGAGTGATACACCATTTGAAAGCTCTGGGTCTCCGCCTTCAATCTGTGTCAACTATTTCTAGCGTGAGTGAAAACTTTATCCAATGAAAACGTTCAAAATAGGGAAGGAATCGTAAACAAAACATCGCTAAGGAAGGATTTCCTTCTTCTCATTGGCCCGAGAGAGCATGTGACCTCGCTCAGCCACTCTGCAGGGTCTGCAAAACAAAATGGCGTCGCTCGCTTCGAAAGTCCAGTCGAAAGCGATACCTCTAAATTCTGCTCGTTCTGACGATATTATTGAGGGATAGAACTCAGAAAAGCTTTAGTAATGAAGTGAGGACTTTATTACAACCTAATGAAGTGCTATTATGAAAACGTAAGTGGAAACGATGTCGCCGATATTGCTGAGGTGACTGAATCGAACTCGGCAATGAATCGCTGGCTCGTTCATCAAGAACAGAAAAACAAAAGTGCTTCTGATTCAAGCGATGCACGATGAAGATAATTACAGTGAACTATATTTTGTCAGTATGCTTTATCTCAACATCATCGAGTTAGTTAAACTGAACACCAATTTCTCAGAGAGCGAAAAGGTTCAGCCTTTTGACAAGTGCCATGCTAAAAATAGGCTGAAAAACAAAAACTTGTGTCAGATAGGCTAGTACTTAGTAGGCCTATTGTGTATAGAAAAATGCACTAGGCTACAGATGAAAAATCATGTTTAAAAAGTGTGTGTGTGTGTGTAATTTCATGTGTGTGTGTGTGTGTGTGTGTGTGTGTGTGTGTGTGTGTGTGTGTGTGTGTAATTTCATGTGTGTGTGTGTGTGTGTGTGTGTGTGTGTGTGTGTGTGTGTGTGTGTGTGTGTGTGTGTAATTTCATGTGTGTGTGTGTGCAAATGCTGAGTTTCATGTATGTTGGGGGTAGTGTGTGTGTGTGTGTGTGTGTGTGTGTGTGTGTGTGTGTGTGTGTGTGTGTTTGTGTGTGTGTGTGTGAGTGGGTGGGTATGAAAAATGTCATGTGTTGAAACTATGTTGCTGTTTGATGATTTTATTTTAATCTTAAGCAGAACTCTGGCTTCAGTTTTTCAATTAAAAAGATCTTGATTTTTAAAAATTTGATTCTGGGGAAAAAATCAAGAAAAGATAGTAGTGAGGAAGGGGATCAGAGTCAAGAGTACAGGATGCAGTTTGTGTATACTCTGTGTGTGTGTGTGTGTGTGTGTGTGTGTGTGTGTGTGTGTGTGTGTGTGTGTGTGTGTGTTAGTGTGTGTGTGTGTGTGAAGTCAAATCAAAATACTATTCACTGCCCAAATATCAAATTTTATCATTCTTGTTCATCTCACTCTCACAAGAAAAAAAAATGTACACAAAACTGCTTCATAAAGTTTGACTATTATAAATCATTTCAAAATAAGACAATAAAATATGAAAACAAGAACTACAAGTGCATCAGTTAACTGTGAGACCAGAAATATGGACAACTTACCTGGAAATAACAAAAAAAAAATCCAACCAAAACAAACTAAACATGAAATTAATGGAGAACATATACATACATATACATACATATACATACATATACATGCATACTCATTAGGGAAAGAGACACATGAATCAGGGGTAGTGGGTGAGAGATGATGAAAATATTTAGTAACACATGATATAACAGCTGATAAATGTTTAATTCTAGAAGAATGAAAACTAGTTTACACTTGCTTCACTGTGTGTGTGTGTGTGTGTGTGTGGTGTGTGTGTGTGTGTGTGTGTGTGTGTGTGTGTGTGTGTGTCACTATAGTATGTGCACATTATGGCTTTATAAGTTTTATGTGTAGGTAAGTGTTGTTCAAAGCTGTGGCTAAAGAAATTACAGTATAAGAATAATGAGTTTTCAGAGTCTAATTTTGGCTAGGGGAAGAGACTGGGGTTTTGTGTATGTTCACATTATCATAAAACTTTGGATTAATTTTCAATGTCAACAGTATTGCCTCATTTACTGTGCAAATTCTCTAGTAAGTATTCCCCTGAAACCTTGCATGTAGATGCAAAAATGACTTCTGAGATAAATGCTATTATTCAAAAAATTTTGGTCCATCAAAGTTATAATTTTAAGCATAGTTAAATTTGGTAATGTAATTTTGTTGATTTTAAGTAAAATCCAGATTGGTATTGTCTACACCTAAGTGAATTTACATATCCTAATTTCTGTCCATGGTACCTTTCTATTCACATGTTTTGCCTTTCTAATGATATTAGTTTCAACATTCCATACATTAGCTAATTGTCCATGAGGAGATTACCTGTTTTTCACAAAATATAATTTTTTTTTAAAATCAAAAATATTTTCCCATGATATTTACTGTTGAAACTTAATATTCTAGCTTTAAATAATGATTTCTCTTTCTGTGTAAAATATTACTGCAAAATATTTTGTAGAACCTGAGATACAATAATCAGCCAAAATGAGCACCGAGGCCAGGGGTAGTCGCCCATTACAAAAGGTCTAATAATTGAGAAAATATATATATATCCACAAAACTTTGTAGGTATGTATTTCTTTGTGTACTCAATCAGCATGTAGAGTTTCATAAAGATTAAACATTGGTTGCTAAGGAAAATGTAACATTGAAATTGTGATTCAGTTTTTCTTAATTTTCTCAAAATGGCCGCTTTCAGGTATACCCTCTTCTAAACCCGCTATCTCAAAAACTAATCATCCGATTTTGATGGGGTTTTCACCAGTAGAAAGAGCATTCAAATTACATCTAGAATCATATAAAATATGCAAAAAGCCGGATTATGACATCAGACTCCTTTTGTGCTGGAACGTCACAAATGGCCGGACAATTGAATCCCACCACCAGAGAGATCAGGTTGGGAAGGAACAGAGAAAGGATGGGAGATTTGATTAGATGCCAATGCGCTGTTCTCAGGCAGGCAGATTTAACACACATGTTTTGTAGGAGTTTTTGTGTTTTTTCTTAGTATGGTTTGTCAAGTGTGCATGAACACATGTGTGTGAGAGTGCATACACACACACACATACACACACACACACACACTTGCACTCACACAATAATCATCATCATCATCATCATCATCATCATCATCATCATCATCATGACCATTACCGTCATCATCATCATCATCACAATTACAGATAACTTAAAAAAAAATTTCTATGATCATGGATTCAGATTTTCTAGCGCAAAGGTTGATATGAAAATTAAAAAATTCTGGTTTGTGTGAATTGTTCTTACATTCTCTGTCTGTATCTGTGTGTATGTGTACCTTTGTGTGCATTGGTATAGGCCTATATGCCAGCCTGCATAATCTACAGATGCATACACACAGTTACAAAAGAAAATATAAAAAAGCTCAACCAAATGTGACGCTCCATCACATAATGAGACGGAGTGCACATGAGGTCAATTTTTAGTTATTGACATGTTATTAATGTGCAATAAAGTGGCTATCAAATACAAAAAACAGATTGAAAATCGGACAATTCTGTGCAAAGTTATTACAATTTGAAATGATAGACTACAGGAAGTGGCAAAATGAGAAACGGACAAGTTTATTTTCGTAACACGTTGTCAGAATGAGGGCTTGGGTATTTTCAAAACATATTTAAAAGCAAAAGGGATAAAAATTATGCCTTGATATTTCATTATAAGGTAGATAAACTGATATAGTTTAATAATTAATCAAAATCTCAAAATTGACAACTTGACCCCTACCTGCCTTTAATGGCTCCTAGAGCAAAATTGAGTAATGTGCTAAGCGACTCATTTCGTGGCGGAGCGTCACAAATATTCTTTAAAATCTAACTGTTTGATAACAGTCATTAACTTAACAGGCAACTAATGAAATCTTTTTGTCTGGCTCACTCCCATCAATAGAATTAAACTTCCCTGCTCCCATCCTATTCTCTCTGACAGTTTGATTCAATTTTCCAGCCATTTGAACTTTTTCACTGAACAAAATGCCTTTGGTCACGTGCGAAACAGGCACAGGAACAAAGTGTTTCCTGTTCAGAGAGTAGGGTTATCAGATTACTGATCGGCTGTTTAGGCACAGTGCAAAGCACTTGGCATTACTCTGAGTTGACACTCTGACCCCTGATGAAATGCTATTGTGACTTGAAAAGCTACTGTGTACAACGATCTTCCTATTTACTATTATTGAGACCATGCAGATTTAAGTATCAATACAAAGTTTTGTTTTATTAAAAGCTTCAAAAACAGATTATAAGGGAATTAAAGCTTCTTGTTTCTTACAGTTATTGGATTAAAAAAAGGGACAATGGTGCACAACATCCAAAAAGAGAATGAGGGAAGGGTTCACAAGTTTGGAAGCATTACTGTATCAATATCTATTAATTGCCTTTTTTTCAAGAGGTCTTACAATGGCTGAACAAGTCTGCCATGGAAACAGAAGTTTTTTTGAAATACAGAACAGTTGGTTAAAAAGTCCCCACCTTACTCAACATTCTGCACCCCAGATATCACCTTTCTTTTCAAATATCGACTTTATCACCTCTCAAGTGTGTCAAACCACACAATAGCTTCCTCAATACTGGGGGCATTTCATCAGAGGTCAACACTCCCATTAAGTTCGCTTATTAAAAGTCATGACTAAAATAGTCAGTTAAAAATCATGAAGTTCTCCTCTCTCAAAAAGAACAACTTTATTTTTAGAAACTGCTTCAAATGTTGGCAACATAAAAACTTGTCTTGCTGATGGTCTAACTAATCAGGGAATGAAATCAAGCAGCCATGAGGGAGGAGAAGGTAATCTGCCTGAAAGAAAGGGTAGATTGCATGTAGATAGGTCAGACTGGAAAGGGGGGAAGCCACACTTCAGTAGAAAATACATAGAAACAGATTATGACTAGATAAAATGAAAAACTGTGCAGAACAAAAGTGATATACATGGTTATGCAAGTATATGAAAGAATGATGTAGGAAAACATTTGTAGTCCTTGTTTAAAGAAATCTAACCTTTTTTGATGACTTTTTCTTTTTTGGTAACCATTTTCCCTAATTGTTCATGATTATAATATTTCTACACAAATATTCTTTGTCAACAATTTGATCTGTTTTCTCCACAAAGTGCACAGAAATGGCAAACATATGTGGTCTCACAGAAATGACAAACCACATTATAGCTTCACAAAAAGGGCAAACCACGTATGTAGCTTAACAGAAATGGCAAACCACATCTGAAGCTTCACATAAAATATGACAAAATGCGTATGCATATTCACAAAAATGGCAAACCACATATGCAGAAATGGCAAACTGTGTACATAGCTCCGTAGAAATGACAAACCACACAGTGTCTTCACAGAAAAGGCAACCTGACCTACGTAGCTTCACAGAAAAGGTAAACCACATTCGAAGATTCACAAAAAACAAATTGGTAAACCACATTTTAACCTTCACTAAAATGGCAAACTCTGTATGTACCTTCACCAAAACAGCAAAACCATGTATGTAGCCTCACAGAAATGGAAAACCATGTACAACAGCTTGACTAGAATCGTCAAGGCGATTTATCAAAGGTTAGAGTGTCAACCCTAGAGTGTGCTCACTGCTTCACACAGTGTCTAAACAGTCGATGGCTAATCTGATCAATCTCTCTGAAGAGGGACCAATTTGTTTCAGGTGCCTGTTTCACACGTGGCCAAAGGAAAAGCTTGTCCAGACAAAAAGGTCCAAATGGCCGGAAAATTAAATCACACCACCAGAGAGAGCAGGGTGGTGGGGGAGCAAGGGAGGCCAGCTTCTCTTTAAAGGGAATGAGACAGGGAGGGGAGGGGAGGGGGAAGATTGGATTAGTTGCCAATTGAGTTGATGGCTGTTCTCAGTCCAGCAGATTTTAAAGAGAATATTGGGGATGTGGGGGGGATGAGGGCACTTTTTGTGTACTTGCTTCTGATGTTGTGGATGGTACAGTATGCATTTGTGCATGGATGTATGAATGCATAATAATGATGATGATAATGGCTTTTTTGTTCATATTTACCAAACGTTCAGACAGCAAAGATTGTCTAGTGTATGAGCAAAAATGCATTGCTCTGCTGTTCAGCACCTGGCAAGTCAGGCCCAACACATCTGACTTCAGCATGGGAAGGAATGGTTGCCATTTAAGTCTTTCTGGAAAAAAAGGAAGGAGAGCAAAAACAAAGAGAAGGATAGAAAAGAGGAAATTCCTAGCACAGAATTTCCAGAAAGTGCTATGCTGTTTAGACTGACAACCCCCGAAATCCCAACGTGGAAGATAATCATAATTATCATTCTGTGACTTCTATTGTACTGAATGTTGTAAAGCAAATGAATAAACACACACAACCATACAGGCATAAATACTTGCATGCAAATATACACAAATACACATACACTTTACAAAAGAATAATCACATGTTTTCATATTTCTTCTCCTTCTTTGTCATTTTAACCACCACATCTAGACAGTCATCAATTTTACTAAAATGAAGCCAAACAAGTCCAATTTTATCTTGAAATTCTGCCTGCTTCATGACACAATCTCAACAAGCACCTACAGGGACGACAATTTTATCTGTTAGCTCCTATTTCTCTTCTCTCTGTTTCTGTTTTTGTCTGTCTGACCTGTCTGTCTGTCTGTCTGTCTGTCTGACTGTCTGGACTGTCTGACTGTCTGACTGTCTGTCTGTCTGTCTGTCTGTCTGTCTG
>CM060317.1:8408723-8426223 GCA_030674155.1 Stramonita haemastoma
ATAATTATATCACAGTGCGTGCACAGCTTGTATACATACATACACATGCTCACTTACGCGTGCACACATCCATATATGGCCCATCATCGATCTGGAACGACCTTCCTCTCTCCCTCCGGCAAAAGCCTACTTATGACACTTTTAAATCCAACCTCAAGACACACTTATTCCAAACCTAAGTTTTCTCCTTTCCGCTTCCATCTCTTACCTGTCCCTGCCTTCAACATCCACCTGCCAAAGTGCATAACGTTTGTAGGTGTGTGTGCCCGCGCGCGTGTTGCGTGCTTGCGTGCGTGCGTGCGTGAGTGTGTGTGTGTGTACATTCGAATTTGTTAAAACTGTAAATTGTTGTTAATTGTGTGTTGTGTTGGTCGAATGCAAGCGCTTTGATTTGTTTTTACAAGATATAGCGCTATACAAATTCCATGTATTATTATTATTATTATTATTATTATTATTATATGCATGCAGAAAAAAAAAACATCCGCACGTGCACACCTGAATAAATACACACGTATGCGTGTGTGAACTGCATACACACACACACACACACACACACACACACACACTCACACACACACACACACACACACACACACAGAGCAGTTGCACTGTTTATTCAATGTACCATCTGGGGAAAAAAGTTTGACTTTGACTTGACATATGCAGAGAGAGAGAGAGAGAGAGAGAGAGAGAGAGAGAGAGAGAGAGAGAGAGAGAGAGAGAGAGAGAGAGAGAGAGAGAGAGAGAGAGGAGACAGACAGACAGACAGACAGACAGACAGACAGACAGACAGACAGACAGACAGACAGACAGACAGACAGACAGACAGGCAGCAAGACAGAGACAGACAGACAGACAGACAGACAGATAGAGACAGAGACCACATCACAAAAGACATTAATGAAAAACCTTTAAAAGTTTCTTTTTTCAACAGTCTGCCCAAGAATACTCACCAATTGAATTAACGCCTAAACTAATTTTTTCCTCTTTCCAGCTGTCCTCCAGGACTGGCTGATTCTGTTTCCCAGTCACAGTGACCTTTCTCTGGGCACTGTGGCCTCTTTGCCACTGGTGAAATAGGTGCCCCGGCAAATTAGACCCTGTTTGGAGAGCACAATATTGTCCAGCGCTTGGCCAATCGTTTAGTCACTGTTGTCGATTGCTGACCACTCTTGGGGCTTGCTAAATACGTTGGTCCTGACGAACATGTTCAAACTTGGCGAAAATGGCATAGCTATGCTGTGACGTACCATTTTTGAAGCCATGTTGATACAATATTGGAAAGAGAATGAGTAAAGCAGGACCCTGTGTGTGATAGAAAGTTTTGGAACATGTTTTTATCTCCGTTATTTTCTATCTTTGAGGAACGAAAAAAAAGCAAGTAATTCTGTGTGTTGTAGAAAATATTTTAACATTGTTTTTGTCTCCTCATCTCTTCTTCTACTTTTAAAGAACAAGAACGAAAGCAAGCAAAAAGGTAATCAAACACCACAACAGCAACAGCAACAACACCACTTTTATATCTTTTAAAGCTAACTCTTCTCAGAGAGAAATCTGTCATAAGGCAGCTCCATTGATGGTGGGGGAAAAACAGTCACATACGCCAAATCTTACCATTGACGAACCTTTGAGCTTTATCCCAGGAACGAGAAAAAAAAAGACAGTAGTCTGAAATTTGATCTTTAAAATGATGCCTCAAAAGAGCATTGGAAATTTATCTGGAGCATCGCCTGTCCACTAGCCTACCCCTCATCAACACAGTCAGTAACTAATTCACTTCTTTCTACTGGCTGGCTCACTTACGCCAGGCTCCTCTAGGGACACTTGATTCAATTTTCCAGTCGTTTGGAGCTTTCTCCCAACCAGTTTTTCTTTCGCCACGTGGCCGAACAGAGGGTGAGAGCGAATTAGTTTTTGTTTTGTGAGAGCTGACTTGCCGTTTAGTCTTTGGGGAACTTGAACTCTTAGAGTTGACATGTCACTGGGGGACTGGAACACTTAAAGAGTTGACATGTCACTGGGGAACTTGAACACTTAGGGCTAAATAACTATAGACCAATTGCACTAACTTCTCATACAGGAAAGTTGATGGAAAAAATAATCTTAAACAGACTGACACATTTTTGTGACAAAAATAAAATTATACCTATAAATCAGGCAGGTTTCCGTAAGGGTAGATCTACAGTTGATCATTTGGTAAAACTAACAACCCATGTAAAACATCAGTTTGCTCGCAGGAAGAATGTACTAGCCACTTTTTTTGACGTACATAAAGCATATGATCATGTGTGGCATGAGAGATTGCTATATAAACTGAAATCTATTGGCCTTTCTGGCAGTATTTACTTCTATATTAAAAGTTTTTTGTCAGAAAGAATCATTCAAGCTAAAGTTGGAAATTGTTATTCTACTCCAAGATCACCACACATGGGTATCCCACAAGGTTCAGTAATATCACCCTATCTATTCAATATTTTATTGTATGATCTTCCTAGACTTTTATCAAGCAGTGCTGTTCTTGTACAATATGCTGACGACATATGCATGTGGATGGATGTTACAATGAAAAAGAAAACACCCAAAAGACAGTTGAAGTTCTATCAAAATGTATATCAAAAAGAAATTGACAAACTCAGTAGTTATCTTTTTGAAAATGGTCTCTCACTTTCACCTGAAAAAACCAACCTTGTCCTTTTTAACAACGGTGTTGACCCACAAGATTTACCTAATTTTCGAATTAATGGAGAAGATATAGAATACAAACAAGCAGTGAAATTTTTAGGAGTATACCTTACTTCTAAGTTAATGTGGAATCAACATATTGAATACTTGGCAACTAAAGCTAAAAAAGTTCTTAACTTCTTAAAAGTTACCAGTAAACAACCATGGGGGCAAGACACTTCTGTATTAAAGCATCTATCCTTGTCCCTTGTGCGCTCAAGACTGTCCTATGGACAAGAAGTCTTTTTCAGTGCTCCAAATTACTTGCTTAAGAAAATCCAGAGTCTTGATTGTAAAGCTTTTCGACTTGCTTTAGGTGTGCCACCTCATGCCTCATCTATAGGCACATATAAAGAAGTAGGGGTTCTGCCTTTAAATGAATATCGACAACTTGCTGTGGCAAAATATGTTCTAAGAAGTACAACAAATGATAGCAATGTTGAAAAAGAAGTCCAGATAAAGTCTGACTTTCACTTTCCGAAAAGAGCAAGAACTATTAGCTCACTTACCACAATTAGCACGTATACCTCTACACTTTTTAAACATTCAGAACTTAATCTAAATGAAGTAGCTAAATCAGAGGTAAAGTCAGCTCCCTGTCCACCTTGGGAACTGCTTAAAGCTCATTTTGACATTAATTATTCTTCTGTAAGAAAAGTTGACAATGTTAACATTCTTACATCATTAGTAAAGGAACATATTCAAACCACTTACCCTGATCATCTCAAAATCTATACCGATGGGTCTGTTCTAAATACTAATGAGACAGGAGCAGCTTTCATTATCCCATCATTGAAAGTAGAACGATCTTTCAACCTGGGAAAAAATAAATCTATATTTACAGCTGAGCTAACTGCCATTTTGTTGGCATTATACCATGTACTTGACTTTCCTAAAAACATATTCAACATCCTTATGTGTGTCGATTCTAAATCGGTTTTGCATGCTTTAAACAATTCTACTTCTAAAGTAAGAAAAGACCTCATCACTGAAATCAGGCATCTGGTGCACTTTTTGATTTTAAGAGGTAGCACTATTACTTTCTGTTGGGTTCCCTCACATACTGGTATCTATTTTAATGAAAAAGTTGACTGCCTTGCAAAGTTTGGAGCCAGGTGTAAAAATAATTCTTGTGAAATAAATGTTGCCTTATCTCTGCATGAGGGATATAACTTGCTACAAAACGCTTGCTGGAAGCATTTCAGAAAGAAGATAAATGAGTCTGGCTATTGTCCATATAATAGCCACACAAGCAATGTGATAGATTTTCAAAATGCTTTAGTATGTAACAAAGTTTCTGGTTGGTATGATCGGAGAAATGTGTCATCCCTCATTTATAGATTTAAACTAAACGCATTCAGGACAAAATACGTGAAAGATGTAAACTGTATTTGTGGTGAGAAGATTACAAATAGTCATGTCATTTTTAATTGTGAACATTTAAAAACATTTTTACCTGCTGTACCTAGTTTGTCACTGGATCAGATTTTGTCTGAACCTTCTTTGCTGTTGGACATTGTGTTAGCGTTGAAAAGAAGTCCAATAATCCAGTTTTTGTAGTGTTAGGATTAGTTTCTTATTTCAGCATTGTTAAATGACATTTTTCAGTTTATTTTGAACTCTTTCAGGTTTTTGTTTTGCTTTGTTTTGTTTTTTGTTTGTTTGTTTGCTTGTTTGTTTGTCTAAAATCACGAAATGTGAATAGACGTTAAACTGAAGATACATACATACACTTAGGGCTGACATGTCACCGGGAACGGGAACACCTAGGGTTGACATGTCACTCCCTAACGTTGATAAGATAACATCATCAATGTTGATGCTTATATTACAAAAGATTGAAGACTAAGAGAACAAAATGAAATCTTTAATTGAAACTTGTTGTTCTAAGGAGCTCTGTCAATTTTTTTAAAGGTTTCAATTCTTTCTTCTCTTGTTAAATGCCATTCTTGAACAGAGTTTGCTTAACACATATTTTTTCAACTCCATGCAAAACAAATGAAGTGCTATGAGGAGAGGCACATGGTCACACATTTTTTAGTCATACAAATGTATGTAAATTATTATTTGCAAAACGATAAAGTTTTCATTACAGCCTTCACAAAGGATTGCTTGTCTTTTTGTCTTTGTAGAGAAGGTGCAGGAGCTATCTTGTGCAACAATATGCCTCTTCTGGTTAAAGTCACTATCGAATGAAAAAAAATATTGAGGGGAAATACTGTTGCTTTCAAGTGACTGACTTTACGTTGATTATTTGCAGGTTTTCAGTTCTGCCGGGCCAGAAGGATATCCAGAAAACTGGACACCCGTTAATATTACGGTGGTAGGAGCAAACCGTGTGTTTGCATTCAGATTTAGCCTCTTGAAAGCACTTATTTTTGCTAATTTTTGGTACCTGATTGATGAAAATGTGTTTTTGTGTCAGAAGATTACATTTTTGCGGTGGTCTGCTTGCTATCACCCTCCCTTACCACTTTTCTAAAATTTCCCCTTGACGTTTCTGCTGATGACGGTTAAGAGTTTTCTTGGTTTTGAAACCCCAGTCTGGTTTTCTAGATATCTCTGCTGTTTTTCAGGTACCCTGATTTACATTTTTAACTTGATAAAGACGCACCAGTGAAAGTTTAGTCAGGAATTTGTTGCTGGCTGTTTTGTTCATGACAGAACTGGGTTGTCATGTCAGAAGCAAATACAGAACAAACAAACGCAGAAAAAAGCCATTGCACCCATCTCCTTCACTAGTCTTCCGTAAAAGAGGAAGCTTCCACATCCTAATAGTTTATGTTTCTGTGTTTACTCTTGACAAAAAAAAAGGGCAGCAGCAAAAAAAAAAAAAGTACAATGCCATACATTTTAACCCAATAATGTTAACCCGTGTATCGTTATTTTTCTGCTTTTTTTTGTTGCTGAGAAAACTGTTTTTAAATACTCCCAAGGTGATGGCTTTCACGTCAATATTTGACAGTCTGCCAGGTTAGAGCGATGCCCCATGTAAACTAGTTTCCCTTCGATATCTTTTCCTGAAGTAGAACCAGACAGACACGTTCATTTGATTAAAAGAGATGCTCCCTTAAAAACAAAACAAAAAAGACATCAACAAAACCTATTCCTTAGTTTTCTAAATCTAATCACTATTATCACGTTCTGTACGCGTCATGTGCGCGATGGTAAACAAGATTACCTCATGTATCCCCCTTTTGACATTCTTTTCTTCCTCCGACCCTCAGACATCAACTGTTGTATGTCATATGAGCGAAAGTGCGTTGCACGGCCGTTAGGAGCCTGTCCAGTCAAGGAACAGTGCATCCGACATTGGTGCGGGAGAGATTTACTACCTTTTTAAATCTTTCTGGGGTAAATGCAGGAGAATGGACCAAAAAGGCAGAAAATAGACACGAAGGAGGTGACGGGAAAAAGGAGCAAGGCAGAAACAAAGAGAGGAATAGAAAAAAGGGAATTCCTGGCACTAAATTTCCGGAAGGTGAAGATATAATTTATACTAACATGCCACCAACATCCTCACGAGGGGAAAAGCTGTTGTTATCAGTAGATCAATTAACATCAACACTGAGTAACGTAATGACTTATTACATTGATGGAGATACAGGGTTTGAAGAGATAGCCAGAAACAGTATGGGACAAGATCCCTGGATCCCCATAGCTAGAGGCTGATCAGCCCGAAACCCTGATGTTTCCACAGAATGTCAACATGAGAAATGCCAGCACGCACACAAATATGTATGTGTACAAGAACACCTACCTACCTACCTACCTACCTACCTACCTACCTACCTACCTACCTACCTACCTACCTACCTACCCACCTCCCCCCCTCCACACACACACACACACACACACACACACACACACACACACACACACACACACACACACACACACACACACACACACAGAGCACTGAACCCATTCCTAAATATACAGTGTAAAAAATCCTGAAAAAGTTGTCTGTCAAACCACTGACAAAACACTCATCATCAACTTGATCAATCAACAGCACCTATCCTCCCTCTCTCTCCTCTTGGCCCACACTCTGTCCCTCAAGGCTGCTTGATTCAGTTTTCCAGCCATCTGCACCTTTTTTCTGCATAAGTGTGTTTTCTGGTAACTTGTGAAACAGCCATCCACACAAACAAGCATATGTGCAGGGAGCGCTCTGATCCAATTCTCCATCCATCGTCTCGTCGCTGTTAGGATGGTCGAACTCATCTGGGGTTTTAAGACGCCACTTTCCATAGTGAAATGTCCTGACTATTATCTAAGCCTCAGTACTCTATAAACTCTTTGCTTGTTTAAGTTTATCCCAAGAAGGCTCATGGCAAAGTCGGATGCGCTGGTCCTGACTTGTAAGGCGCTTTACGGCAGTGCAACGCTTTTTTATCATTTGACTGACAAGAATAGTTGCTGAGTGTTCGACGGATTCGACGACGATGACGACTACGGAGAAAATGAAGAGGAAGATGAATGCGAAGATGACGAAGACGAAGAAGAAGAAGAAGAAAAAGAAAAAGAAGTAAAAGAAGAATTATAACAAACATTGCAAGAAGAAAAATGACAAAGAATGGTTACTTTTCTTTCTGTCTGTCGTGTTTGTCTCTCCCTCCCTCCTTCTCTCGTGGTGTGTGTGTGTGTGTGTGTGTGTGTGTGTGTGTGTGTGTGTGTGTGTGTGTGTGTGTGTGTGTGTGTGTGTGTGTGCATGGTGTGCACGCGTGCTCACCCGTGTTGTTGTTGGAGAAGGGTTTATAATGCGCTTTTGGTAGTTCAGTTATTTCATATTATTATTATTTTTTAAAACACTTTTTTGCATTCTTTGAAAATCCCCCAAACATTTCTTTTTTCGGTGGGGCCAAACCGCTTTTCAAATGCATATTAAAACTGTCATTTTCCGTTGTCCTTGGCATACATCGTATAAACCAAAGTATAAACAAATCAATAACATTTTCTATCAAGCTTTACAATATAATGTTAAAGAAATTCTGCCTGTAATTGAACCTAGTTACTGTGTATCTTCTTCCAAGATTGATTTTTATATCTCACATCAAATATAAAAAAGTTCTGCCTTTCAGTAAACCTACTCGGAATCTTCCAAGGTTACTTTTCCTATCACGTCAAATAGAAAAAAAATGTCTTGCCTTTTAGTAAACCCGGTCAATAAATCTTCCACTCACAAATTTACAGAGAAAAGTGGTGCTAACTGGCCTAAAAGGAAATGGCATAGCATCATGGTTTACTTTAAGGGCATACTTCGCAATGCCTTTTCTAACAACATGTGGTATGAAGTATGAGGTTTGCTGCATGACGTCTGATACCAAGCCCTTCAAAAAACATCCTATAATTTCTGTAAGCA
This sequence comes from Stramonita haemastoma, assembly GCA_030674155.1. Taxonomy (NCBI): domain Eukaryota; kingdom Metazoa; phylum Mollusca; class Gastropoda; order Neogastropoda; family Muricidae; genus Stramonita; species Stramonita haemastoma. The sequence goes on from CM060317.1 coordinate 8,416,813, forward strand.
ACTACTGCTCATTAATTCAGTTTTCAAAATGCACGGCTGACATTACCGAACAGTTTTCTCAAGTAATGCGGATATAGGCACCAAATTATTCAAATAAATTTGATAGCGACATTTATAACATTTGCACATTCCCTTTTTCCGTAAATCTGATTAAGTGATTTTGCATCATTCTGCATAGATTTAAAATCCATATTTTAGGAACTTGGATTTCCAATGGGTTAAGAGAGTGCTTGAGCGTTCTGAAATCATTTGTGAATACTTCTGTATATTGTCAGCGAGTTAATTACATTTGAATTTCAAGAATTGGGGACAGAGTGAGACACGAGAGATGGGTAGGGAGCGAGAGAAGTACAGAGCAAAGGTGTATATGCATCTAAGATCTTGATTGCATGCTCTACACATTCGTTCATGCATGAAACTGAACAAAGATCTTGGTCAATTTTATTTATGGTCACCGTTGTAATACTTTCTATCAACATATGACAGTTTTTCTAGTGCAATCAATTGTTTTATTCAGATATGGGAACAAACATTGAAAATAAGCATTTTCATCCAAATACTTTATCTCATAAGACAGAAAAATTCAGGCAGGTTACAAGCCATACATAAAAACAGTAAACATGCAAACATTGTGTCATGGATATAGATCTATACCACAACACAATATCCGAACATCAGCACATACCATCACAATATGAAAAAGTACTAACAACTCGGCAATACCTCAGCCAGTTATAAACTCACCCAAGTCAAATTACACTCGCGTGTACACCACCAGTATACCCACACATCCATACACTCACAAAACATCTCGCGCACACGTTAAATCCTGTTCCGCTTTTCGTGAAGAGTAGGCCATTGTGTACCGGTGGGAACAGATGACAAAATTGACAAAACTGCATACACACGGGGGGCTGGATGTAAAAAAGCACACGAGTGCTTATTCCATTATCCGCGATATAATAGAGTGAAAAAAAAACCCCAAACCCCCCTAAAAATGGCTCGCACGCGTGCGCGCGCACACACACACACATACACACACACACACACACACACACACACACACACACACACACACACACACAGAAACACACAGAGAAACACACACACACACACACACACACACACACACACACACACACACACACACACACACACACACACACACACACACACACACACACGAACGAAACATTTGCACACATGTGAACATATTTTATGACATAAACCTAACTCTAATAACATGTATGAAGACATTATAAATCAGATTGATACTAAGATATTTTATAAATCAGATTAATAATAAGATATTGAACACAGTGCTTGAAACAACCAACACACACGCACGCATTTTTCGGATATAAACCAAACTTATGATTTAACAAATATCAATGAAATTAAATACTTTGCCCATTAAAATATTGAACACAGTTTAAAATGATAAAGGTAGCGTTTGGAGTCATAGCAAGTTGTACTGAAGTTTTAAATTTTGTTCCATTTCAGCTGCGAGCTGGCTACCCAACCCTAACTCCAGCCTTTTTTTTTGGCTGAAGGGGGAGGTAGGCTTTTCCCAATGCTCTGACCAGCAGTGACACAATGACCAACCAACTGACTTTTGAGTTCTTACACCATCTTTTGAAATAGTTCAGACCAAATTGTTCAATCAAATATGCTTTTGAAACACAGAAGTGACAAAATGCTAAACTCCAGCCGTGTTATCTTTACACCCAGAAAGTACATACACCCCAAGTAAGTATGTGCAAAATAGCTTGTAAATTGTGCAAACCTTGTATTTTTCTCAGTTTAAAAAAGTCAGTTGGGTAGTCAAGTGCCAGTGGTGTGTGCTCACCATCTAACCCCTTTTCAGGCACACAATTTTGTTCATGGCTGCCATGACATACATAAAAACTGGAAGCAGGACTGGTTACAGAAAACATTTTTGTTGATCTTAAGGGAACACGCAATATTTTCTCCACTCATTGCTACTGGCAAATGAGTCCTACTGGAAGCAGGACTGGTTACAGAAAACATTTTTGTTGATCTTAAGGGAACACGCAATATTTTCTCCACTCATTGCTACTGGCAAATGAGTCCTACTGGAAGCAGGACTGGTTACAGAAAACATTTTTGTTGATCTTAAGGGAACACGCAATATTTTCTCCACTCATTGCTACTGGCAAATGAGTTTTCAGTTCACTTTTCATAGAAGTGAAAAATGGAAAACAGCTTCAAATATATATTTCAAAATAATGCACATAAAAGTAATTTTAACTCTGAAGTAATAAAAAGGGGGGAGTGGGCAGCAAACAAAGTGAAAGATATTAACTGCATAATCTAAACAAAGTCTACCAGATACAATCTAAACTAAAACTTTCACACAAAAAGGAAAGTTTACAAACATGGCTAAGCCACGACCTTCAGGTTGGTTTAAGACATGATACAGACAACAAGCTAAACACATACACCATCCATCTGAAGGTGAACAATATGGGCAATGCTTGGAATGGTTACATGAAAGTAACCCAATTCCACAACTGCCTAGATGAAGACTAAAAAGTTCAAACCTCCAAAACAAATATTGAATCATCAAATACCCTAAAACACCATTACTGAAGGAAAAAAAACGTACATGCAAAAGCACCTGGTAACTCATTCAAGAAATGGCAATGTTATGTTTGGAAGAAATTTAGAATTTTACTTGGTCACGTTAATATTTTAGTGTTACTATGCTTGCTGTTTATGCAGGGGAAAATGTGAAAAGCAAGCTAATGGTGGAAGAGAAACCACACAACAAACTCATGTCCCTTACAGCTGAGGAACAGATAAGCCCAAGACAGGCAAATGCTTCAGGAACGAAATCATGAAGTTGCTACAAAAACTTTTCAAGTCGAGCTATGTTTGGATATTTTCTACGTAGAGTTGGTTACATCGCCATTGACAATACCCATATTCTACCAATGAAAAAAAAAGCAGCAATTAATCACTTCCCTTTGTGCTCAGTACTTTTAATTAAGTAATCAAAAAGCTAGAATAAAAAGAACCAGCTTTTCATAACCCAAGAAAGCTATATAAATGTTTCCGTACAAAATGTCAATATTTTATGTGATGGAAAAGAGGATAATTGGAAAGAGCAAGCACTTTTAATACAAGACTGACTGTCCACCAGATTTCCTTGCTGAAATGCATTTTCTTTATGAAAGTTGTATAGAACACAAAACTCCCAAACATTCATAAAACTAAGTGTTTTGTACAACTGCATGTTACAGTCCACGACCAGCCACTAAAACAAACTCACTCATGCTTAATTTTTTTTAGCTTCACGTGACCCGGGTTTCAAGAACGCACAAAATTTAGCAAGAAGGGCTGAACAACAAAAAAAATCCAAAACAAGCCAATCCTGTACCACACTGCATTAGCATTCATCTACTAGAATAAATTATTTCACAACATTTGGTACACTGGAATTTTGGAATATACACATTAATTTGAAGTGAAGTTTCATACTTGAGCAAAACAATCACAGAACAGATACAATAGAAAGGTTGGAAAAATTCACCTAAGCCCACAAGAAATGCTGCAATTAGCAATGATTGATATGAACAGTCATTGGTCTCATCAATGCAATCATTTTTTGTGAGACCTCCAACCTCCTTTCCCCCATTTCATATTAACATTGTTTTTGTGTGTTCTTCTGTTTGTCTGCATTTTAAAAAAAGATTGGGCCTCTCAACTTTTTCCATTTTATTTCCTTTACAGATTACTGAACATAAAAAAGGCTGTGATGAATACATTTGCGCTGACAAATGGAAATCAAAGACTGCTGGGAGAGATGCAGATGGGGTAGTCTATTAATGGACTGGGACTGCTTTGACCTAGGTAGCGAGCATGTCCCTGATATACGGATAAGAAAAGGACAAAAATAGCAGGGAACAGTACACATCAATTACATACCTACAACCATATAATCTATGTATAACAATATAGGGGCAAACATTTATACCACATTTTTTTGAAAAAGGTAGTGGCAAAAGTGTTTCCATAACCTATGTGGTCGTTGTAGAGAGAGTAACAGAGACCTCGGCTTCTCTAAGGGCCAGGATATTCAGGGCAGCACCCACATCTTCTTCCCTGCTTCATCTTTCCTGTCCTTAAAGAGGGCTGGTGCCTATTTACAGCTGGGTGAATAAAGCCAAGATGGCAAACAGTTACTCATCTGCAAGGTTACCATGCTCCATGCTGCTTAACTTTAGCTTGGGTTAAAGTGAGTGTTCTGATCACTGAGCTATATCATACTCTAGTTTACAAAAAGGGAAAGAAACAGCTCGCTTTAAGATATATGCCGAATCAAAATACCCTAACTTCTTTCTTGATTTTACATTCCAATGTTTCTTACACCCCAGCCTTTAAAACAAAAGCAATGGAGAGCTTTTAAAGTCAGTGTTGGTTACATAACCAAAGCCAGCCGTTTCTCTTGACTATAATATAGTCATTGTTGTAACATATTTAAGTAACTTATTCTCTACTTACCTCCACTCCCAAAATATATAATCACACACACAAGGGTGTGCAACTTTTGGGTAGGTTGCACAAATTAGCATACACTGGTAATGATAAATACCCGTGGTAGACCATTCCTAAATACCCCTGTCACATAAATCCTATGAAACATGCACCCACACAAACACACACACACCTGAACAGGCTGTCTACCCTTGCTTTTTAATAACGCCCCATTTCTGTAATGCATTATCACAGCTTTCCAGCATCTTCCCCAAATGATGATTCACTAATGCATTCTAAACACAGTGCCTCCTATTTCTGTTTTTTAAATAAGTTCTAAAATTAACACCCTTCAACTGATTATTCCATCATGCAATCTAAACCCAATACCCTCCTACTTCTGTTTTTAGGTATACTTTTTTTCTAGAAAGCTCCCCACCTCCACCCACCCCTGAAGCCAATTTTTCCTGTCCCCTATCCCCATCCTCAGTCTTCACACCACTTTCCCCATCAATATACCAGAACATTTTAACACCCCTCCCCTTTCCTAGCATCCTTTTTCAAAAGGTTCTGCACCCCTCCTCCTACCTACCCCCTCCCCCCAAAAAATGTTTAGCCACTGTGTCAGCGTATGCCATTATCCAGGTGCCTTTTGTGTCCACATGTGGGGCCAGGGTTAGTGTTGAAATTATTGTTAGGGTTAGTGTTAAACGTTAAAAGGGGGTAAGGGTTGTCTGTCAGATGGTCTGTCTGAATGTTAGAATTCATGTGGACACAATAGCACGTGGACAACTGGCATGTAGCTAAAGACACAATGCTACGCAGTTATCAAAACCCGACCCTGTTTCAGACAAGTAGGCCATCGTGTGCCAGGTAGAACGGACAACCACGTGCACACAGGGACTGGATTGAAAAAAGCAAATGAGCACTTATTCGATTATTCTTGAAATAAAAGTTTAGATAATAAAGAAATAAATGGTCTTTAGCTTGCAATAGCATGAAGCTTTAAATTGGAATCACCAGTTCTATCGAAAGCTAAGGCTACAAATTGGACATGGGTGTCCACAAACTTTCAGTTAAGCTGTCATATTTCAATCTTCAGGCATTTTTGAGTCCCTTGAAAAATATGGACACTCCAAAAACCACGTAAAAAGTCTACCATCCATCCCTTTTTTAGTGTCCCCACTGCCATAAATGTGTATCAGATCCCCTACTAAACACCCCTTTCCCTTCCTTGCCTCTCCTTCCAACCTCATGTCTCCTTCCCACAACTAGCCCCTTCACACACACACACACACACAGACACACTTAAAACTACACTAATGGTTTGTTAAATGAGTTCCCAAAAAAAGCCTACAACTACCAGAAAATCTGACTGATGTACTTGATACCACACAGGAATGGTATACCCCTGGCAAATCATTACATATATTTGCTCCTATTACTGGAAAACTTGTTGCCAGTTCTACCCACAAAAAATATTCTGAAATACCCTGATAGGCTAGTGATGGTTAAAGTACAGATTTCACAACAACAGTGAATAATCCCAATGGGGATATTTTCCAAAGAAATTTTTAGGATTTTTGAGCAAATCTGTCTACTTCGGCCAAATTGATGATCTATTTTCTAATTCCTTTTCCTGAGGCATTTGGCACTTCACTTCCCAACGACCATTTAGGTTATGGAACACATTTACCTATTTTCTAATGACTGAAAAAGTCTCATAAAAAATTAAAAAGCATTGCCGTGTAGCATATGAGCCATGAGCATGAGCTTAAAGAGACATTGACAGTTTTTATTGCCTTAAATTTCATTGTCTAATTTTGCCTTTCTTCTTCCCTGGTACTTTGTACGCTCTCTCCTTGAACAAAACCATCAGCACATTTCCAATAGGTATTTATCAGCAACTCTTGCCACCTTGCCACACATGGGAGGGAGGGGGAGGGGGAGGTTTTCAAGAGTAATTTCAAAAGGTTTTTGGAAAGTCTATGTTCTCTCCAAAAATATCTTTTTGTTACCACAGAAGTTTCAGTGTGAATTGTGTCTTTAAAAAAAGGATGTTACCAAGTATTAATTTTATGATATGTACTCAAACAAAGCCATTAAATAAATAAACAAACACATCTTATTCCAACCTACTATACTTCTGCTCCAACTTAAAGAGCTTAAATTGATTTTAGGATTTCTTTTTATCACAGTATCAATAGTCTCTACAAAATATATTTTGTACAAACTATATGCAACTCAAAGCTTTTTGTTTGTCTAGATCTATATGTTTTTTGTTTTTTTACAAACTAGATGCAATCAAAATCGCGAAAATCTAAATGCGCTGTTTTAGTGACAAACTTGTACTGAGGATAGCTTATTTATTGAAAATTTATTCTACAAAATAAAGGTCCGTCACTACCCAGAAACATTCTGCAAGACCGTTTCTAAGGAACTGTATGGAGAATTTATCTGTTCAAAATTTACAATATTTATCAATCTCCTCTAGTCACAAGTGTTTATTGAGTTAATTTGAGAGAATTTATGAAGTACTCTTTTGCTGTTTCTGTTTATATTTTTCAAATCAATCGGATTCTTTAAAAAATAGTTGGTCTATGCAAAGTAATATTACAAAAAATATATATATTTTTTAAAAACTGTCTACACAGCCCAGTGAAAGCATACTTTAGGACGTTGGGAAGTGTTCTGCAATAGAAGAAATATGAACTTAAATACAAAACTTTGTTAAAAGCCAGTCACACCTAACAATTTACACCAAACATTAAAAAATGATAAAGTAAAAGAGCTAAATCACAGAGAATCTCCACATACTATTTCTTATTTGTACACGACATGCATGAGACAACCAAACCAAGTAATTGAACATGAAATTTCAATGGCAACTGTCACAGTAAGTTTGCATAAAAATGGTAGCAAGTTTCCTAAAGCCTCTTTATACAAGTTTTAGCCAATTTACGATCCATAAAGTGATGCATCCTATTACTAAAGCATTGCAGCATGTCTCAACTTGCACAACAGATAGTTTTTTTCACTTCTTCGAGACTTACCGTAACTACTCAAACCAAACACAGAGTTGCTGTGAACAAAAAACAAACAAACAAATACCCCCCCCCAAAAAACAGCAACAACAACAAAACAAAACACAAACAAGCAAAAAAGAAAAAAAAAACACTAATGTTTACACCACATGAATCAATCGAGTCTTTTGTCTGAAAATCCAAGAGTCAAAAATGTTTTGATAGTGTTTTTTCCATTCAAATATTGCAGAACTTATTCTATATCCCACTAGCCTCATAAAGCGATGGTAAATTCGTAGCCAAAACCAAAACAATTTTGAAAATGATGGCACATATTTCTGCTGGAATGTTGAAATACACATCACAAAACTATTGATACCAGTCCTACAGAATTGTTAAAAAAATATCCAATGGATAAGATGATTTCAACAAAAAAACTCTTTGTAGTGGTAGATATCAGGAAAGGACTGTGTTGATGCAGAGTATGATGCATGCAGTTCAATGTCAATATGAAGTGTTGAATCGGCACCATGAGCAGACAATTTAGTTTGAAGGGAATACTACATGGCTATAAAAATACCCAAGCCACAGTAAACGTTCATGTATGAGACCACACCTTTTATCCAAAATTCATTTTATGATGGGTCTTTAATATGACTGTGAGAGTGAGTGAGAGTGAGTGAGTGAGTGAGTGAGTGTGTGTGTGTGTGTGTGTGTGTGTGTGTGTGTGTGTGTGTGTGTGTGTGTGTGTGTGTGTGTGTGTGTGTGTGTGTGTGTGCGCGCGCGCGCGAGCGCACGTGCGCGAGCGTTCGTGTTGTGCGTGCGCGCGCGTGTGTGTGTGCATGTATGTGCGTTTGTGATATTTGAAGTTAGAATGTTTGAACAAATATGAAGTAGATCTCTTGTGTTTTTTTATATCAGGATTTGCATCGATATGTCCGTCACTATTGTAATTGCTCTTCATATGATGATTAGTGTTTATGGCTTGGCTTGACTGGACTCCAACCTCCACAGTAGTTCAGGACTGGTCTTCAGCCTCCAAGCCCCTGAAAGCAGTTAAATGAATAGGAAAATGAGACAGGGGTCTGGGGGGAGAGGGAGACGGGGAGATAGGGGGAGGGGAGAGAAAGAAAGACCACAGCCATTAGGAAAGGGGCAGAGAGAGAGAGAGAGAGAGAGAGGGAGGGGGGGGGGGGGGGGGGAGGGAGGGAGGGAGAGGGAGGGAGGGAGGGAGAGAGAGGAGGGTGAGGCAGGGAGGGAGAGAGACAGAGGGGGGAGGGAGGGAGGGACAGGAAGGGAGGGAGGGAGGGAGGGAGAGAGAGAGAGAGAGAGAGAGAGAGAGAGAGAGAGAGAGAGAGAGAGAGAGAGAGAGAGAGAGAGAGAGAGAGAGAGCGAGAGCGAGAGCGAGAAAAAGTTTCCCAGACTGACCTTAAAAAATGTAAAAGATGGATTTCCACTAAAGAACGGAAAACTCTCAACATCTATAATCAACAATACTGAAAATCCAATAGTGTTATCTGAAGACCTACTCATTTGAACATAACACTTTGAAGTAAAGTACATCTATATCTGCTTTCTCATAGTAATGAAAATTTTTATAGCTGAAGTATAAGTCATTTGATTCCATTGCCTTTAAAGATAAAAATTTATGGTCATTATTTTAACACACTGTCACAATTCCTTGCTTATTACAAATTGTTTTTGAAAGATGTTGCTCTTGAGAACTGACTTTTAAGCATTTCCTTTAACCCATCAATCACCCAAATTATCTCCACACTCAATATATTTCTTTACCAACAACTTAATTTCAACAGAACAGCCTACTCATTTTCAGACTGCATAAATGATATGTTTTAAAAGTCGAGTATGAGAACAGCGATCTTCTTAC
>CM060317.1:8436223-8448723 GCA_030674155.1 Stramonita haemastoma
CACATCAACATATATATGCATGCGCACCTACACACACACACACACACACACACACACACACACACACACACACACACACACACACACACACACACACACACACACACACACACACACAACCAATCCGTCGAACTACAGACCAATCTCCATACTATCAGTCCTATCTAAACTATTAGAAAAACATATACAATTTCACTTACATTCTCATTTTAAAATATATAATCTAATTAATGAAAACCAGTCAGGTTTTCGTGAAAACCATTCTTGCCATACAGCCTTAATACAACTAATTGAGCATTGTCTTTTGAATATCAATAACAATGAAATCACTGGAGTCCTTTTTCTAGACTTTGCTAAAGCCTTTGACGTTATTAGCCACTCTCTCCTCATCAAAAAATTAAAATGCTATAAAATTTCCAACCAAGTATTATCATTTTTAGACTCATTTCTCAGTAATCGTTATCAACTTGTTGAAATCGGGCCTAGGAGATCAACCTTATTACCCGTGAAATATGGAATACCACAGGGATCAATACTAGGACCACTTCTTTTCTCCATTTATATTAATGACCTACCTCTGCATATCCATTGTTCATGTCAAATGTTTGCCGATGATACATCAATTCAATGTAACAACGATGATTCAAACCAGCTTGTGAAAGATATGCAGGCAGATATCAATAAACTTATCGAATGGACAGAACTCAATCATATGTCTCTTAATTCTAATAAAACAAAATGTATGTTTATAACCACTCGACAAAAAAGACAGAAATTGCGTTCTCCATTCGAGCCAATTTATATCCATGGACAACAAATTGAAGAAGTAGTCTCACACAAAGTACTAGGTGCAGTAATCGACAACGATTTGTCTTGGTCAGATCACATAGCCACATTAGGAAAACGAATCTCAGTAAGATTGTATCAACTTAGAAAAATCAAAAATTTTCTAAATTTACAGTCACGAAAACTATTTTTTCACGCCCATATTCTATCTCTTATAAACTATGTTTCTACCTTATGGGACAGTGCAAGTGAAACAAACCTAAAGGATATAAACTGCCTACATAAAAGAGCTGTTAAACTAATCCGATTGAATCCTAATACGCTGACCACCACCAACTACAAAGAACTAGACATTCTTCCACTCAAAGACAGACTGCAGTTCAACAAAAGTCTATGTATGTTCAATATATTAAACGGAAAAGCCCCAAAGAAAATTGTGGAAAAATTTGCTGTTAATAAAAATAGGCCTACCCATAGACTGTTACTGCCCAGGCCCCATAATAATCTCTATAAATCAAGCCTTGCTTATTCAGGAAGAACATTGTGGAATAGTCTACCCCCTTTTCTAAAATCAGTTCCTTCAAAACAAATGTTTAAGAAACTTTTGAAGAAACATTTGATGGACAAACTATAGTCTGCATTTATGTTTGATACTACCTCACATTTGGCTGCTTGTTGTTATTCATGCCCATGTTATATAGTATTTGTATCATTTGTATGTATGATGTGAGCTTATGTTGTACTGTCTTGGGTTTGTTTTTTGTTTTGTTTTTTATCTTGAGAGATTTGTTGGAAAGTAATTCTGATTTATTTTAGTTTTTCAACAAAGGTTGATATTTGTCTTTGAATGTTTTAGAAGTCAATTTACATGATTTTTTTTTGTGAGGGCAGGATGAAAAAAAGTTGTGTAAACTTAATCTTTTACCCTCAATAAAGATCATTTTGACTTGACTTGACTTGACTTGACTTGACACACACACACACACACTCACACACACATTAATGCATGCACAATTCTGTTGTGACTTAGAGGGGCATTCAATTCAAGTTATTTTTGTGAAAACACACAATTGATCATTTTAATTTCTCCTATTTGAGATAATTAGAACAACAGTGATAACTCAGCAAAGAGAATTTCTCCTTTCATTGCCTGTATGTGAGACACTGTTCAAAAAATAGTTTTTCTAAGATAGAGCATTCTTTTCAGATTCTCCAGGGTTGGTAATCTTTCGTTGATTTTTGACAACATCAAAAATGCTGGGTAATTCTGAACAAATTGATTACTTATCTCTGTCTCTTGAGCTTAATCAGACGACATTAATTTGGTTGCAGATCAATCGTCTAGGAAAGAAAACTTTAACACAACAACAAAACTGCACAGAAGCTTCTTTACAAAATATCCTATATCTAATCACCATGATTACATTATTTTTGTCTCATGGGTATAATTATACTCTAGATTACCCTCTCTTGCCTCCATCCCAGCTTTTCACGCTCTACGTTTTTGCCTTTATCAAGTTGAACACAACGATTTTTGTCTGTTTAATGCCCATCCCCATGGACCTCTTCTCACACCTATATTGAGTGCTTCTCTGTCAGCAATTTTCAGGGCACAACACATTTTATTTTGGTTTCATAGCCTAAGTTTTTAAGGGCAGATGATTGACAAAGACTTTATGTTCACAAGGATTGTACGCTCACATCATGCCACTGCAATGATGCCTGCACAGATCCCGACCAGAGAGAAACAAGACTTTGCATCCAGTCCACTGTCCTACCCCATAGGGATATCGGGACCTGCCAGTATAAAAAGCATCCCCACCTGCTGGAAATTCTCTACAAGGAATTCCCTCATTTTATACCTCTGTTTTTGCCTTGTTCCTTTTCTTCCTATCATCTCCTTCTTATCTATGTTCTGCCTTCTTGGTCAATTCTCTTACCATTTTGTTTCCAGAATGACTTTAAAAGGTAACTATGATCTCCCATGCTGATATCGGATGCATTAGGCCTGACTTGTCAGGTGCTTAGCGGCATCACAATGTACTTTAGCTCATACGACAGACAACAATAATTGCTGTTTGAGCGTTTTATTAAGAAGTCTACCTCCCTCACCTCCCCCAAAAAGCAGTTTTCTGAACCATCCTCTTCCAAGCACGATTAACTAATAACTTTATATTTTATCATGTATGCTTCGTAAGCTTCAGACAGTTGTTGTAAGCTCAAATTTGTTTTTCCATTTTAGTAAAGTTGACATAAATGTACATTAAGGCATGCACACACATCCATGTGCACACATGCATGCACGAGTGCAAACAAACGTACATGCACATACACTTATGAGCATGCAAGCTTATGCACACACACACACACACACACACACACACACACACACACACACACACACACACACACACACACACACACACACACACACACACACACGCACACACAGGTTTTTGGATCCCAATCAGCACACAAACTAGCACCAAACGTCCATCCATCACTCAAACCACCTATCCACCACCACTCACCACCACCACAGCCAGTAACTAATTCCCCCTGTTTTCCTGCCTCTCCAACACTCAAGTCTCCCCAGAACAGCTGATTCAATTTCCCAGTCAATGGAGCCTCTCTCCCCACAGGCTTTTCTTTTGGCAACCAGTGGAACAGGCGTGAGAGCAAATTAGCTCCTGTACAAAGAGCTATGTTTCTTGGTATACCTACATGACTTGCTGTTTAGCCATTGTGGAGTTGGGTGGTTGTTTTTTTATTTTTGCTAAGTTGTGTTTGTGTGTGTGTGTGTGTGTGTGTGTGTGTGTGTGTGTGTGTGTGTGTGTGTGTGTGTGTGTGTGTGTGTGTGTGTGTGTGTGTGTTTTAGAAAGCCAGTCTTTAACAAAGTCTTTTTGAAGAATTTTCACCAGCTGCTAGTTCTGCTTTGTATTAGGGGAAATATTGTTTGGTCATTTTCAGCTACAGGTCAGTTAGGTTCACCGATAGTAAGACTTTGTGCATGTGACCATTTGCCCACCATTAAGGTAGCTGCACTATGACTTTGGGGAATAATCATTGAACAATAAGCATTTCTTATGAATATTCCTGTTTCCTTGAAATCAGAATATGGCTACCTTGATGGTGTGCAAAAATAATTGCATCTACAGAAAAATTAATTGCTGGTGAACCTTGGATGTCTAGCCAAGAAAAATAAAACGAACAAAAAATACAAACAACGAAATTCCTAAGATAATCATCTCCACATTAGTTTTGAGGTTTCTAAGCAATGAAAGATACCAGTGAAGAACTGGATTACCAGCAGTAATATTCAGATGTGACTAAATATAACACTTTCATTTGTTTCACATGATGTTATTGTTGCCAGAAAAACTGTTTTCAAAACTTTGTAACCTTATGTGTCTTTTTATGTTGCTCATACAAATTGGTCATCACCATGCACACATAATGCCTTGCTACCGCTAACAGTTATGTTTCTGTTATTTTTTGTATTTCATAATAGTTCAGTCATAGAATGTTTTGCATATTGCATTTCAGCTGCAAAGGCATCTTTGGGAATAGTCTGTCACAAACAGTGAGTAATAGTTTTTTTAAATATAATTCTATATCATTGTTTGATATGATCAAATATTTGCAACTGGTTGCTTTTTGCATGAGAGGTTTGGTTGTGTTATTAAACATCTATTTTCCATGGAATCATTGCTTGATACAGGACCTCTGAATTGAGACTTTCATAATAGGTCAATAAAAAAGAGAGTATTTTCTGGCATGCATTCAAGGATTTGTTATGGAATCTATTTTCCTAAAAGAAAGCTATTTTCAAATAACCTCATGTCAATAGTTTACACATGGGTTTTTCAATATCCCTCAGTGATGGCAGATTGATTTCTCTGGGGAACTGGATTCCTTATTATAATAGTCTCTAGGGTCAGATCGCATTTGTTTATTTGATCGATAAAACATTGCCTAAAAATACTCTCATCTATAAACACTCGAGATCTAATCACCACCATTTTATTTTGTATTGATCATGGGCACAAGGATGGCAGATTACCAGCCATTGTGTGCCAGTGGGAATGGATGAAATTTACAAAATTGCCTACACACAGGGACTAGATGTAAAAAAAAAGCACAGGAGTGCTTGTTCCATTATTCTCGAAATGAAAGAATAAGCACCCACCCATCCACCCTCCCACCTACACACACACACACACACACACACACACACACAAGCACGCCCACGCCCCCAGCGGGCAGGTCTCTCTCTCTCTCTCTCTCTCTCTCTCTCTCTCTCTCTCTCTCTTCTCTCTCTCTCTCTCTCTCTCCTCCCCATGCATGAAAGCGGCTGTTGGCTTGTATTCACTAAATTCAGAGTTCAGAGTTCAGAGTTCTCTCTCTCTCTCTCTCTCTCTCTCTCTCTCTCTCTCTCTCTCTCTCTCTCTCTCTCTCTCTCTCTCTCTCTCTCTCTCTCTAACCAGCAAATTCAAGGGGAATACCAGATGTCTATCTTTTAAATGGCCTGTCTAGTGTCACTCCCAAATTACGTTGTCAGTACCTAGTTCACCCCTTTTCTAGCTCACTGGCACTGGGGGTTGGTTCCCCGAGGAGTAGCTGATTCCATTGTTCAGTCATTTGGACCTTTCCCCCAACTAGCCTTTCTTTTTCAAACTGTTGGAACAGGCCTGGGAGTAAACTGGCTCCTCTTTAGGGAACTGACTTTCTCTCTTGTTGACTAGCTATTTAGTCAGTGTGGAGCAGTGAACACTGTTAGGGCTTCACATGGTATAACACCCTTATACCAGAAATACATCTCTTGCCCTGTTGCTACATCAAATACTGTGTCAGTTGAGGAGACCAGACCCAATCATTGATAAATATCTGATTGTGTTTATTTTCAGTTAATGCCTGATGGAGAACAATTTGTTGACTTTTTCCTTAGTTGATTGTACACCTTTCTTTGAAACAAGTTCAGTATAAGCTTTTCTTGGTGATGTGGGTTGTTCAAGATACCTGGAAAAAAATCTACATGGGTCTTTAGTAAGTCCCAAAGGGAGATCAAAGAGAAGTACATATCTTATTGCCAAAATGCATAGTTTAGAATAATTAATAAAGCATCCATATACATATAATTCATGACCAATATTCTTATAATTATATTTTCCACAACAATAAACAAGGTCTGCAACTATAAAATTTTGTTACATCCCCTCCCCCTACCAAAAAAACAAACAAACCCAACAACAACAACAAAAACAAAACAACAAAACGAACAAAAAAACCCCAATTAACAATTCAACAATTCAACACCTTTATTGTCCTCTGTTAAAGGAAATTTGTTTTGCAGTGATTAAAAGCTTATCTAAACAGCTAGTAAGAAATCGAGAAATAATTTAAACACACAAAATAGAGGTAACATTTGTTAAACACACACACATGCACACACATGCACACACATGCACGCACACACACATGCACGCACACAGACGCACACACACACACACACACACACACACACACACACACACACACACACACACCTTTACTAAAAGAAATCTGTTTAACAACCAATAAAACATTCCACACTACTAAGTTAAACATCTATAAATTTCGATAAATTTGAATGCACATGATAAAAGTTAACATTTGTTAAACACAAACACACACACACACACACACACACACACACACACACACACACACACACACACACACACACACACACTCACACACACACACACACACACACACACACACACACACACACACACACACACACACACACACACTCACAGGCACGCGTGCGCGAACACACACAAGCACTCACTCACTCACTCACACACACATACATACACCTCTAGTAAGAAATATTTGTTTAACAAGGAATAAAAATATATTCAACACTACTAATAGTTAAGACATCTATAAATTTGAATACACATGATAAAAGGTATAATAAAAGGGATAAAAGGTATGATAAAAGGTATCATATACCAACTATATCAATTACCAAATATCAATTACCAACTTTGCAAACATTCTTTGTAGGTACTCATTAATTTTTTTACAGGGGAATAGAAAGCACTGTTTTCAAACATTCCAATGTGGATGGTCTTTTCATCAAGTTTTTTTGTTTTGTTTTGTTAAAAGTTGTGAGCAATAGCAGGGTAGGGCGATATCCCAAATGAACTGAATTCTTTGCCTCAGTGTTTTCCTGTAACCAAATCAGAAACATTCATTTGACTAGGGACATGGTTCCTTTGAAAAGCAGTTATTTTTGCCAGATTGTTGTTTGTGTTGTGATGTATTACAACCATACAGTACAGGACATTGTACTACCTCTCAGGAATCAATATTGTATAGTTGTTTGTGCTGTTGATGATAATTCTGTCACTGAATATTTTTCGAAATCATATTCTATTTATGAGGGTTCAATGATGGCATGACCAACTTTGAGCATTTCCTTTTTTTCATAATCAATACTTAATAAATGAAGATATATGATCAGCTGTCTAAACTAGCTTCTCTCTACTCGAGAGGTTGTGGTCATTTTATATAGCATTATCATTTTTCTGTTGAAATCATAGAACATATTCAAGGACTCTGATCTGTGTATAAGAAAATTATGATAAATTACGATCCATATTCAAAGTAATGGAGCTTTATTGCATGTGTTTAACTTTTTTCTTGTTGTTGGTATTGGGTTCTCTTTGGTTTTTGTCCCTTGGATAGAGCTGTGAGGTTCATCAAACTGTTGTTCCAATTTGTTTTCTACTTATTCATCATGCCGAAATACTTTCAAAATGCTCCCTGCTGACAGTTTTCATGTATACTTTTGTTCATAGTCTGTCAGAAATGGCCGATCAAAGTGATGTCCCACCAGAACTGAACTCTGGTCTGTGTTGTCTCCTGGGATCAGATCAGACAGATTCATTTGATTAAAGAGGCACTCACTTTTGTGAAAAAAGGGCATTTTTAAAAACTCTTTATGTCTAATCAATATAGTGACGTTGTCTATGTCTCCTGTGTACAATACACTGCCCTCTTTTTGACATTCCACTTTTGGTTTTTGCCAGTTTCATACAATCTTTTTTGGTCTTTTTACTGCCTGTAATCGGGAGTATTTGTGGTTTGTAATGAGGACTGTCAACATTTTTCTGCAGGGAAGTTTTTCATCAAGACTTGTGGGTATCCTAATAAAATGTTATGACAACTACACGATTTTATCCTAGTAGTATTATGATGGTAAAATGATGGTGGCATAAGATTTGGCCAAATAAAAAAAACAAAGACCTTCACAACCACCTGTCTTACCAAAGAAAACAATTCTGAAGTAAAAAAAACAACAAACCCATAGTAATCTAAGTTTCACTCCTCAAACTGTGGTAGCTGAGTGAAGACATTTGTCTGTTGTGATGTCAGTTTTATGAACCTCAGACAAGTCCTTGTGGAACTGTTCTTTTATCATTTATGAGCATAATTGTTTTCTTTTTAGAGTCTATGTAAATTTGTGCAATGACGCATATAGACAAACACACACACACACACACACACACACACACACACACACACACACACACACACACACACACACAGAGTTAACATCAGTGCTGACTCCACTCTCCCCAAAAGTCCTTGGATGAGACTTTAAACCGAGGCAGTGTGCAACGCACGCAGAACATCTTGCACACACGTTAAATCATGTTCCGCTTTTCGTAAGAGTAGGCCATCGTGTGCCGGTAGGAGCAGATGACATTTTTCAAAACTGCATACACACGGGGACTGGATGTAAAAAAGCACAAGAGTGCTTATTCTATTATCCTCCATATAAAAGAATAAATCAAATTACACACAGGCCCAGCATGCCCACAAGCTGGGTGTGGGCACATGCACACACCCACCCATCCATCTCCCCCCCCCCCTCCCACAAAACACTCACCCCCCCCCCCCCCCCCCCCCCCCCAGAGAGAGAGGGGAGAGAGAGAGAGAGAGAGAGAGAGAGAGGGAGGGAGAGAGGGAGAGAGAGAGAGAGACAGACAGACAGACACAGACAGACAGACAGATAGAGAGAGAGACAGAGAGAGACAGAGAGAGACAGACAGACAGACAGACAGTGCGAATGAACTCAAAAGAGCACCAGATGCACATCTTTCAAATTGCTTTTCCAACACCACTCATCATCATCATCATCGCAGTAGTCAGTTACTAATTCGCCCTCTTTCCAAGTTCACTGGCACTCGGAGCCTCTGAGGAACACTTGATTCAATTTTCCAGTCATTTGGACCTTTCTCCCAACAAGCTTTTCTGTTTGGCAACTGGTGGAACAGGCATAGCCTGAGCCAATTTGCTCCTGTACAAAGGGCTAAATTCCCCTATTTCTGACAAGTTGTTTAGTCATTGTTGAGCAGTGAACACTGTTGGGGATTTAACATGGTAACAACTGGCCCTGGTGATGGTGATGGTGATGTACCACTGGCTGTGTTGGTGTGTTAGATACTGTAGGCTGTTTGCTGACAGGACAGAGGTCAATGTCTTCTTCAGGCATATTACTGTTACACAAGCTTTCCTTTTAGTGAAATACTTTTCTTCCCAAAACGTTTGGTGAAGTTCAGTTGGTTGTAAGAGCGTTCACTTTGTGCAAGATCATTTTTTGTTTGTTTTAAAATCCTTCTACTGACATTTTCAGACAGTTATAAAGGCAGTTACATTAAAAAGTCGAAGTCACAATAATGCACACATTTTTTATGTCTGCTTAGGCTACGGCCATAGTAAACCCGGCCCGTCCCGTTGTTTTGACGGCCGTCTCTTTGACGGGAGAACGGATCCGCCAAAGCGGCCATAGTCAACCCGGCCTGTCTCTTTCTGACAATATGGTCACCCCCAGTCTGCGAGTGACGCAAAAATGAGGCTGCCACGGTGACGCAAATCGACAGAAAATAGTTCGACATAACATAAAAAATGTTTTTACGTAAAATCTCCCCCCAAAACTTTTATCAAAACCATTGGAATGTAATCGGGAAAGGTTAATTTACTAGTTTGTGTAGTCAGAATTTTTGAAGCACCATAAATAAGTTTTTCTTGATTATTTTCCTTTCCGTCGACCTGGCAAACGGACGTGTTGCTCGAACGTCAAAACGACGGGTTAAAAAGAACGGGCCGGGCCGAGTCTACTATGGCCACGCACAGCCGTTTTCAGTGACGCCACAGAGTAATTCAGCCGGGCAGCATTTTTCACCCGGCCCGTCATTTTGACGGCGTCAAAACGACGGGTTCACTATGGCCGCGGCCTTACTTGCAAAACATAGATCTAGATCATGTTTCATCCAGGTGCTTCTCTGAGCTGGAAAACCCTTCTCTTTTTCGTGCAAGTCTATCAAAGTCATCTTCAAATCAGAGTTTTTACATGGGTTTTCCCCCTGACAGTCAGAGACTAAGCCCTGATGGCCTCCAAGTGCATTACTCACAGTACCCCGTTTGGGCCCGAAACTTTTCCCCCATCTATTAGACCACGAGTGGTGGTCTGGGCGCTAGTCTTTCAGATGAGACGATAAACCGTGGTCCTGTGTGTTACACATCATTGTTTAGCGCACGTAAAAGAACCCACGGCAACAAGAGGGTTGTTCCTGGCTGCCGAATTTCAAACAGAGAAATCTGCTGTGACATACAGTGGTACTTGTAAAGGGGGTTTAAAGAGTGTGGCCCAATTCCCCGACAAAACCTTGAACAAAGATTTGCACTGCCAGACAGACACAGAAACGGTCAAAAGTTGGAACTATTCAGGGTAGCTAAGAAAACTGCTTCACAAAAAACACCTCAGATGGACTGAGTATTGTCTATAATTTTACAACCAACAGGGAGAAGAAGACTTCATCATCTTGGAAGTTCTAGAGATGGGAGGCTGTCTTTATGACGGTTAACATGCTTCTGTTGAAGCTAATGAATTTATTTTGGGCCTTCTAAGGAAAACATTAGCAGGAATAATCTTGAAAAAAAAAAATAACGGCAAGTGTGAAATATGATGTGATGCATTTAAGATTTTTATGGAAATGAGTTTGAAATCCTTTTTTCTTATATAATGGTCACATCAATTTGTCACAACAGCAAGTCAAAATAATATCATGGCAAAACTGGAATATCAGCTCAATTTTTCCCAAGGGCCAAATCAGATACATTCATTGGATTAAAAGAGATGCTCTCTTTGAAAGAAAAGGATATCTACCCCATAAGCTCTGTAGATGTAATCACCATTATTACATTCTCTGTGTCTCTGGGGTACAGTGCTACACTACAGCACCCCCCTATCTCCTCCTTGCTAACGTTTCACGCTCCACGTTTTTGCTTTCGCCAATTCAGACACAAGCGTTTTTCTCTGTTTAATGTCTGTCCTCAAAGACCTCTTGTGTCTCATCACGTGCTATTTGAGTGCTTTTTATACTGGCGATTTTAGAACAGATGAAAATGGGTTCTTATGTAAAGATTTTGTGTGTGTTTTTGTTGTTGCTTTGTGGGGGGTTTTTGTTTGTGATTTTTTTTCTGTTTTGTAAATGATTGGTTGACAGACAGCGTGTTTTAATGTTTACATTATTCAATTATATTGTGTTATGCTGTGTTGTGTTGTGTTGTGTTGTGTTGTGTTGTAGTGTAGTGTAGTGTAGTGTAGTGTAGTGTAGTGTAGTGTAGTGTAGTGTAGTGTAGTGTAGTGTAGTGTAGTGTAGTGTAGTGCATTGCATTGTATTGTATTGTATTGTATTGTATTGTATTGTATTGTATTTTATTGTATTGTATTGTATTGTATTGTATTGTTTTCTTCTATGTGCCCTCTAAGTCACATCAGAGTTCTCTGCCTGAAACTCGGGCTGCTTTACCCAGGAAGAGCGCATCGCCGAAAGAGCAGCGCCACCCATTATTGTTTTCTTTTCCTGTCTGTCTGTGTATTCGTTTCCTTATCAAGGCTGCTTTTTTCTACAGAATTTTGCCAGGGATAACCCTGTTGTTGCCTTAGGTTCTTTCACCTGCGCTAAATGCATGTTACTTACGGGCCTCGATTTATCATCTCACCCGACACTGTGATAGAGCTAGCATACATGATGACCAAACAGGAATAAAAATAAATAGCTCCAAGCTTCCAACAACCCTTCCCTCTATTCATGAATTGCTGTGGATTAATGAAATTATGGTCCGTTGTTGTTGCTGCGCGTTCCCCTATCTTAACATCCTGGGGGTCACCCACGAATGTACACTCTGACTCACTCATCAGATCAAGGAATCCCTTTAAGAACCCACTGGATGATGAGACGTTTGCGTGTAGGACAGTGTGCAAGTACCTCGCCATATAGACAGCCACACACTAACTTCTGGTGGTTTTTTTCTTCTTTAGAGAAGTGTGCAAGTTGCTCTGCTAAGTGTCTTATGGCTGGAGACAGTCTCGACATGACATTTGGAAGCATAAAAACATTTTAAAGTAGGCTTTGGAACTGTACTTTGCTTACATTAATAACTGACAAAGCCATTGACCTTTGCCACCATTAAATGTATCAACTGGATATTTTAAATAATGCCTCAGAGGAACAAACACCTAAACAAAAAGCCTCACAAAGTAACAAATGGAAGCAAGAAAAATGAACTTAACACACAACTAAAAACAATAGCAAAACAGCAGCAGCAACAACAGCGGAAGGCTAGAACAACAACAACAACAACAGCAACAG
>CM060317.1:8463723-8466223 GCA_030674155.1 Stramonita haemastoma
TTTATACTGACAGGCCCCCTACCATCCCCACGAGGAAAGAAAGCAATCCAAACTAGTCTATGTCTTGTCTCAAATGTTAGAATAAAACAGGTCTACAACTTTTCTCCTCCAAAAGATCAACACACCTAGATAAACGTAACTAACACTATCTGGCTATACCAGTAATAACAGCCACAGCAACAGTTAACAACAAACAAACAAAACAA
Source organism: Stramonita haemastoma (assembly GCA_030674155.1). NCBI lineage: Eukaryota > Metazoa > Mollusca > Gastropoda > Neogastropoda > Muricidae > Stramonita > Stramonita haemastoma. Next base: position 8,463,930 of record CM060317.1, read on the forward strand.
CAAGTTAGAATGTCAACAGTGATTCAATATAGCAACAACAAACAATAATTTATGTTTGTCGTGTGATAGTCTTCAACTGGAATTAGAATCCTGTGGATTACTCACTATAATTATGGTCATTATTGTTGCTGTAAATTTATCAACGTCCCTGCAAAGATTTGAGGGAGTAAACAATGTAATTATGGCAACGAAAGACAGATTTGTATAGGACTTCAGCTAACGCTCTGAAGTTTATTCCGCTATTGAATGCCAGAATAGGTCTTTGCAATGATGGTAAATGAAAAAAAATAATCCCAGATTCAAGACCCTCGCTTATTCTTTCCTTTACAAAAGAAGTGTGCCAGGCTGCATCTCTGATAGTTTGTTTTTTTACTTACAGGTTGGAATTTGTGTGGTCGAGTTCATGTTTGTTTATTTGCATTTTGTTGTTGTTGTTAATTGTCGCTACCGTTTATTCCCTTGGAGTTAACACTAGTGCCGACTCTACTCCCCCCCCCCCCTCCAATCAATCTTTTGGATTAGAATATGAACCGAGCTGCCATGTAAGAGCGCACGCAGAACATCTTCCACACACGTTAAAACCTGATCCACCTTTTGGAAGAGTAGGCCATTATTTGCCGGTGGGAACGAGAAAATCTACAAAACTGCAAACACACAGAGACTGAATGTAAAAAAAAGCACATGAGTGCTTACTTTATTATTCTCGAAATAAAAGAATAAATAATAATAATTCCCAGAATTTTCTTATTACTGGAAAAGCCTTTCTTTCCTTTTTTCTTTGGGACAAAAGGAATTTTGATAAAGATTTCAACACTGTTTAATTTAAAAAAAAGCACAAGAATTTCTTGCTGAATTTAGCGCTTCCTAGATCTAGATATCTATGTGTTGAATGAAATCTAAAGAGGTATTTTTGCAATGAGGTGCTATTTCGTGCATGCTTCAATGATAAAACAGTGCTGGCTACATGGTGTTACTTTTTATTTGTTGATCATTAGCTTTCTCCCATCTTCCAGCTAAGAAGTGTGTGTGTGTGTGTGTGTGTGTGTGTGTGTGTGTGTGTGTGTGTGTGTGTGTGTGTGTGTTTTGTGCGTGCGTGCGTGCGCGCGCACGTGTGTGTGTGTGTGTGTGTGTGTGTGTGTGTGTGTGTGTGTGTGTGTGTGTGTGAAAAGTCCTTTGCATGAGACTATAAACCAAAGTCCCATGTGCGAAGGCACGCAGCACATCTTGCGCACATGTTAAAACCTCTTCCGCTTTTGGATGAGTAGGCCATTGTGGGCTGGTGGGAGCAGATGACAAACTTGACAAAACTGCATACATACAGGATTAGATGTAAAAAAAAAAAATAATAAAAAGCACATGGGCCCTTCTTCCTTTATCCTCGAAGGAAAAGAAAAATGGAAGAAATAACACACACACACACACACACACACACACACACACACACACACACACACACACATACTTACCACCAAAACGATCCCGATGCACGGCAGACCACGTGAACAGAGGATGCTCCACCAGTGCAGGGGAAAGAGCGCCCGGACTGCGGAACCCAAAGTTATCCACAGTGCCAAGACTGTCCTCCCTCGCGGGCACTTTCCCATCTGTCTCTGAACTCAGCCTGACGATCCAATCGGAAGCGGAAGTGTTGAAGACGGAAGACGATGATAACCCTGGGGGCAGCCATGATGGTAAGGATCCAGGGATGAATGATGACGTCGCTGATAACGCGTCCTTCGTCAGCTCCCCAGAACTGGAAAATGTCAGCGGTGCTACTGCACCGAAACGAGGGCTGGAAGCAAGGGCACCTGCACTGGATGATAGTTTCACTGGACTGGAGATGAGAACTTTTGGCCTAAAGGTTAACATGGTTGGACTGGATGTGAGTGCTGTTGGACTAGTAGAAACTGGTACGTGTGGACTGTCTGAGAGTGCTGGATGGTGAAAGGTAAGTGCATCAGAACTGTACAGACCTGTGCTTTTGTTAGAAGTGAGAGTTCCCGTGGTAGAGCAGGGTGCATTTGGACTATGGAATAGCACATTAGTAGGACTAGAAATGTACGAACTTTGACTGGAATGTACTTGACCAGGGTTAGTTTTAACCAGTGTCATATGCAGTCCGTTTGGAACAGAATCATTTGCGCTTGCATTGGATGTAAGTGGTCCCAAATTCAAGGCGTAAGTATTCGAGGTTGAAACGCATAGATCGGAACTTACTTCCTTCGAGCTAGGCATCAGCACATAAGGACTAGATACTGATGCACTCTTAAGAGGAGAAATGCCCGGATCAGCGC
>CM060317.1:8468723-8476223 GCA_030674155.1 Stramonita haemastoma
CCACAAACACCATTTTCTGAAATCATTCTTTTAACTGATAATGCTTTCTATATGATTCTGTAACTGCTCTGACAGTTGAAAGTTGTTTACAGCCATGTTCTGGCAACTCTCAGCTCCAGAGAGGGATGGGGGCCGCTGGGTCCTTCCTGCCCTAGAGACGCTGTAAATGACACAGAGGCCAGCACAGCAGTAAATTCCCTTCATGTGCCGTCCTGTGCTGCCGGCCTGCCGTTTGCTATGCATACCATGCCATACCACTGCCATAAGTGAAGGAAGAATCTTGTATGTAGCGTTGGTACGTGTGGTTTGTTGTGGTGTGGTTTGGTGTGGTGTGGTTTGGTGTGGTGTGGTGTGGTGTGGTGTGGTTTGGTGTGGTGTGGTGTGGTTTGTTGTGGTTTGGTGTGGTGTGGTTTGGTGTGGTGGGGTATGGTGTGTATGGTGGGTTGGGTTGTGGTGTGTGTGGTGTGCTGGGGCAGGTTGGGGTGGGGTAGTGGGGTGGGGTGTAGTTTAGTGTAGTGTAATATGTTGTAGTGTAGTGTACTGTAGTATACTGCAGTGTAGTGTAGTGTAGTGTAGTGTAGTAGTGTACTGTAGTGTATTGTCCTGTAGTTTAATATACTTCAGTGTCATGCAATGTAGTGTAGTGTAGTGTAGTGTAGTGTAGTGTAGTGTAGTGTAGTGTAGTGTAGTGCAGTGCAGTGCAGTGCAGTGCAGCGCAGCGCAGCGCAGCGCAGCGCAGCGCAGCGCGGTATGGTGTGGTGTGGTGTGGTGTGGTGTGGTGTGGTGTGGTGTAGTGTAGTGTAGTGTAGTGTAGTGCAGTGCAGTGCAGTGCAGTGCAGTGCAGTGCAGTGCAGTGCAGTGCAGTGCAGTGCAGTGCAGTGCAGTGCAGTGCAGTGCAGTGTAGTGTAGTGTAGTGTAGTGTAGCTGCACTATACAGCCTTCCGCAGGGGCATTTATGAGTTGTAGAGGCGAGATGGGAAAATGTAACCATTATAGCTGTAATCTTACACCTACAGGTTAATTTTCTATAAAAAAAAAATGTAGCTTACCAGAAAAGGCAATAACACAGCTTACCATTAGTATATACAATCCCCTCCCTCGCCCTCAAACACACTTGCACGCACGCACGCACGCACGCACACAAACACGCACGTACACACACACACACACACACACACACACACACACACACACACACACACACACACACACACACACACACACACACACACACAGATGCGTGCACGAATCAGATTATTATGTGAATACCCAAATGAGTCAAAAATGTAGAAGGATCTCTTTATATGAATAACAGCCCAGCAATGGTGACAGCAGCAGCAGTAACAACAGAAACATTACTGTCATCAGCAACACCATCAACAAGAAGAGCGAAGACTAAAAAGACAGTTGATATGATGAACAAAGCTTAATGGAAAATGTAGCATAGTAAGCATTTAATCAATATCTCCCCTAGCACAACGAAGAAAACGAAAACAAAACAAAAAAATCTTTCTCCCTTGAGATGCCGGGGACCTGTCAGTACAAATAGCATCACCACAATCTGGGAAGTATGTGCTACGAATTCCCTCTTTTCTGTCCCTCTCTACATTTCTACCTCGTTCCTTTTCTTCCTGTTACCTTCGTCTTGTCTATGTTTTTGCCTCCTGGGTTCATTGTTCTGCTTTTCATTTTCAGAGAGAATTAAAATCCAATAATCCTCTACCATGCTGAAGTCGGATGTGCTGAACCTGACTTGCCAGGCTCTTAAAGGGCAGTGTACATGTAACACATTTTCGCCCATAATTATGACAGACAACAAAAGGTGCTGTCTCAGCGTTTGACGAGGAGGGGGAGGAGGAGGAGGAGGAGGAGGAGGAGGAGGAGGAGGAAGAAGAAGAAGAAGAAGAAGAAGAAGAAGAAGAAGAAGACGAAGAAGAAGAAGAAGAAGAAGAAGAAGAAGAAGAAGAAGAAGAAAAAGAAAAAGAAAAAGAAGAAGGAGGAGGAGGAGGAGAAGAAGAAGAAGAAGAAGAAGAAGAAGAAGAAGAAGAAGAAGAAGAAGAAGAAGAAGAAGAAGAAGAAGAGAAGATGATGATGATGATGATGATGATGATGATGAGAGGAGGAGGAGGAGGAGGAGGAGGAGGAGGAGGAGGAGGAAGAAGAAGGCCAAAACAAAAAGCAAAAAAAAAGGCAACAAAAACCCATAACAAACAAAACCCAAGAAAAGATAAACGAAAGAAGAACAACAGAAAAGCAAAAACAGAAAAAAGGGAAAACAACAGTCTAGAAATCTACAGGTAGCGCGCCTGCCTTGAAGCAAAAAGTGTGGGTTCGAACTCAAACTGTTTCCCCATCTACAAGACCTTGAGTGCTGATCTGGGTGCTAGTCTTTCGGATGAGACAATAAACCGAGGTCCTGTGTGTAATACACATTCAGCGCACATAAAAGGACCTAAGGCAAGGCAACAGAACAGTTGTCCATTGCAAAATTCTCTGGAAAAAAGCCAAGGGCTTAAGAAAACAAATACACATGCAGACAGGAAAAGAAGAAAACAAAACATGATAATGGGTGGCGCTGCTCATCTGCGTTGTGCCGTTTTTAATGCAAAGAAATCTGCCTTGACTTTAAGTATGTGCAACAATACATCACATTACAATGTAAAACAATACAACACAAAACAATACAATACAGTACAGTACAATACAATACTGTACAAAACAAAAACAAGAGAGAGAGAGAGAGAGAGAGGAGAGAGAGAGAGAGAGAGAGAGAGAGAGAGAGAGAGAGAGAGAGAGAGAGAGAGAGAGAGAGAGAGAGAGAGAGAGACAGACAGACAGACAGACAGACAGACAGACAGACACACACACACACACACACACACACACACACACACACACACACACACACACACACACACACACACACACAGAATAGCAACGCTGTTTACCCCCAAGAAACCATTGAAGGTGTTACTGAGAACTATTCTTTCTTCAGGATGTATAATGCATCAGTTGACAAAAGTGTTTCCAAGCCATTCTTGCTTGTTGGCTTGGTGCTGGCTTGTTGGTTTGTTTCCTTGCTTGCTTGCTTGTCTGTTTAACAAAATTAGCCACGAGGGGAAAATGTAACATTATTTAGTAGATTCAAAACCTGTAAAAATTGTAAAGACTAACAAGACTCCTGTCCCCCTCTTCTTACTTTTCATTCTGTCACATTAATTTTGAGAGGTGGTCTGGGTGCTAGGGTCTGGTTGCCAGTCGTTGAATGGTTGGTTGGCTAACAGATTGGTTGGTAAGAGAAATTTTCCCTTTTAGTTTTGTTGTTAAGGCAATAAAATTAATGTTTCCAAAACATGTATGGATACTTAACAGCAAATAACAAAAACGGATTTGGTTCATGAGGGTGGTCCATGGAGATAAAACAATGGCACGGGAATGCCCAGTATCTTTAGCAGAAAAAAAGTATACTGCAATAGCCAGGCAGGGTGAAAAAGAGCGTCACTGCGCTGTGGCGAAACAATTTCCAAGGGAAGAACAACCCATGATTCCACATAGAACATGTTGTCACATGCACGTAGCACAACACAGTGCAATACTTCAGTCATTAGGTATAAAAAATATTACTATGCTTAGGAAAATATCTTGGTACATAATAATGGTATCTTTTTAATGCAAGAACTAAAATTGCATTTGTTAATTCTGTATGAGGCCAATAAACCAACGCCTTGATAAAGGAATGGAAAACAATAAATGAACATGTAATTCAAAGTTTTAAGTAATTATAAGATATCAAAACAGTGTCAATAAACGCACATGCTAGAAAATAACTTTCAGTGGAAAAGTGTTAGGGAAAAAACAGTCCTCAGACCAAACAAAGATACAATGATCCAGCCAACCAGTCAACCAATCAACCAACCAGCCAGTCAGTCAGCCAGTCAACCAATTAAACAACCAACCAGTTAGCCAGCCAACTAGTCAGCTGACCTGCTGACCAAGCAAGCTTACAGTCAAACAAGCACTCAACCAACAAGCCATCAATCTATCTACCCATCCATCCATACAGCCAGCCAGCTAACCAGGGAACTTTATGTATTACCAACCAAAGAAGAAACTAATAAATTAGAAAACGAATCACGTAACTCAAGAAGTTACTCACCAATCATCTGATTAAGGAAATTAGTAAGCATACAAAAAGCAACCAGTCATCTAGCCAGCTTCTCAGCCAGCCACTACACCAACAGACTAACCAACCAAAAAACTAGCCAACCAAAGAACCAAATAACCAATCAGCCAACTATCCAACCAAGCAACTAACCAATCAACCAGTTAAGTAAACAGCCAACCAATCAACCAATAAACTACAAAGCCAACCATGGAATCTTGTATCCGAACTGACCAAGACAGCAATCAAAAAGGAAAAATAAATAAGTAATAAATTAACCAACCGACCAACCAACCAACCAACCAACCAACCAGCATCCCTTTCAGCCATTCAACCAACTACACATGGAATACGAACCTTGTTAGTAGGATGCTCGCAACACAACCACAAGGACAGTCAAGCAATAATTTCAGCAGAAACAATAGCAAGGGGGCTAAAAGCCTGATGAAGAAGACAGCCTATTGCACAGTTCCCCCTGACCCATGTCCCCCATATTGTCGCTCAATGTGCTGCCAGTGACACACTCCACAAACTGTCCCACAATACCCCCACAATGGCAGCTCATATTCTCGTCACTTCCCGTGAAAGGCCCGTCAGTGCTGCCACAACCCCCCACCCTTCCCTAGCCCCATCCCTCCTCTCCCTCCTCTCTCTCTCTCTCTCTCTCTCGCTCTCTCTCTCTCTCCCATTTTCCCCTCCAACTCCTTCCGCCAGCCATCATCATCATCACTTCCGTCCCGAAGGGAGGCAGCAGACAGCCCAGACGGGCAGCGATTGGTCCAATTAGGGGGGTCAGAGATCGGCGCGCGCTGTTAACAAACGCAGCAAACCCCGCCCTGACACAGGCCGTACCAACTGAGGTCGGCAGGCCTCGGCCCGTGTTTGCTTTGCCATTGGAGCAGATCAATGAACTAGCCCGCGCCGCAATCATATTAGCCACGAGAGCAGGGAAATCTTCTAAAAGGCGGACCGCATTAAAACACTTTAAATTACCGCGCAATCGCCTTAATTAACGCGTGTCCTCCAGGCATATTAAGACCAGAGTTTTGGGAGGCTGGTGAGAGAGAGAGAGAGAGAGAGAGAGGGGGGGGGGGGGGGGGGTCGGAAGAGAGAGGATCGGGTGGGTTGGGGATAGCGGTGTGGGGTGGCTCTGGCTTTGTCGAGGCATCAGTTCTGGACCGGTGCAACGTTCATCATGGCTCGTTGGCGCCGTAAGCGAAAGGGCCAGCGTGGCTAGATCTCCCTTGAAGCAGTGGTCCCTAGGGCCCCTGCCGATAATTGAATGGAAATCAGAGATGGGTAAGGTCACTGAGGTGCCCCCTCCTGGACCCTCTCTCCATCTCCATCCCCCACCGCCCTTCCTGGTGGCTTGATGGTGTGGAGGGGGCCAAGGGGACAGTGACGAATGTCCCTTGTAAATTGTCCCTGAAACAGAGTCCCTTTTCTGCCAGTGGGTCCTTCAGGGGTGGGCTGTGTGGATTGTTATCCACGGAGCCATGCCTCAGAATGAACTATCAAGTCCACCCCCCTCTGCACAGCAGCTTGTGGATATAAATTTGCTTGCTGGTTATGATGACCTCAACTTGTGTGCAGAGAGCAGGCTTTCCAGAATATCACAGGTCTGAATGGCTGTGAGGACATTGATTAATTACTGAAATATCGTGACATCAGTGTAATGTGTTGGTGTGATTATGATCAGTTGACAACCATGGCTATTGATAGGGGAGTCTCATCGTTCTGAAAAAAAACCTGGCAATCCTGACGGCATTCTCAACAATCATGGGGACATCAGATAAACAGCTGACAATCTGATGTCAGCTTCAGCAGTTAAACATCGTAACATCTGGCTGAAGAGTTGACTATTGTGATGTTATTGTTAACAGTTGATCTTCGTGACATCATTGTTAACAGTAAATATTCGGATAGAGTAAACAGACTTCCATCCTGACATTATTGAAAACAATTAACCATCATGATATCAGCATAGGCAGTTCACTGTTGTGACATCACTTTGAACAATTATTGTGACATCATTGTGAACAATTGGTAATAGTGATATCATCAGTCTGAATATCTGATATTGTTAAGCCTATCCAAACAATTTATTTTATCCCTTCACCATTAAGCCAAAGCATCGTTGTTAATGTTTTCGTATTTTCCTATTTCATCTTAATGCTTCTTTCTATAGTATAAAAATGTGCCTTCCTTCACACAAATACCTAAGTCTTGCTTATCTGCAAAAGCAAACATGCTGACAGTTACGCAAATGGAATCAATGTAAATGAAAACAACAATCCATGAATAACATTGACATCAGTGTGTTTGATTGTAGTCATGTTGTCTGTAGGGCAAAAATTGTCAAGTTACAGCAACAAGCATGCTTCTTTCACTTCATGTATTTTTTAATCAATGAGTTCTTAGACTGTATCAAAGTGTATGATTATTTTTTAAACATCTGTGCCTATAATCCTGGAGCCGTTTTGGAGATAGTGTGGTTATACAAACTTTGGATGGACTTAATGTGAGTCGAATGAAAGTAATAACCTACTGAACAGCTGTCATTTGCCTTCAGAGTGTGAAAACTGTATATTGTAGTCGCCAAACTTTCTCGTCAATGCAACTGTAGCTTTTATGTCAAGTCTTAGGTCTTAGGTTATTTCCTATTAACCCCTTTACAAGGTTAGCATGCTTTTGCTGCTTTAGAGGACAACAAGGGAGGTAATCTGAACTGTGCCATAATAGTAGACTGTCTCTTTGTACTGTTACTCCTCTAAAAATTCAAACACTGGTCCTGTTGAACTTCTTCCTCATCCGGAACGTTTTTCATTGTGAAGAATCTCAACTGCAAAGAACCGCCTAGTAAATGGTAGTGTAATTCATTTCTGTGAAACCGTTCATTATTTCTTGTCATTTTGGGTAATATTGTCTTCAGTTGAGAACACAGTAATAGGTAAAGAGCATACTGCAATCCCATAACGGTAAGGCGGATGAACTGCGGTGGTATGATTTTTTTGAAGGGGTTTCCTCCGATAATGGCAGTCAGCTCAGACAATGACAGTCATACAAGTGTGATCATCTGTCATCAAACTAGCTCCTTAGTGCACAAATCGTAATATTCTCTCTGATTTTATTCTCTGATTTGAGGTGACTTCTTGCACATCACAAATGTCATCACATGATCAGATTTGTTTTGTGTGTTGACAATAATTCTCCAAGGTAAGTTTTGAAGGCAGAAGTAAAATTAGTCAGACTACCAACATTCTGCACTGGGTGGCGCTGCTCTTGCTGAAATATGCTTTCCCTCTGGATAGCAGCCTGAATTTCACACAGAGAACTCT
>CM060317.1:8481223-8503723 GCA_030674155.1 Stramonita haemastoma
ACAAAAAAATCAAAAACCTTTTGTAGACAAAAAATAATGACTTCAGTCACGAATATACCGCTAAGCGCTAATAAGCATAACTAAAGCATACTGACTTCTTCAGTACTTGAACAAACAGCCGAGATCCAGATGGTGCAGATGGATAAAAAAAATAATCCAAAAATATCAGCAGCTGGTATAACTGAAACACAACAAAGCCAGTGCGGAATCCAGCATCCAGTCAGCTGTCTGTATGAAGTTTTCCCCTAGCGCGGATTTGATGAACAGCAACCACAGTTGTAGAACTGTCCTTGTTGGAGCTGACTACCGCCGTCTCACGAAACCGCATTCAATGAAATTAGTCACTGCTGTTCATCCGCCCCATGGTTATTTATTTATTTTATTTATGTATTTATTCTTTTGATCGAGGATAATGGAATTAGCACTCGTGTGCTTTTTTATAGCCAGTCCCCGTGCGTATGCAGTTTTTGTAAATATTGTCATCTGTTCCCACCGGCATACAATGGCCTACTCTTACAAAAAGCGGAACAGGATTTAACGTGTGCGGAAGATGTTCTACGTGTGTTCGCACACGGGGCCTCGGTTTATAGATCTAGTCTCATCCGAAGGACTTTTGGGGAGAGTGGAGTCAGCACTGATGTTAACTCCAGGGGAAAAATCCCATCGAACGTGAATCGAACCCGGGTCGTCAAATTGCCGATTGTGGGATTGCAAAGACAAAACAAACGGGAAAAAAGAGAAAATGTATAATATTCTGAAGGTAACAGTACTTTTTTTTTCCTGCCTGAGCTATGCATTCTTATATGAGGTTAACTCAAGGTTTTCCTTTTTCGTTTTGAAACTTGGCCTTCCCGAAGACGGAATGCTGTTTCCTTACTGGTGAGTAAAAGCGGCTGCATACGCAGAATCACTCCCTTTGTGAACCTTGGAGCTCTCGCTGAAAAGCAAAAAAAAAAACAAAAAACAACAACACCCAAATCTTTGGCTAACCAAATCTAGCACAGTGCCAAAAGCAACGCTGGTGTAGCAGTTTCATGCCCAGTTCTCATTCTTTCTACCTGGGTTCGATTCTCAGGTACAGATCTGTTTAAAGGGTGGGATCCGCCAGGTCACACTAACCCATAAGAAACTCCCATTGTCTAAAAATAATTGAGGGCAGTGCCCAATAACTCTCAAAGAGTTTAAGAAGACATCGTTTCCAGTCTAGATTGGTGGTCTAGAGGTAACACACCTGCCTAGAAAGCCAGAGGTCTGGGTTCAATCCACGTTTCCTCCATCCACAAGATTTTGAGAAGTATTATGGACGCCAGTCTTCGAGATGAGACAATGAAACAAAATCTCGTGTACGACACTCATTCAGCGCGCGTAGAATAACCCACAGCAACAAGAGAGTTGTCCCTGACGAAAGTACGTAGAAGAAAACCACACAGATAAGGAAACAAGTACACTAGCAAACAGGAATATATAATATAGTTATAAATAGTATGGAGAGAAGCGCTCTCCCCCGGAAGAGCAGCCTGAAGTTCAAGCAGAAAAATATGCTATGATTGAAAGGAATTTTCAGTTTAATTGGTGTAAAGTGTATTGGTTTTTTATTTCTTCCATACAGTTGTCACATCTATCCCTTCTTTAACCCAAGTGTTTTATATGGAAGTGCATTTGCAGATGGCGAAATCGCATTATTCCTGCTTTGAAGTGTCCTTTTTTTGTTCCTCGGCTAGAGCTCTGAGGTTCACCAAGTCTGATGTTTGTGTATGCTACCGTTCCTACCAGCACCGAATGGCCTACTCTTCCGAAAGGCAGAACGGGTTTTTAACGTGCAAGATACTCTGCATGAATCCGCAATCTGGGTCTCGATTTATAATCTCATCCAAAGAACTTTTTATATTCATTTTGATTTTTTTCTTCAATCGAAAAAGAAGAAAGAACAAAGCTGGGAATCGAACCCAGAACTTCACGGTTTAACTGTTAAGCAGATGAACGCCCTGCCACTTTCCTCCTTCAAAAAAACCATATGACTCTGATGGGATTTGAACCAGTACCGTACTTTCCTTTTTGAAATATCCATTTGAAACCCAGCAGAAAAGAGCTGCCTTGTTGTTAAAGTAACTGATATGTGTATAGCTTACAAGCTGCCAAATAAAACTCACACAATGTTTTGTTTTGGGGATATTCCAATGCTCTATGCCGCTGGCGTAATTGTTTAGAATATTTTTGTTCATTATAACCAGGGGTTTTCTCAATTAACTTTTTTCTAACAAGTCAAGTGCAGAGACACTACTTTTCTGCACTATCATTGGCTGAATCTGCTTCGTCCAGTCTTCTTGTTTATTTATTTTATTTTATTTTATACCACTTTATGTCACAGCAGATTCCTCGGCGTGAAATTCGGGCTTCTGTCCCCGGGGAGAGCGCATCACCACAAGCGCAGCGCCTACCAATTATTTCCTTTTCTTTTTCCTGTCTGCAACTGTATACGTTTCCCTATCAGAGTGGCTTTTTTCTACATAATTTTGCCATGGACAACCCCTTTGTTGCCGTGGGTTCTTTTACGTGAGCTAAATAATTATGTGTAACACAAGGGACCTCAGTTTATCGTCTCATCCCTAAGACTAGCGCCCAGACCATCACTTATGGTCTAATGGATGGGGGAGGGGGGGGCATTTGAGGCCCAAACGGGATTCAAACCACCACACACTCCGACCCGGACTTTTCGCTTTCTAAGCAGGCGCGTTACCTCTTAGACCACCGATCCATGTTCATTATAGCCATGTTTTTGTCTTAATATACTTTTTTTTAGCAGGCCAAGTGCAAGGACACTACTTTTCTGCACCATCAGTGGCTGAAGCTGCTTCATCCAGTCCTCTTGTTTACAGCCGGGCCGACCACCAAGGCCATGTCAGGAATCGGCGTCCGGATGACCGCCTAGGGAATTGTCGGAGAGTTAAAAATCCATCATCCTGAGTTGAGCTTTTCTTCTGCCTCTCCGTTTTGCCATGAGCCATCCGCATGCGATACAATACAAGAGAAACAATAGGAAAAAGGAATAAGAAGGAATGAAGGAATGAAACTGAAACCAAAAATGCTGAAAAACAAAAACGGAAAGGAAGAAATGTCATATATTTTTTTCTTCTTTGATAAAAAAAAGTTGGAAAGAGAAGAGAGAGAGAGAGAGAGAGAGAGAGAGAGAGAGAGAGAGAGAGAGAGAGAGAGAGGAGAGAGAGAGAGAGAGAGAGAGAGAGAGAGAGAGACAGACAGACAGACAGACAGACAGACAGACAGACAGACAGACAGACAGACAGACAGACAGACAGACAGACAGACATAGGGAGACTCACACACAGACAGACAGAGACAGAAACAGAGTAGTCGATAATGATAGTTGGTTCATCACCTCCTTCTTCCCGTCTTTCATTTTACACCTCCTTCCCCCTCCCGTCTTCTTCAAGTTCCCTCTCTCTCTTGTCGTCCTCACCTCACCCCCCACCCCCACCCCATCGCTAACCCGCATCAACAGATCAGTCTATCACCCTATTTCAATTAGTTGGCCAAATGGAGCCACCATTCCTCCACCCAATCTTCTTTTAACGCAAACACTGAAAGAGGAGGAGGAGGAGGAAGATGAGGAGAGGAGGAGGAGAAGGAGAAAGACAAGGAGGTGAGTGACAAGACAATAGGGGAAGAGGACAAGTGAAGAAAAAGAATTCCAAGAACATGGAGCACAAAGTTTCAGTTTCAAAATCCGTGTGTGCCTAGCCTCTCTCTTCGTCAAGAACCCTACAGCAAATTACTCATGTGAAGAAGAAGAAAAAAAAACACCCCAGAAGTACCCCCCACCACTATCCCCGCCCCCTTCGTCCCTTAATGAAAAAAATCTGGTGATGAAGCTTGTTTCGAAGATGAGACTCTTAGCATGAGATGAGAGCAAGAAACAAAAGACCATCCCACAGTAGGGGGGTGGGGGAGATGCTTGGGTCTTCATCCCCCCTGCGCAAGTTTCTCTCGATTAAAGCCTTAGCGGGAAGCCAATGCAGTCAGCCATGTTGACGCTCTGAGCAATAGCACCCCCCTCCCCTCCTCCTCCCTACTTTTCCCTGCTCTCCATGGCGGGGGCAGGATAGGAGGGGAGGAGTAAGGGTGAGGGAGGAGAGGAATGGGGGAGAATAGGGTTCACGCCTCAGTTTAGCTGTGATAGATGGGAGGGTAATTACAGAGGGGGATCAAACTCAGAGAGCACCGCCCTTGATTGCCGACACGGGCGCCAGAGGCCGGTGGCGGAGAATTTGTCAAGTCGCCTGCTCAGACGGCCCCCCGATCGAAAATTGTTTCGTAAAATATTGATGGCCTCTCGAGCGACAATTTCCGCTCAAGACATAACAGGCGCTCGCAGGCGGCTAAAGATCGGGGGATGAAATGTGGACTTCCTATGGCGACGTGTTTGGAGGCCAGCGCCACCTGCTGGTCAAGCGTCAATTATCTGCCCCTAACAGACCGAGAGGGCGCAGCAGTGCTTTGTCGTTTGGGGCCTCCCGGTGGTGGTGATGGTGATGGTGGTGGTGGGGTTGGTTGGGGGAGAGGAGAGGAAAAGAAAAAGATGGAACAGAAGCCAGCCATCTTCCATCAATCTGTTTTTCTCTCGGAGCTTTTCTTTTTGGGTTTTTTTTTTTTGGTCTTGTCCTTTCTTCTGATTTCCGATTTCCGAGAGTGTCAGTCTCTCGGTGTTTGGGAACATTGAGCAGTATATCCGGTCGGAAGATGACAATCATTTCTTCCCCCTGTTTGCGTAACCGAAGATGCTGATGGCGGCGGAAGTGGAGATAGGAATACTGTGTGAGGGGAAGGTGGGGGGTATGATGGAGGGAAGAAAATCTGTGTGGTACGACGTCAGTGTGTGTGCGCGTGCAGGGGTAGGGGTGGGGGTTGGGGTTGGGAGAGGAAGAAGGGGGAGGGGAGGGGTTGTTCTGAAAGACTAAGAGGGGAGGAGAAGTTGACATGTTGGAAAGAAAATGTCGGATGTGCAAATTATCGACTCTGCAAACTGCATATCCCGCAGTTAGCTGCGATGTTTTCGCAACTTCAGATTTTCTGTCTTCCCTCCTTCTCTCCCTCCCTCTCTTTCTCTCTCTTTTCTAGCCCCCTTGTTCTCTCTCTCTCCCTCCTTGCGTATTTCTGTCACATGCGAGTGCGATGTCCATCCTTCTTTCTGTGCAATGTCTCCGCCCATTTGTTCCGCAAATCTTGTTTTTGTGTGTATGCATTTGAGATGTTCTACACTGATTCTGCCCAATGTGCAGCTTTTTCTTTCTCTTTCTCCTCTCTCCTCAGTTGCAAAATATTCAGCTTCTTGTTTTATTTTACTTGATTTTGTCTCGTAGTTTACAATCGCTTGTTTATTCGTTCTACTTTTGCCTTATGTTCTTTTTGGTTGGGTTTCATTTGTGTTGAATTTTTCATGCTCAAGGGTTTCGACTTTGTTTGCATGGTGTTTGCTTTATTTGTAATACATTTTTGCTGTGTAAAATCATTTGTGAATTTGTTTGATTCTAGTTTATTCTATTTTTATGTTGGAAACACAATTTTAGGACAGAATGCTGCTATGGCTACGACAACACCACCACTGTCACCACCACCATCACCACCGCTGCTGCTGCTTCTGCTGCTGCTGTTTCTACTCCTCTTCAAGTCCTACTCCTACTTCTACTGCTAATGTGTCTACTATTGCTACAACTGTAATCACCACATATGGCTGTGGTGCTTGCTACTAGACTATAACCTTTTTCTTTGCACTTGCTGCAGATGTTAATCCTATAGCAAATGTTGTAGCTCCTTTTGCTACAGCTACATGTCACCATGATTACTACATTCTGGCCACTATTACTACTGCTGCTGCTGTTACTCTTTTGTATTGCAATTCAAAACTGAAAATGAATTGGTTTCTTTTTTCTGTTTGTTAGTGGGCTAGAGCTTCGAGGCTCATCAATGGTGAAAGTTTCCCGTATGTGACGCCCCCCCCCCCCCCCTTCTCCCCCTCCAAATCATTCGGGGAGGAAAACCAGTGTCGGATTCTTCATTTAGAAGAAACTGTTGAAGTTTAAACATATTAGAACACGCTTTTCATAAAAATTTACTCGACTTGAGTCACCGCTACGAGGAAAAACATTGATTAACAAGAAGAAAAAGCTTGAAATGAGACATTGTGGTTGTGGGGTTCTATGATTTTGTTTGCTGAAAGCATGCATGCAAAAAACCCACCCAAATGATGTCATCATCTCTTTGTGTCTTGTTTCATGTTCTTCTTCCATGAGAGTGCCAGATTGTTCTGATCATCAGAAACAAAGCAAAGACAGCAGTATTCCCATTTTGAATAACTTTTTGTTCACTTGATGAATTAATAGCTAAAATTCCGAACCGCAAAAGTGTAAAACTTTTCTCGCATTTGGCAGCCTAAACTTAAATGAAATTCCGAAAAAAGTGATGCAACATTTTCAATGTGATGCGCAACATTACTGATGAAAAGTAAAGAATTATGAAGAAAAGAAGTTTTTCGTGTGTGTGTGTGTGTGTGTGTGTGTGTGTGTGTGTGTGTGTGTGTGTGTGTGTGTGTGTGTGTGTGTGTGTGTGACAGACAGACAGACAGACAGACAGAAAGAGAGAGAGAGAGAGAGAGAGGAGAGAGGAGAGAGAGAGAGAGAGAGAGAGAGAGAGAGAGAGAGAGAGAGAGAGAGAGAGAGAGAGAGAGAGAGAGAGAGAGAGAGAGTCCATTAAGAAGTAGACAGCTGTCAGTGCACTGGCAACATTCTTAGTTGACAATGTTTTCTGGTGTTTCTTCACTGGCGCTACTTCTTATGATATAGATCTAGATCTAGCTATTGCCTGTTAGAGTTTTTTTTACTGTTGGTGTAGTGGTAAAAACATACATATGGAATTTGAATACTAATTCTATTGCCCAGCCAAATATGTTTTATGTCAAGTTAATAGGTTCTTTTTCCCCTTAATTTGAGCTGTTGCTATTTTACACTACATGCACATATGCACATATGCACACATGCACGCACGCACGCATGCACGCACGCACACACACAAACACACACACACAGATGAACATTACATAAGCAATTCAAAATGACAATTAAAAATGACAGCAGGAACTTATTTTTGCTTTACTAATGAACTGAAACAGAAATGGTAAAAGTCAAACACTTTTAACAAATGTCAATCCCCAAAGTCGAATACGGCTGCCATTAATGGTGAAATAAACCCGGTTGCATACGTAAAATCTCACCATTTGGGAACCTAGGAGCTCTAGCTGAGAAATAAAAAAAACATTTCGGAAACTAAATAAGCAGCAGATAAACAGACAGATGATTAACCCCAAAACAAAAAAAATGTTCATAATTAACCCCCAAAACAAAACCATGTTCCTGTCTATACTCTTATTTGAATTGAGCAGCCATTGTTCAAAACGTTGTTGTCAAAAAGTGCTTCTGGCCTCTTTTGTTCAAGGATTGATTGTAGGGATATTCACCAAAATGGCAGCGTTGTAAACAAATCTCATTTTAATGAGGAATATAAAATCAGAACCCCCCCAAAATGCAAGAGAAATAGTTTACCAGTTAAGCATCTTTTTAAACGGCCTTCTAATTGATTATGAATTTCTTAATAACACTTCTCCCTTGCTGTCAAGGAAAGCGAAAAGAAAGCTACTTATTCAAGCTGCTGTTTAGACGACTTGGGTTTGATTCATATGTTGTTTATTCTGTAAGAAATAAGGATACGACAGGCCTAAATAGGCATTATTATATAATGCTCATTTATCAAAATGAGGAAAAACGTGGAATTAACAAGAAAAACGTACGTCGGTGTTTGGCATATTATCAGGCTTACACTGAAATCAATCGTTTATCATTTATTTTTCTAAACTGGTTAATGTTTCCACAATTATTTTTGACTAAAACTTTTCTTGTAATTGCTCTTCAAAATTGATATAGCTTGCTGATCACTTGTAAAAGAAGCTGAGTTGTTGTTTTTTTTACATCAAAAGTAAATGGAAAACTATGAGATAGCAACTTCTAATGAACGTTTTAAAGACACAATTTCCTTATGTTTTCGTATCTCGAAGCTTGCCCTACGTGGGATGATTAAAGTGTTTTTGACCCGACTTGAATCGACTTGAATTATAATATAGAAACAAACAAACACACACACACATACACACACACACACACACACACACACACACACACGCACGCACGCACCACACACACACACACACACACACACACACACACACACACACACACACACACACACACACACACACACACACACACACACACACACACACAGCAGAACCCAAAGAAGAAATCCCCAAACAAAACAAAAGATGCAGAAAAACATATTAAAAAAACAACAATAACAACAAAACTCACAAAAGTACTGATTATGTAACTTACAACCACTGACTTTAGAAACAAACTATTGACACCCCCCAAAAAAAGAAAAGAAAAAAAGGAAAATAGAAAAGATGTGGATATCAATGAGAAACTGAGTCAAAAACAATAATGAGACAAATTGTGACTGAGCCCGCATCATTAATGTCATTAATGTAATTATATAAATGAGTGTGGCGGGAGCAGCAAAACCTAGCAGTTAAAACATCCTAACCCTGATCTGATGGTGAACAAGGGCGCAGGTTCGAATCTTTGCCAATGTGACCACACCTGGAGTCAGCACTGTTTTGGGACTGAATAACCTAGTTGTCAGAGAACTCTCTCTCCACAAGGTAATGTTAAGCTGCGTTGAGCGTTGTTACCATCTGGGATGGGTGACTGTTTGCGCCCCTTGGCTTCAGTACAGACCTCCAGGTTGTCCAGCTGTCCATGGGTATCTGCACATCTCCAGGGTCAGGGAAGGTAAAGCAGCAAAGGAGTGATGGGCGCCGCCCTCAAAATACTGGCCCCTTGAGAATTCGAGGTCCGTAACATTTCGGTCCTCAACGACCGCATAGGTTACTGAAACACCTTTACCTTTTCACTTTACAATGCTGGTAGCCTAAAGACACTGATTCCTGAAGGTTGTTTGGATAAGACTGTAAACCAAACCAGCCGCCATGGCGCAGTGGTTAGCGCCGTGGATTCCGGACTGGAAGGTCGCGGGTTCGAATCCCATAAGTCATAGGGATTTTTTCGGGCTCCGGCCGGCTCCTACCCAGAGTGAGTGTGCTGTGGGCTCAGTGGGGAGACTGGGACCACACAGTCGAGCTTCATCCACTTTACGGATGCGAATTTGAGAGTGTTGCTCAAATTACCTGACCAACACTGCAGGTGTCTGTATCTCTCGGGCCTGGTTGACGCCGGGATATATTATGACAGTAAGCGTAGAGTACAACCCTGTCAAGTAGTCTCAAAGCGGATGCACCTCCACAGCAGCATCATTAAATCATCCTCATCATCATTGATCATCATGCAATAATAAAAATTGCCTCTGATTCGGTGGCCTCCGTTGCTCTGGTCTCATGGTGACCTCAGATTCGGTTTCCCCATACGCTTCTGTGCCTGTGGTGAATTTGTGTCAAAGCCTTTGGGGTTGGGGGTTCGTGAGGAGGCGGTCGTTGGAGGGACGTTGTGGTGGCCGCCACCTTGGGTGGGTGACTCGCTCAGTCTGGCTCCGCGACTGAGCTAATACTGTCGTTAGTAGGGGGCTTAGTAGGTGGTGTCCTGCGTATGTTAGCTCAGAACAGGCACCACTGAACACCACCAAAGTGACCCAGCAGAAGTGCAGGGCCCCTCTGGCTGGTGGCCCCGCGGCGGCCTAATATTGATGAGCTCCCTGTGGACTCCCGACCCCGGGGGTGAGACACAACGAATCTGGGTATGGCTGTGGCGGGGAGATTGAAATGAGCGGCGTGGGAACAGCAGTACGGGAACGTCACAGAAGACGAGGCAGCAAAAAAAAAAAAAAAAAAAAAAAAAAAAAGACTGTAAACCAAAGTCTCGTGCAAAAATGCATGTCGAACATCTGACACACATGTTAAAGCTCCATATGCCTTATGATGAAGAGTAAACAAGCTATCGCTTATTGGATTGATGACAAAAAAATACCCAGCATGCACCTTAGAAGGGATAGGCTCCGCCAAGTTCAAACTTCTTTCGACATATACTTTTTATTGTCTGAAAAATTCACAGAGTGTCCTCAATGACTCCTCAAAGAGTTAAGAGAGAAATCAAGTGAAGTCACTGTTTCATCAGTTTTGTTTTGGTCATCAACTTTCAACACAGTGTGTAAAATGCAGGCCTGTGTGTTTTTTGTTGTTGTTTGTTTGCTTTTTGAATTTGTGAGTGTGTGTGTGTGGGGGGGGGGGGAGGGTTGTCCTGTTTATCTCTTTCTTTCTTTCTTTCTTTCCTTTCTTTTTGTGTTTATCCCCCTCCCCTCCCACCTCCACTCTTTTGTGCTTTGTTTTGTTTTGTTTTGAAATGTACTTTTCGAGGGATTTTTTTTTGTGGGGGGGGGGGGGGGGGGTTGTTACTAAGTATTCTGGACAACAGTTTGAAAACACAGTTAGCTTAGCAGTTCTGTCCGTACAAAGAAATATCTCTAAACTTTTGGAATGTCAGAGTGAAGTTTGGTTGCTCAACTTTAAGAGCCTTTTCTTTCTTTCTTTGTTTGTTTGTTTGTTTGTTTCTTTCTTTCTTTCTTTCTTTCTTTCTTTCTTTCTTTCTTTCTTTCTTTCTTTCTCTTTCTTTCTTTCTTTCTTTCTTTCTTTCTTTCTTTCTTTCTTTCTTTCTTTCTTTCTTTCTTTCTTTCTTTTCTTTCTGTCTGTCTGTCTTTCTGTCTGTCTTTTCTGCTTTCTCTTCTTTCTTGCTTTCTTTCTTTCTTTCTTGCTTTCTTTCTTTCTTTCTTTCTTTCTTTCTTTCTTTGTTTCTTTGTTTCTTCTTCTTTCTTTCTTTCTTTTCTTTTCTTTCTTTCTTTCTTTCTTTCTTTCTTTCTTTTTTCTTTATGTTTAGTATATAAACAATTTTTTTCTTTAAAATTTGTTTTTTTGTGTGTATTTCTTTTCTTTTCTTTCTTACTTCCTTTGTTTCTTTCTGGTATTCCTTTTCTTCCTTTCTATCTGTCTTCAATAACTTGCAATCGAAGTTTCTGCAGATTTTTTTTACATGAAAAGTTGACTGTTCTTTACAGGGACAACATGTGACCACAGTCTGCTGTGCAACTAAGTTTTCTCTTGTCTGAGTCTTTGTATAGGTTAGTTATTTACCAGGGAAAGTTTTATCCATTGAATTCTGCCAGTGTCGAGTCTCTTGTTGTCCTAAGTTCCTTTCCATGCACTAAATGGTTAAAAAATATGCCGAGTTGCAGGTGATCATTTTATCTGAAACTAGCCAAGATCACTCTAGAAAATGGAGTGGGGGGGGATTGCGTCGTTGTTTAGCAAACAAAAAAAAGAACTGTTTGATCAAAACAACGTGGTAGTATTTCGTGAAAACATGACCGCAAGCATTAGGCTTATAAAGAGCGCTCAAGAAAATTCTGTCGCTGTATGAGATCGGAACTAAGGAGCTCTCGATCTCTTTTTCTGGTTCGGCGCTTCTGGACTACTGACCATTTGACATAGTAGCTTTTGAGATTATTACAGCACTCGTAAGATGTGAATTTATAATAACACATAAATAGAACATTATATTTTCGGAAGTAGTCTGCTTCATACTAATCCATAATACACATTCATAATTAATGGTATACATTTTATGCCAGATATAAGCCCTATGAAGAGCTACTGACCAGTGTAAAACCGCAAATTGAAATGGTACGGACATGTCACACAAACATCTGGACTGGCCAAGACTATCCTAAAGGAAACAGTTCAAGAAGGGAGACGAAGAGGCAGACAGAGAAAGCGATGGAAAGACATCATCAGAGAGTGGATTGGCCTTCTACGGAAAGGTGAGAGCCGCGAGGAGTTGAGGAGGCTGGTTGCAAAAGTGCGACATAGAATATCTAGTCAATGATTCAAGTTCCTAAGCTACAGCTCCGAGGTTCACTAATAGTGATGTTGTTGTGTATGCAATCGTTTTTCACCCACTATTTAGGTAGCTGCATTTTGACTTCAGAGACACAGTTGGGAAATGAACCTACTAATTTAGCCAGGGCAGGCAAGATGTAGGGGACCGCCTAAGTTATGGGACACCTTTACCTTTTTTTCTTTTTAGTCAAGATATAACCATACTGATTTTTCAGATTTTCAACTGCTGAGGTTTGTTTTGACGTGCACTAGTCCATAAACACACATGTCCAAAAGACTTGACATTCAGTTCAACTTCCCTGTCAAAGTGGGAAGAAAGGGCTCAGCTGGGAATCGAACCCAGAGCTTCACAGTTTACTTGTTAAGCAGGTGGTTATCTCAGCCAACCTGCCACCTCTCAGAATAAGCATAACCAAATGCCTGATTTTCAGTCTCAACAGAGGTGTTGTTCAAAGGGATTTCCCCTGCAGTCAATAGTGTTGCATCTGCACTTCCCTGAAAGTTTATGGGATGAGACTGTAAACCTAGGTGCTGTGCGCAAGTGCATGCAGAACATTTTTTTAATTTTTTTTTTTTTTACACATTTGTAGATATATTTTGTACATTGAGGGCCAGACATGGCGATGGAATGAATGACAGGAACAGGCTCAATATACATGGTATTACTTTATAATTTAGAGGGATGGGCTCCATCGGGCTCGACTCGCTCAACATACTCCCCGTGGGGATCCGGGGGGGAGGGGGGCTGTCAGTATAAAAATAGTACCCTCATCTTGGAAATTCTGTGCTAGGAATTCCCTCCTTTTATCCATCTCCTTGTTTCTCCCTTGTTTTTTTCTTTCTGTCACCTCCTTTTTGTCTATTTTCTGCCTTCTTGGTTCATTCTACTTCCTTTTTTCCAGACAGACTTCAAAGATAAATTCTCTGCCATGCCAAAGTCCGATGTACTGAGCCTAAATTTTCAGGTACGTAACTGGCAGCGCAACGCATTTTCGCTCGTAAGACAGACACAAGATGCTGTCTGAACGTTCGACGACAAAGAAGAAGAAACCGGTGCAAAAAAGGTAAAATGTAAAGGTGTCCCATAAACTGTGTGGTCGATCGTAGGGGAGCGAGGCATCAGAGACCTCAGCTTCTGTAGGGCCAGCATGTTGAGGGTGGCGCCCATCTCCTCTCCCTCGCTGTTTTACCTTCCCTGACCCTAAAGAGGACAGAAAACCGGTGTACTGACTGCATTTCAAGACGGGCACTATACTAACTTACATAGACCAATGTTTCGGCACACAACCAATGGAGGAATCTGCTGGGCACTTCTTCAGGGCTGTGCTCAATGGACTCTTCGGGACTGAAGAAAAAGCACAAGTCATCTGTAGTCTATGATGTTGGTGCATTAATTTTGTTCGCAGGGTCTTTGATGGACATTGGGGTTGAACACCAATGCAGAGAATGACAGGCAGTGTGAGAGAAGAGGTCTGCCAGGACTATTGCAGCATGGGTAGTCGTGGGTACGGGACAAAGAGAGCTCCTTTCTCTTCTTGGCCAAACGCTTAGACAACTATTGATGTCTGTCATATAAGCAAAAACGCACTGCACTACCGTTAAGCACCTGACAAGTCAGGTCCAGCGCATCCGACTTCAGCACGGGAGAGAATTGTTACTTTTGAAGTCTTTCTGGAAATGACGCAGGAGAATGGGCCGAGAAGGCAGAAAATAGATTAGAAGGAGGTGACAGGAAGAAAAGGAACAAGGCAGAAACAAAGAGAGGTGAAAGAAAAGAGGAAATTCCTAGCATAGGATTTCCAGAAGGTGAGGGTGCTATTTATACTGACAGATCCCCAGCATCCCCACGAGGGAATGAAGAGAAAGGACAACCACGACATGTGGAAGCCCTCCCCCCCTCCCCCGAAGTCTCTTGACGAGAGAGCTACCTCTGAGAATTTGTTGGGGTTTTTTTGGTGTTTTTTGCAAGGGGGGATGGGGGGGGGGGAGCTCATTTGGGGGTTTTGTTGTTGCTTGGAAGAAAACGAGGACTGTTTTGTTTTTTGGGTGGACATTTTTGTTTTGTTTTGCGTGAAAAACAGAAACCTCTCCCCCCAAAAAATCATCAACCTTAAGTAGAGCCATAAACACTCATTTCAAATTGCACATCACCTTTTCTGAGTGCGTGACTGTTTCAGTTTTCCTGTCTGTCTGTGTGTCTCTCGCTCCAAAATCAATGGGCCATCTCTGTCTGTCTCTATGTCCATCTGTCTGTCTATTTGTCTATTTGTCTATCTATCTATCTATCTATCTATCTATCTATCTATCTATCTATCTATCTATCTATCTATCTATCTATCTATCTATCTATCTATCTGTCTGTCTGTCTGTCTGTCTGTCTATCTATCTATCTATCTGCACATTTCATTCCAACACTTCTGTCTTTCTCGGTGTGTGTGTTAGGGGTGTAGTGAGGGAGAAAGGCAGGGAGAGGGGGAAAGGGGGGGTGGGGTGAACAAGCACAGGCGCACACACACCCACAGGCGTGTGCATGTGAGCTCACACGCATACACGCATGCGTGCGTGCATGCGCGCGCGCGCAACTTCCAACTTTGAAACGCCAGTTACAAGAGCACAGACAACTTTCTACATTTTCGCTCCCCCCACCAACTTTAACGATATCTCTCTTTCATTTCTTATCGGGAGCGCTAGGGAAAGGAGGTTGTTGCGTGCATTAATTCGTCTTTCCGTCAGATTCCCAGCCCTGGACGGAGCAGAGTCCAAATGGAAGAAGAAAGAGATTCGATTGGCGGCTACACGACCAGTGCGCACGCGCAAGAAAACAATTGCGTTAAGTGCAAAACAACGCCCTGTAAAAGAGTAATGGCGCCCATCAAGAAACTATTAGAGACTTCCTGTCGGAACATTTGTCTTGAGCCGCAATTCCTAAGGTGGTGATTTTCGTCTGATCGTCTTCTAAAACACATTCGTTCTCATCCGGGCGAGTTGCAGGGGTCGACTGCTCAGGGACCGTCAGTTGTCGCCCCTATCGCTCTTTTGCTGGAAACAATAAAGAGAGATAATCACTGCCGGAGGGTCCCCCGAGAGCTCAGCGGGTGTTAAAATAACGAAGGTGGGAGGGAGGAGGGTGAGAGGGTTAGGTTGGAAAAATAGTTGAGGTTTTTTGTTTTTTTGGTTGGGTCTGAGGGAAGAAGTGGTAGAGGTCATTTGCTTTCTTTCGAACTCTTTGCTCTTTGCTTGTTGTGTGTGTGTGTGTGTGTGTGTGTGTGTGTGTGTGTGTGTGTGTGTGTGTGTGTGTGTTGTGTGTGTGTGTGTGTGTGTGGTGTGGTGTGTGTGTATGTGTGTGCGTGTGCGTGTGTGTGTGTGTGTGTGTGTGTGTGTGTGTGTGTGTGTCTGCGAGCACGCATGTGTAACTTTTTTTTTTTTTTTACCTTCCTTTTCTTTTTCATATTTTGCTATCTGCTTCGCGAAGAACCAAGAACTTAAACAATTATGAATATGGATGGAAGAAATAATTCATGGCGCTCTTCAATTTATCACACACGCCAAACAAAAAGAAAAGTAACCACAAACAACAACAGCAGCAGAGCAATAAACGCCAGAAGAAAACGTAATTTACAAGCATGGCAGAGGCAGATTTCGGGCCGAGTTTCTTGTGTATAAATATCTGCATGTAGCAAGTGTAAAAAATATATAACGATATCCTTGATAATAATTATGGAATTGATTTTTTAAAGTTTACGCCAGGAACTGATTAGTTCGCAAGCTATATAGCTCGCTTAGAAAACAATTCTTGCCTTTTATAAATATCGGCATGCGCAAGCATACAAAAGATAATATCCTTGATAATATGAGATTGATATTTTAAATTTACGGCAGTAAATTATTAGTTAGCAAGTTATATAGATCGCTTAGAAGAAAATGAAATTGCCTTTTACTTCATTTTCCATAAACTGGGACTTTAAGTCTTTAATCACAAATGTTAATTATCTGTGATGATAGGGATGTGTGCATTTTTAGAGAGAAAGTATTCCCCAAATGTGCTCAGAGAGAGAGAGAGAGAGAGAGAGAGAGAGAGAGAGAGAGAGAGAGAGAGAGAGAGAGAGAGAGAGAGAGAGAGAGAGAGAGAGAGAGAGAGAGATTGGCGTGTGGTTAAAACGTCGTAGTCGTGAATGACGGTGGCTAAGGGCGCGGGTTCGAGAATCTTCTGAGGTGTCTGTCTATATCCACTGTACACATGACACATTCTTCTTACTTTCAATCCAATGAAGCAAATTCCTCTGACTTGGTGTATTTTCTCTCTTCATTCCTTCAGGGATCATTAGGAATTTTTTTTTTTTTTCAGGCAGTGTGAATTTGGCAATAAGAATCCCACCCTCACATAGTATGTTCACGTCATCCATAACACCGGCCCTACACTAGCTGGCCTGCACTTTTATCAAACGGTAGATGGGGTTTTAACGTGTTTGCATCATATTTTTGTAAATGCGCTTACACGGGACTTTGATATTATTGTCTTATCTGAACATTTTGTGAAAGTAGCTTTGTTGATGTCCAATACTGCCTGTCCCTCACGCGCAGGACATTACAGTTTAGTTTGACATTGATTCTGGGGGAATTCTGTATTAAAAAAGAAGAAGAGAAGAAAAGAGAAAAACGAAACTACAAAAGTTAAACTTTCTGTGACTAAACTCATTCACAGGAACTTCTTTGTCATCTGAACATGTACAGGTCATTTAGATTTTTTTTTAATGTTCAATGTGAAAGGTTAAGCACTAGGGAAGTTATTGAAATTGATTTTTGATTGGTTGATCACAGCGAAGTATTTCTGGCTTATATCTAACACACACACACACACACACACACACACACACACACACACACACACACACACACACACACACACACACACACACACACACACACACACACACACACACACACACACACACACACATTTTTGCATTTGTACGACATACCTTCTTAAGGTTTTTCCTTTTCAGTTATGCATATATGTATATATATATATATATATATATATATATATATATATATATATATATATATATATATATATGATTTTTTTTTCTTAGATGTATGGCTTGATGAAAAAAGCAACTGCACTGCTTATTCAATGTATCATCTGGAAATAAAAGTTTGACTTGACTTGACTTGACTTCACACACACACACACACACACACACACACACACACACACACACACACACACACACACACACACACACACACACACACACACACACACACTCACCAAACCAAATCAAACCAAACCAAGCCAAACAACCAACCAGTATCAAGCAAGTCAATGACACCCTACAATGAAAAAAAAATTGAATTGAAAGAAAATGAAACAAACAAGCAAACAAAATTTCTGTCAAACATTTTCTCAAAGATTATTTTTTGATTGTGTGACATGTTTTGCTCTGGCGTGATATTTTAAACGCTGGGATGGGCACAGGATGTTCAGTTTAAAGTTAGACTAGTTGCCCATTTGGCATTTTCCTTATGTTTTTTCTTGTTTATACATTGAAATGTTTATAGATTAAGCAGAATGGCTGGCTTCCTCTGCTCGAATTGGCCTTAAGGTCTGAGAATCGGGTTTTTCCCCATCTGATATTTAAAAAAATATATTTTTCATTTTTTCATTTTATATTGAGGATAATGGGATAAGCACTTTTGTGCTTTTTTACATCCAGTCCCCGTGTGTATGCAGGGTTGTTTTTTTTTTTGTAAATGCCATCTGTTCCCACCGGCACACTATGGCCTACTCATACGAAAAGCGGAACAGGATTTCACGTGTGCGCAAGATGTTCTGCGTGCATTCACACACGGGGCCTCGGTTTATAGTCTCATCCGAAGGACTTTTGGGAAGAAAGGAGTCAGCATTAATGTTAACTCCAGGAGAAAAATCTCCTTGACCGGGAATCGAACTGGGGTCGTCAAATTGCGAGCGCAATGTTCAGATCACTAGGCTATCCCGTGAGTAAAAGTAAAAGTTAAAGTGTTGGTCACTGAGAACAAAGTTGTTTTAATGAATCTGGTTTTGGTTTTATCTCACTGTATGTGTGATTGATGTGGTTTCTCCCACAACGAGGTGACTCTCCTTGATTGACCCTTATGGTTGACCAGAGCGTTGATACAAGGTACGACAGTAAAGTTGATTTTATACCTTGTCTTAATCTGTATGTACTTGCACAGTTTTATTATGAGATATAACTTTGACGATTGACAGCCCTGATATGGCCTCTGTGGTCGACAGGGCTATAAACAACACGATTCGATTGAATTTGCTGGGCCTTAAGGAATAAAATAGATAAGGTACTATGTCAATTATATGGGTAGAATTTCGGATTGACAGTATATATTAGATATTTGAAGGGATAAGACGGTATTGATTTTGAAGCTGAAGTGAATGTTACTGGAGTTGCTGAAACTGGTATAAGTTGGTAGCCCTAAAATGGCTTTCGTGGTCGGTAGGGCGATAAATACCATGGATTGAAAAACAAATGTACATTGCACTTTGGACCTTGATTTAAAAAAGCACCTTAGCTATCACTCATGGTCCAGTGGATTGGGAAAAAGTCTGGCTTGGACGGGATCGCACCCACAGCCTTTCGTTTACGAGACGGGTAGGTTGGCACTAGACCTTACACATCGTTGTGCCGCAGGGTTTTTTTTTCTCTCAGTTTTCGTTCCTCGATTAGAGCTCAGAGGTTCACTAATGGTACGATTTTGTGTAAATGATCGTCTTTGCCCATTGAAGGTATCTGCAGTCCGACTTCGGGGATGTATACTGGGTATGTTCGTGTTTCCATAACCCACCGAACGCTAATATGAGTTACAGGCTCTTTAACGTGCATATTTAATCTTCGGGACGTGCATAATTAAGTATAAGAACGGAATTAAGGCACTGGCAGGTCTGCACTTGAACGTGACCAGGGAGATAGTAAAAATCCCCAATGCCCACGCTTAATTCACAACACACCGCCAAGATTCGAACCCACGAGTTCATGGAATTACGTAATTGAAGTCGAACGATCTTAACCATTCGTCTACAGCGTCCGTGGTGCCACAGATATGAAAGAACTTTTAACGTGGGTTGGTAGAAATTTAACTGTTTGACAGAGCTTCAGCCTCAAAGTAAGGTAAAGATAAAGGTAAAGGTGTCCCATAACCTAGGTGGTCGTAGGGGAGCGAGGCATCAGAAACCTCAGCTTCTCAAGGGGCCAACATGTTGAGGGCGGCGCCCATCTCCTCTCCCTCGCTGCTTTGCCTTCCCTGACTCTAAACAGGGCAGGTAGCCATTTACATCTGGGCAAACTTGGGGACTGTACTGAAAGCCAAGGCGCGCAAACGGTCACCCATCCAATTGGTTGGTAAACATGCTCGATGCTGCTTAACCTTAGCTTGGGGAAAGCGAGTGCTCCGACCACTGAGCTATCCTGTCCTGGCCTCAAGGTAAGAGAGGAGAGGAACATGTTCTGCAGTTTTAAGTTAGAAACAATGGATTTGTCGTTCCTCAAGAGGGACGGGATAGTCTAGTGTGGTATCAGTGATCACGCGGGTTCCAGTCTCCATTGAAAAATATTTTCGAAAGAAAGCACGCGCGCGCGCGCGCGCGCGCGCGCGCGCGCGCGCGCGTGTGTGTGTGTGTGTGTGTGTGTGTGTGTGTGTGTGTGTGTGTGTGTGTGTGTGTTTGCGCGCGCGCGCGCGCGCGCGTGTGTGTGTGTGTGTGTGTGTGTGTGTGTGTGTGTGTGTGTGTGTTGTGTGTGTGTGTTCTATTCTTTTATTTTGAAAATACTGGAATAAGCCCTCATCTGCTTTTTTTTTTTTTTTTTACAAGTCCCTGTGTGTATGCAGCTTGTGTGTGTGTATGTGTGTGTGTGTGTGTGTGTGTGTGTGTGTGTGTGTGTGTGTGTGTGTGTGTGTGTGTGTGTGTGTGTGTGTGTGTTTGCGTGTGTGTGTAAATCAGAGTATGAAATTATTTTATTGCCACATAAGTCACTTTACACAAAAGTGGGCAAAACCAAATAAACCCATCAACATTCTATATAACACATTCATTAGTCAAAGTGACTGAAAAGATGTACATAAAAACAACATCCGTGTGTAGTGCTAAAGACCCCCCCCCCCCCCCAATTCAGCTGTGTAGCATTCTAGACACTGAGAACATAGAGGGAGGGAGTTGGGAGGGGTGGAGTGATGAGAGCAGTTAACTGACAAGGGGAAGCAACTGACTTTACAACTGATGATTTTGCTAGATACTAGTTGCTGTCCTTGGTCCATGTTTCTTTGTCTCTGTCTCTGTCTCTCTCTGTCTCTGTCTCTCTCTGTCTCTGTCTCTCTCTGTCTCTGTCTCTCTCTCTCTGTGCGCGCGCACGTGAGCGCGTGCGTGCGTGCGTGCGTGCGTGCGTGCGTGCGTGTGTGTGTGTGTGTGTAAACGTCAAAGTCTAACTTTATTTAAAGATGGTACATTGAAAGTGTTGACACTGTGTGTGTGTGTGTGTGTGTGTGTGTGTGTGTGTGTGTGTGTGTGTGTGTGTGTGTGTGTGTGTGTGTGTGTTTACGTGGGGGTGCGTGTGTATATGTGTGCGTGATGTTGGTATAAATGTTGTAGATAATTTTGTTTCGTGAACATCTCCTTGTTGCAATAGGTTTCTCAGGTTAAATAGGTTTTCTTGAATATGATTCTTGAATCTTCTGTGCGTGTATTCGCGCGCGCGCCGCGTTGTTGTTGTTGTCGTAGTTTAATTTAAAGTCTATTCACAATAGGTGATATTAGACTAAGCAAACAAAAACAAACAAAACAAACAAACAAGGAACCCTGCAATAAAAATCTTTACAGAAGACTTGGAACTAATCATAGCAACATCAGTAATCAACGGTTTTCGCAAAACTACGTTCAACGGTTCCCTTTGAATTTCAAAGCCTTTTTTTTGTTGTAAACTGAATTTAGATCTGAACTTTGAAAAAGAATATGTTCACAAGATAGTGGCTCAGAACAGGAGCAAGTTAGATTTCGATAATATTTGGTCTTCCAAGAATTTAATCGCAACTTATAATTTTTTGTATGATGTTTGTAATATGCCTTGGATAGCCTAGTATTTCTAATTTCCAATGAAAGTTCTTCTTATGTACACGATTTTCCAATAATGAATTAGTTTCACGACAATATTTTTTTAATTTATTAACTGGGCAATCTCTTTTTGCACTTTTTTGTGTGTGCAAGTTTGTCTGCTATTTCATTCCAGTGTATTCCGCAGTGAGAAGGAATCCAGACGTGCGCCGTATGTGTCTCTGTGTGTTTGTATGTGTGTAAGTGTGTATAAGTGTATATGAGGCCATCAGTCTCATAAGTCATCCTAGCAAGATCATGCTGCAGGTAGTCCTCAACAGACTGAAAAACCAAGCAGAAAAACTCCTGGCAGAAGAACAAGCGGGCTTTAGACCAAAACGAAGCACAATGGAACAAATTTTCAATCTGAGAATTCTGATAGAGAAGCATCTCCAACACCAAAAAGACTTGTACCACAATTTCATAGACTTCAAAAAGGCCTTTGACAGGGTATGGCATGACGGCCTCTGGCAAGTACTCAGGCACTTCAACATTGACAGCTGCCTAATTGAAGTCATCAAGGCTCTGTGCGAGAACGCAAAAAGTGCAGTTTTCATGAACAACCACGTGGGTGAGTTCTTCAAGACCACGGTTGGGGTTCGCCAGGGCTGCCTTCTCTCACCTGTACTCTTCAACCTCTTCCTCGAAAACATCATGACAGAGACACTCCAAAACCACCACACTTCCATCTCCATTGGTGGAAGACCCCTTTGCAACCTCAGATTTGCAGATGACATTGACCTCATGGGCAGCAGCAAACAAGAACTGCAAATCCTCAACAGATCGAGCGAGCGCATACGGCATGGAGGTCAGTACAGAGAAATCAAAGATCATGGTCAACAGCGCGAGTAATGACATCACGGAAATAAAGATGAATGGAGAAACACTAGAAGAGGTGAGCCAATTCAAATACTTAGGCTCCATCCTAACAAAAGATGGCACATCAAACAATGAAGTGAAAGCTCGCATTGCAACAGCAACATCTGCTCTAGTCAGACTCGAGAAGATCATCAGAAGCAACAACATCAGCTTCTGCACCAAATACCACCTTTACAAATCCCTCGTGATATCTATCCTCCTATATGGCTGTGAATTATGGACTCTGACAGCAGAGTAAGAGAGGAGAATCCAAGCATTCGAGAACAAGTGCCACAGAAGACTCCTCAAAATATCATACAAAGAACACAAGACCAATAACTATGTGAAAGAAGAAATCAAAAAGCGTGTGGGCCCCCAAGAGCCTTTGCTCTCCACCATAAAGAGGAGAAAGCTGATGTGGTTTGGTCACACCACAAGACACAACACCCTAGCAAAAACTATCCTGCAAGGAACAGTCGAGGGC
>CM060317.1:8508723-8536223 GCA_030674155.1 Stramonita haemastoma
GCATGCTTGGTGGTTCATTAAAAAAATATTTCTTGTCGTGATTACGATAGTGGTGGCAGTTGTCATTAGGTAAAAGGTAAAGGTGTCTCATAACCTTTGTGGTTGTAGGGGAACGAAGGAACAGAGACCTCAGCTTCTTCAGGGGCCAGCATAGTGAGGGCGGCGCCCATCGCCTCTCCCTCTTTGTTTTACCTTCTCTAACCCTCAAGAGGGCAGGTACCCATTGGATAAACTAGGGGACAGTACTGAAAGCCAAGGCGTGCAAACAGTCACCCATTCAACGGGTCACCACGCTTGATGCTGCTTAACCTTAGCTGGGGGAAAAACGAGTGCTTGGACCACTAAGCTATCTCATCCCCAATAATAATAATAATAATAATAATAATAATAATAATAATAATAATAATAATAATAATAATAATAATGATAATGATAATGATAATGATAATAATAATAATAATAATAATAATAATAATAATAATAATAATAATAATAATAATAATAATAATAATAATTAAAAAAAAAGGAATTTATATAGCGCTATATCTTGCAAAAACAAATCAAAGCGCTAGGGAATGATGAAAATGATGGAGAATTCTATTGTAATGACCATGCTTTTAGTCATTGCGAATTTTTTTTATTTATATAAAGAACGATGATAGAGATATGCAAGCCATATGGCTAAAGGGAAAAATATCTGTTTCTCCTATATATCAAGACCTATTTTGGGTAATACATTTATAGGGGTGTTTTGCACAGATAGACTACAAACCCACGCACAAAGTTGCTTACATAGCCATACACGGATGATGCCCACAGACACGTTTACGTACTGACAACTAAGCAGTCTTCATGATGATGATCATGATGATCATGATGATGATGATGATCGTGATCATCATCTTCATGATGATGATGATGATGATGATCTTGTTGTTGTTGTTGTTGTTGTTGTTCTTCTTCTTCTTCTCCTCCTCTCTCATTAGCTTCATACCGTCAGAAGTGTCTGCGGAAAATAATAGCATGTCCTTTCCAGCTCCTCTTGTGTGCCGTGCAGCTTGGTTTGCAGGGCTATCTCTGCCGGCCATACCACACACCTCAGGTCACTGTACAGCGTGTATCTTTGAAGGATGTGTC
Source organism: Stramonita haemastoma (assembly GCA_030674155.1). NCBI lineage: Eukaryota > Metazoa > Mollusca > Gastropoda > Neogastropoda > Muricidae > Stramonita > Stramonita haemastoma. The sequence continues at coordinate 8,509,861 of CM060317.1, forward strand.
TCAGAGTAAGTGGGCAGGAGAGAGCTGTCACATTATGTTTTCATACATAATGTTGAATATTTTAGTAGGGTTTTAATTGTTTTCTGGTGTAGACACAATTATCACACACAACAACAAATCCAACCCAACACCACCAGAATACACACACACACAAACACACACACACACACACACACACACACACACACACACACACACACACACACACACACACACACACACACACATATATATATATATATATATATATATATATATATGTATATATATATATATATATATATATATATATATATATATATATATATATATATATATATATATATATATATATATATGTGCATATGTGCGCGCCACACACACACGCACACAAACACACACACGCACGCAAACACACACAGGACTCTATACTTTACTCCTCTTTGTCACACACACATACACATACACACACACACGTACGCACGCATACACGCACACACACACACACACACACACACACACACACACACACACACACACACACCTCTAGACTGTACTCTGTCACAATTAAAAAAATATTAAAATGCTGGTTTCTTTTGTTATTGCTATAATGTTTAAAGCATTAAAGTACAGGCAGGTGTGACATGGTTAGTAGGGTTGTTTCGATAGTATCTTAGAGCAACACAGTATTGATTGATTGATTTGATTTATTCTTTTATATCGAGGATAGTGGAATAAGCACTCTTGTGCTTTTTTTACATCCAGTCCCCGTGTGTATGCAGTTTTGTAAATGTCATCTGTTCCCACCGGCGCACGATGGCCTACTCTTACGAAAAGCGGAACAGGATTTAAAGTGTGCGCAAGATGTTCTGCATTTCAGTAAACAACTGAAATGGCCTCGTGCTGTTAGATAATTATGAGACTTGGTCTTTCTCCTTAAGATTTTACATTTTGTTTGTCTGTCTGTTTGCTTGTTTTAGCTTGCTTGCTTGTCTGTTTGTTGCTTGGATGTTTGTTTGTTTCGGGTTTTTTCTTCTTTTTTGCTCACGATGAATTGAGTTAGTCGCATTTTCACATAGGGGATGAATGCTTAGTAAGTTTGTGTTTCTGCAAACAAACTAGGACATGAAGTAAGGGATATTCAATGTGCATATTTAATCTTCTGCTGTGTATATACTAAAAAGGAGTTATGGCACAGGCAGATCTGCACTTGAAGTTGATGTAGGAGGTAATGATAAAATCACTACCCTTACTTCAGCAGACGCCACTGAGATTCCAAACCTACGACTTCATTGAAGTCAAACGGTCTTAACCACTTGTTTATAGCATCAGTCGGATGTTTGTTGGTTGGTTGGTTGGTGTGCATTTGTTTTGGTGGTTGTTTGATACTCTGGTTGGCTATATGATCCTGTGCTGTTGGTTTGCTTATTTGTTCGTTCTTTGTGAAAAAATCCCAATTAATATTGCTATCAGCACTAAGCATGATCATGAAGACAACGGGTATTCTGTCCACCGGTCGTCATACTATGACTAATGATGTTTTAAAGGTAAAGGGTTAAGGTGTCCCATAATCTGTGTGGTCGTAGGGGAGCGAGGCGTCAGAGACCTCAGTTTCTCTAGGGGCCAGCATATTGAGGGCGGCGCCCATCTCCTCTCCCTCGCTGCTTTACTTTCCCTGACCCTGAGGAGGGCAGGTACCCATTTACAGCTGGGTGGAATGGGGGACTGTACTGAAGCCAAGGCGCGCAAACGGTCACCCATCCACATAGTAACAACGCTGGATGCGGCTTAACCGTAGCTTGGGAAAAGCGAGTGCTTTGATCACTGAGCAATCATGTCCCCAAGTCTTTAGAGCACAAGATAAGCTTTAAGCTTGTTCTTGCTACGCTGTTGATTATTGTTGTTCATATGCATTATACTCTGTTCAATAACATCTGTTTAAAACACCCCACCCCCATCAACACACAGAGAACAAGAGAAAGGGGGGTTGAGAGGGCTAGGGGGTAGGGAAGATACAGAGACACAGACAGAAAGGAAAAGAAAGAGAGGGAAAAAGAGTGCACCAGAGACAATAAGAGAGAGAGAGAGAGAGAGAGAGAGAGAGAGAGAGAGAGAGAGAGAGAGAGAGAGAGAGAGAGAGAGAGAGAGAGAGAGAGGAGAGAGAGAGAGAGAGAGAGAGAGAGAGAGAGACAGACAGACAGACAGACAGACAGACAGACAGACAGACAGACAGACAGACAGACAGTAAAAAGAAATATAACCCCCCCAAAAAAAACAACAAAAAACCCAACACACACACACACACACAAACCCACAGCCAAACCAGCCAATCAACAAACAAATCAGATCAAAACATTTTTTTATGACCTTTTTAAGAAACTTTGGTTTTTAGCAAAAAGCAACAGCATGAACAATACAGTGGTTTATTTTTGAATCCCACACAGTTAGATATCACACACAAAACAATACAAATATACAGGTGCTTTAATAACACTTATTCTGATATTTATCCCCTAGCAATGGACAGCACTCTTTTTTTTAATTTCAAAGGATTTATTCAGCAAACATTGCTGACTTGAACTAATTTTGATTCTTTATTATTCCATAATTTAAAAAAGGTACTGCTTCCAAAATCATATATCTGAAAGAAGAGACTCAACCAACCAAGCAAAAAAAAATAACAGCACCAAACGAAAAACACCACAAAGTAATCCCTCCTTCAATTCCCTAAGAAAACCAAACCAAGGACCCAACATCAACCCAACAACACAAATGCAATTTTGATCCATCATATAAAAATTAAAACATTGTTGCTTTATGAAGAGATGTTTCTATCACTAAAAGATATTATTAATGTAAAAGTAAGCAAATAATCATGTCAGTGGAACACTATTCCTTCTAATACAAGTATCCCTATGGCCAACAGAAAGCTCTTACAATTGTGTCCTGCCTCAGTAGCCATAAAACAACTGATTCAAAAACTAGAAAACAAAGTTTCACGAACACAAGTCTTTTGTGTTTAGTCCATCAATTATTTCCTGATTTTTTTTCAAGATAAATGTAAAATGAATAAAAACTATTATTTTCCTCCTGCTCAAAAGAACTAACCATTAATTGCCCAAAAAGTGCTGTTCAGACAAACCTTTTCTTTGTTATGGTTTAAACACTAAAAAAAAGAAGAAGCAGCAAGTCGTTTTTGGATAACAATAAAAACCCAAATGATCTTTAGAAGGGAAATGTAAGAAACCTAGGCTTAGTTTCCCGATTAACTCTTATGAACTGCCCTCTCTCCCCCCATCAAACAATTCACACTAACATTAATGCATACATGTGTGAGCGTTTGCAAGTGCTTGTTTTAATTCTAAAGGTGCGTCCACACTAAAATTCTATTCCTTGCTATAATGAAAGTGTTTTGCATATTGATAAAATAAGCTATGAATACCAGAAGTAACTGCATAACAAACTGTAAATGCCATCACATAAGCATGAATATACATGTATATAAACATTTTGCGTTCTTTTGACTCTATACACAGACCATAGAAATCAACACAGTGTACATATATAAACGATTCCTTTCTTTTGACTATGTAGGTAACAGTTTTGTGCATAAGCCATAGTCAGCATGACTATTTTTGATATTAATTAATTGATACATGATTATCTCTCTACATACACTTGCATATTTCACACTATATACAGTATCTTTATATACATTGTTTGCGCCCGCGCTCACACCTATGCATGCACGCACGCAAGTGCATGCACATGTACACACATTCATGCACCCAGGCATACAGGCACGCATGGACACACACACACACACACACACACACACACACAAAACACACACACACACACACGCACACACACACACGCACACACACACACACACACGCACACAAACGCACGCACGCACACACACACACGCACACACACAGACACACAGACACACACACACACACACACGCACACACACCACATTACATTTGGCACATCACAGAAAAACACATTTTTAGGTCAAAATTCTGAGCAATAGACGACAGAAGAGATCTTCTACATCGAAACCTCGTCACTGTAGTGTAGTCAGTCATCACCATCACTGGAGATAACAAACCTCGTCAACGACGACAGTGTCGATGATAGAGAACTCCGCTCATCAACGACGGACCAAAAAATGTGCAGTGAGCAAGAACGATGCGAGAGACTGTTCCTGCAACCTCTCACATACCCTTCGGAGGAGACCCAGCCCTGATGAAATTCAGTTTTGAAAAAAAATAAATAAATAAAAAATAAACAAAAAAAACCAACAATCCCCGCCCACCCCCCGCCCCACATGACTATTCAATACCCAACATGCAGACAAGTTCATATCCCTGTCCTCTCTTGGATACCCTTGATAGAAGACCCAGCCTGGGTCGAGTTTGATTTTGACAATTTACCTGTGCCTGTATTCTATCATGATGTTATACACCCTCAGGGTTGCCCACAGGGCTGCGCGCATGCCAGTGGAGGAAGCTGGTTGCAAAATTTTCAGTTGTGCCCCCATGGTCCACGGGACTACGGGACAGGTAAAGGTGAAGGTGAGGGTGAAGTATTCTACCTTACACAGGTGGAAGCCTAAGTTTGGTTTCAGGTTAACTCAGCTGAAAACTTGTTATGGACTGACTCTCTTGGTAAAGATTATAAGCGTAGGAGATTGCATGGACATTATTTTGTCTTTTTTTTTTTGGTCTGCCCGCTTGCTTGTATAATAGGTCTGTCTTGATGTGTATGCAAATCCGTGCATGTGTGTATGTGTGTGCGTGCGTGCGTGCGTGTGCGTGTGCGTGTGAGAGAGAGAGAGAGAGAGAGAGAGAGAGAGAGAGAGAGAGAGAGAGAGAGAGAGAGAGAGAGAGAGAGAGAGAGAGGAAGAGAGACAGACAGACAGAGACAGACAGACAGACAGAGACAGAAAGATAATGGGGGTGGGGGAAGATATGCATACACTTATCATAACCAAGTACAAATTGTAGAGGAACATTGGGATTTCTCCCTATTATTACCATGGCTACAAGAAAAAAAAAAGTTCAACATTTTTAAGTCAATTTGTTTCCCCCATTGCTGATAGCAGAGGTCGTCACAGGATAAAAAGGCAAACAAATACCACCCCACCCACCCCCCACCCTGAAAAAATCCCATTACCCCCCCCCAAAAAAAAAACAACAACAACCCAAAATGAACCACCTCCAAACAAACAGCCAAAACATAACACAACTCACCTCAAAAGCTTTTAAAAGATCAACAAGATATAAACTGGTTTCAGAAACTTCTGAGATGTTAACACTGCATAAAACCTGCATAAACAACATTCAAACTGTCAACAAGCCATGACACCTACTTGACCTGCAACTTTATGGTTACGAGCACATAAAATTTGCGTAAGCAACTTAAAAAAAATATCAACAATGCACAAATTCTACTTACAGAGTTTTTAAAACGCTAACAACGCAAAAAAACACACAAAAACATGCTCAAGCAACTGTTAAGATGTTAAAAATGCATACAATCTGATTCAGCTTTTGAAATGTCAACAATGCATAAAAACTGCCCAAGCAGCATATAAAATGTCAACAATATATAAAACTAGCTTAGACAGTTTTATGATGTCAACAATTCATAAACTTGCTCATTTAAGTTAATGTATCATCAACAATGCATAAAACTTGTTCAAGTAAATTTTCATGACAACAAAGCATAAAAAGTGCATAAGCAGTTCTTTAAAAAATCAACAATAGTTAACATTTACTCAACAATTAAACAAAAAATGTCAACATTTCAAAACCAGTCAAGTAACATGTAAAAACTCATTTTTTGTCACATCAACAATCGCAAGATCTACAGTGTTAATACAAATAGCAACACTAGCAATCTTAAGAATGCAAAATGAGGAGAGGTTCAGACAACTTACCATTTACATCAGAAACAATGCCAAACGGTACAATTGTTCAACACAACATTGATGCCAGATAACATAATGTCAATTATTTATGATATTCTCCACAGAGAGTAATGACAATCATCCAATGTTTTATTAGTAAAACATGCATGTGTATGTATCATGGTACGAATGTATATATCATGGCACATCAGTTTTTTTAATGGTGACAATGATGTGTGAAATCCTTTGTTCAACATCAAACAAAGCTGCACTGACTTACTGTATTCATGGTATTGTTTAGTGTGAGTTCCACTGTTCTGTATTTAATATGGATTTTACAGCAACACAGAATATTTCTTGCTAATTAATTCTAAAAATGACTTTAGTACTAATTGAACTGAAAGGATCAAGCAAGGACTAGGCCGAATCTAGTTGCATAGAATAGCTTTGCATAGCAATGTGCTTTAATCACTGCACAATATGGCACTGTATCAAATTTTGCGCTATGTACAATGCAGTCATTCTCTTTTCCCTTTTGTAAACTACCATGCTCATGTAAATCTATTATTGTTGGCATTAGCTTATGTGACTTGCATTGCATGGCATTGCATTGTACCTCACTGCAATGTTAAAACTTTACCCCATTGCAGTTAGCTATACTAGACAAGATATACTACCATACTAAAACTATAACATGCAATGTACAACACTGTCGACAATAAATTGTACTGTGCAGAACAGAACTGTCTGTCATTGCGCATTGTGTTTTGATTGTATTGCATCATGTTGCCCAGCACTGTATGTTGTGCACCAAGTATCATGCTTTGCTTTGTACCAGTTGGACAAGATGTAAATTTTTGTTCCTTGGCTAGAGCCAGAAGTTCATCAAATGCTGAGATTTATGTGTAGGTGACTTTTTTCCCCGTTTCAATGGATAGAGCTCTAAGGTTCACCAATGGTGAGCTTTTGTGTATGCTACCGTTTTTTGCCTAACACATAGATAGCTGCATTCTGATGCCAGAGATTTAATAGTTTAAAAGTTTTGATTATGTAAAGACTCTCAGAATTTCCTGACGTCTGACAAAATACTGTATGCATGCCTGAACCAGGAGGTCTTTTTCATGCACTACTATGATAACCACACAAAATGTAAAGGTGTTCCATAACCTATGGGGTCCATGGGGGCGAGGCGTCAGAGACCTCAGCTTCTTTAAAGGCCAGTATATTGATGGCTGTGCCCATCAACTCTCCCTCGTGGCTTTACTTTCCCTGACCCTAAAGAGGGCAAGTGCCGATTCACAGCTGGGTAAACTGGGGGACTTTACTAAAGCTAAGGCGCGCAAGTGGTCACCCGTTCACTTGGTAACCATGCTCAATGCTGCTTAACCTTAGCTTGGGGAAAGCAAGTGCTCTGACCACAGAGGTATCCCTTCCCACGATGCCCACATTGCTTGAAAAAAACACCCCAGAACTTGTAACTGATCTTTGCAACAGATGAAACAAGAAATGAGTGATATGAGTCAATGCTTTAATTAACAGATTCATCTCCAAATGAGCCAAATCCCTGTCACAGTGAATTAAGAAAAAACAACCAACAATCTCAAACAAGCCTAAGCATGAGCAACTGAAGTTAACGATTAATCTCACAGGTATGTTTTTGATGTTGACACATTGAGCAGAACAGAACCAAACACTAACAGAGCCTGAGATGTCATCCACGCAGCAAAGGGAGGAAGTAAGTAAGTGATGCAACAAGCGTGAATTCAGCGGAAACCAAGTACTACTGTCACATGAAAGACTTTGTAGTTTAGAACCTGTCTGCTGGTTTTCCTCGTTTGGGAGCCAGACACCCCAACAACCTAATCAATCACCAGTGTAGTCCAGACTTCAGAAGTCCGTAAGCTAAAGTCATCAACAAAATTAATATAGTGTACAAAAGCATCTTATGCAAAAAACAACACAGGCACATATACAGTATATGTATGGACACACGCACGCACATACATATTTATTTTCTTGACTTTTAAAGTTGACAAATTCATTACCTAAATTTCACACATAAATGCACCACAACAGAGCATCATATGCAAAAGTCCTAATAGCTAAAAAGAAAAGAAAAACAAACCACACACACAGACACACACATATGTTAAGTTGGAATAACTCCAACCAAGCACCTTACTGAAAGGAATGACTAGTAATAACTCCCAGAGCTCTGTTCATTTCAATCAATCTTGATATCTCTCTTCTTCCTGTCCTCGGCTAAAGACCCGAGATTCACCAATGGCAACTGTTTTGCCCACCATGAAGGAATCGGTATTCTGACTTCAGGGATAAGTCTCAGTATAACTAAGTTTGATCTGTTACACGTCCTGTCATCTACACGCTGGTATCTTGGAAGTAATTTCCTATGTGACTCGACTTCTCCCTCACACTACTTTAGAAGTTGTTGGGGCATTGCGTATTAACATTTATTCAGGAAAAGAAACTTTACGGTGCGTCTCTGATGCGGGCTTAAAGGAATACATTTTGTTAGAAAATAGGATGAGAAAACGTGACGCAACAGTTTTTGGTGGTCTGTTTTTTCTCCTCAGAGTTCTGAGGTTCCCCAATGGAGGTTTATGCCTATGCGACTGTTAAGCCAACATTAAGGTGGCCATATTCTGACCTTGAGAATGATGTCTAAACACATCCTCAGTGTGCCTGTGTTAAAAAAAAGTGTCATCCCTTCCTACAGGCACTCAAAGGACTACTCTTCTGAAAGGCAGATTGAGTTTTTCATGAGTGTGCAAGATTTCTGCGTGTGTTTGCTTGCATACGATACCTCGATTTGTAATATCTCCCAAAGGACTTTCAGGACAGTGGAGATGGTATTGATGTCAACTCATAAGGAAAAGATCCCCTCAAACGAGCACCTGGGTGGGTGGTAGCTCGAATCCAGGCAGGAAGATCAAACCCAAGCTCAAATGTCTAACTTTAGCCTATCCCCCACCCCTAGTGTATAACAGTTTGATAAGAAACGTTCAAAATCATACATACACAGCATCCTTGAACTCATACATACACAGCATCCTTGAACTCATACATACACAGCATCCTTGAACTCATACATACACAGCATCCTTGAACTCATACATACACAGCATCCTTGAACTCATACATACACAGCGTCCTTGAACTCATACATACACAGCCTCCTTGAAGTCATACATACACAGCGTCCTTGAACTCATACATACACAGCATCCTTGAACTCATACATACACAGCGTCCTTGAACTCATACATACACAGCGTCCTTGAACTCATACATACACAGCCTCCTTGAACTCATACATACACAGCCTCCTTGAACTCATACATACACAGCCTCCTTGAACTCATACATACACAGCGTCCTTGAACTCATACATACACAGCCTCCTTGAACTCATACATACACAGCATCCTTGAACTCATACATACACAGCGTCCTTGAACTCATACATACACAGCCTCCTTGAACTCATACATACACAGCCTCCTTGAACTCATACATACACAGCCTCCTTGAACTCATACATACACAGCGTCCTTGAAGTCGGAATGTGGTTACCTTGAGGGTGGGTAAAAAATAAAAGGTAGCAGACACAAAATATCACCATTGGTGAACCTCAAATCTCAAGCCGAGGAACAACCCCCCAAAAAAGACAAATAAACAAAAACAACAACAAAAAACCCAACCTACATAAACATCATACCCTTAATTAAAAAAAAAGCACAATAGGCCACTCACATACTCGTTGCTTGCATAAAGTGGAGATTCGTTCCCACAAAGAACAGATTGAAAAAATCCATTTTTTAATAGATAAAATTAAAAACTTCAAAAACAACAAACATGTCATGAACACATTTTCTGATAATATACAAAAACAAATGGCATAGAGTTATTTTGCATCCTCAAAAAGCACACAGGGCAGATAGTGTTATTGCTATGACAATCTGGATCGTTGACCATAAAAAAGCTCTCAGAGAGAGAGAGAAAGACAAACAGAGAGAGAGAAAGAGAGAGAGAAAGAGAGAGAGAGAGAGAGAGAGAGAGAGAGAGAGAGAGAGAGAGAGAGAGAGAGAGAGAGAGAGAGAGAGAGAGAGAGAGAGAGAGAGAGACAAGAGAGACAGACAGACAGACAGACAGACAGACAGACAAACAGAGAGACAGACAGACAGTCAGACAGACAGACAGACAGACAGACAGACAGACAGACAGACAGAGATAGACACAAACAGAACACAAGAAAAAAATAGAAAAAGAGGAAGGGGGTGGGAAGAGGGGAGGAGGGAGTAGGCCTAGAAGCAAAATGTATTTCAGAGCCCACAGCCTCTGACCGGTTATTATGGTCACATGAATACAGTCTGGATCGATGACGGCCACTAATATCAAAATCGGGTCTGTTCCAGCTTTGATGTCGTCAGCCACAGGAAGATCATGGCGTTAAGCTGACGTCACCGCCCCGGATTGACAGAAGCACTGACGTCAGTACACTGCAGGAGGCCCGTAAATCCCTGACGTGGGATCGCCACATGCTGCATCCGCCTTGCCAGGGGCCAACAACTCGGTGGCTGGTAACACCTGTAAAGGGAGACAAAATGTTAGCTGGCTCCAGATGCTGTCATGGTGCTTTCCCTTGGATGGTTATGTTTCAGACACTCGTTTTAGGTTCAGTGGTTGTATAAGAGGGGGAAGAGGTGGTGGAGGAGGAGGAAGAGGAGGAGGAGGAGGGAGGAGGAGGGAGAGGAAGAGGAGGTAGAGGAGGAGGGGGATTTGGAGGAGAAGGAAGATGACAAGGAGGAGGAGGAAGAGGAGGAGGAGAAAAAAAGGAAAGGAGTGTATTTGAAACAGTGGTTGTAAAAGAGTGTCGAAGAAGTGTAAAAGTCAGCAGAGGCAGGGGTTTTAACTTCTGTAAAATAGGAATGTGTGGAGCACTCGCTTTCCCCCATCCAATGTAAGCAGCATCCAGCGTGGTTATCAATTGGATGGATGACCGTTTGCGTGCCTTGGCTTCAGTACAGTCCCTCTAGTTCACCCAGCTGTTAATGGGTACCTGCCCTCTTAAGGGTCAGGGAAGGTAAAGCAGGGAGAGAGAGGAGATGGGCGCCACCCTCAATATGCTGGCCCCTGGAGGGGATAAGAGCAACTTCCTAGCAGAGTCAAAGCTCAAAGAAATTCCCTGAATATAGACAGGGTTCAAAGGCTTGCTGCACTTAACCATAAAACTGATGAAAAACCTTTGACTTTTATTCATTGGAGACATTCATGAAGCGGTTTGCTGGGGGGCAAGTAACCAAGTGGCTACATCATTAAAGTGTGTGATCTAACGGTAAATGAAAGCGTAGGTTCCAATCTATCCCCAGGTGTTTGTTCAAGAGGACTTTACCCCTGGAGTTAACACTGGAATTGACTCTACCCCCCTAAAAGGCCTTTAGATGGGACTGCAAATCATAACCCCATGTGAAAAAGTACAGACCTATGCAGAACACCTTACCCACAGGCTTAAACCCCAACAACCTATCACTGAAGAGAATGCCAAATGAGGCAAACGGAATGGCCAACACAATCCTACCTAGCATGCACCCTGCTACCAGGTGAGGAATGGACTGAACCAGGTTAAACTTGATGGCACATTGGAAACAAACCAGTGTAGCGCCCGAACAAGTTCTGAAGAAGTTCAAGGTAAAAGTCCAGACAATCCAGGTGGACTAGATGGAGATGAGAGTCATGGATGACCTTGACCTTGCGGGGTCTGGGTGGCAGTTTTGGCGGGAAACAGACACACCTGAAACTTTGCTCACCTGGGCAAATTAACACAGGTCAGAGCAGAAGATTCAGGCGTACCCATCCTCCCCCTTGTCTCTTCGTACAAGACCTCCTTCATCCTTCTCCAGTCTGTCTCTGTCTGTCTCTCTTGTTCTGTTCTTCCTTGGTCCAACACTGCACTGGTTCGGCTTTTGATCATCGTCATCATCATCGTTGGAATGGTGGTGGTGAAGTAGGAGGCGGATGTGTTGGTGTGGTGGTGTGTGGTTGGTGAGTGTGCATGTGCAATCTTTTTCTTTATTTTTATTATTCAAGGGTAAGAGAGAGAGAGAGAGAGAGAGAGAGAGAGAGAGAGAGAGAGAGAGAGAGAGAGAGAGAGAGAGAGAGAGAGAGAGAGAGAGAGAGAGAGAGAGAGAGAGAGAGAGAGACAGACAGACAGACAGACAGACAGACAGACAGACAGACAGACAGACAGACAGACAGACAGACAGACAGACAGACAGACAGACAGACAGACAGAATCAGACAAACAGATAAAGACTAAGTTATAGAACGTTCTAGGCCATACTAATCATATTCTTCATTCTCAAACCAAACAGTTAATACTTTTGACTTCACCTGTTCATAAAGACTGGGTGGCCTTCTCATTCCTCCTCCTCCTCCCCCATCTCCTCCTCTGTACCATGTCCTTCCTTCTCCTCTTCATCCTCTAGCTCTTGCTCTTCTTCCCCCTGCGTGTGAAGTGTGATGGAAAAGAGGATGAAGAATTTGATGTCAGCAGACTGGTAGACGACTGGCGTAGTAGTGCAAGAATAACCAATCATTTTCAGACCTTGTCTCTCTGGAACATAGCAATAGATAAAAAAAACATTAGTTTCAGGTCTTGAGAAAGGCATTTGTTTGCTCCGGCTCGTCAGTTAGTTATTAAGTGTGTGTAGAGAGACCAACACAACCCTGTGTGTGTTGTGTGTGTGTGTGTGTGTGTGTGTGTGTGTGTGTGTGTGTGTGTGTGTGTGTGTGTGTGTGTTGTGTGTGTGTGTGTGTGTGTGTGTGTGTGTGTGTGTGTGTGGTGTGTGTGTGTGTGTGTGTGTGTGTGTGTGTGTGTGTGTTGTGTGTGTTTGTGTGTGTGTGTGTGAGTGAGTGTGTCAAGTCCAATATTTATTTTCATACAGTATATTGAAGCAGCAATGCATTTGATTTTTTTCCCTGTCATTGTGTGTACGTGTGTGTATGAGAGAGAGAGAGAGAGAGAGAGAGAGAGAGAGAGAGAGAGAGAGAGAGAGAGAGAGAGAGAGAGAGAGAGAGAGAGAGAGAGAGAGAGAGAGAGAGAGAGACAGACAGACAGACAGACAGACAGACAGACAGACAGACAGACAGACAGACAGACAGACAGACAGACAGACAGACAGACAGACAGACAGACAGACAGACAGACAGACAGAGGTTAGGTTCATCAGTTAATCGTGAGGACTATATTAAACGGCACTCAACCTCCCCCACACACCCCAATCTTCCCTCAAAGCATCTTTTCGAAAGCAGAGATGTGGTTTGTCATCAAACTCGCTCTGGGTACTTCATTTTTGGCCCAAAGCACTCGGCTTCTCAGACATAGCACACACAGAGAGAGATGAATCATCATCGATTGGGACAGTGGTAAAAAAAAAAAAGTAGAAAAAGAGGCGGAGAGAGAGAGAGAGAGAGAGAGAGAGGGGGGGGGGGATTGTGATGGGGGATGGGGGGTTTGGGGGAGGCAGTTGCTTTCAGAGTTAGATTTCTGATTCCCCTTTGCCCTCTTGTTGAATAAGAATCCAAATCATCGTTTTTGAACATTTCCCCCAAGTGATTTTTTTTTCTTTGGGTGGTGAGTGAGGGGGTGGGTTGATGGGTGTTAGTGGTGGATGGGAGGGGTGTGTGTGTGTGTGTGTGTGTGTGTGTGTGTGTGTGTGTGTGTGTGTGAGTGTGAGTGTGAGTGTGTGTGTGTGTGTGTGTGTGCGTGTGTGTGTCTGTGTCTGTGTGTCTGTGTGTGAACCACTCGCGTAGACATAAATGTAATAAGTGTATGAGAGAGTGATAAAATATTTAAGAGAACATATACCCACGTCTGTCTGCGTTCCGTAAACGTGTTATATTAAGCGCACAAACAGGGATGTACACTACAGGCTTGAGTGCACGTGTGCACAGACAGACAGACAGACAGACAGACAGACAGACAGACAGGCAGGCAGGCAGGCAGGCAGGCAGGCAGGCAGGCAGGCAGGCAGCTAGTTTCGGATGAGCTGATGAGACTATAAACCAAGGCTCCTCTTTTGCGAACGTACACAGGACATCTTGTGCACAGGTTAATAGACCTACATGTTCTGCCTTTCGACAGAGTAGGCCATTCATGCCGGTGGGAACGGATGACAAAATTGACAAAACTGCATTTATACTGGGAGTGGATGGTAAAAAGAAAAACCTCAAATTGAATGTTTGTTCAGTTGTCCTCGAAATACAAGAATAAAAAAGAAAGGAACACACACTACCTACCTACCTACCTAATCTGGAATAATTGACGAAAAAAAAGAGCAAAAATGCAACTAAAAAAATAAAATAAGAACACTCACCCAATACACAATTTATATAAACTACACCGCCTACAACATTTGTATCGAGCAGCTATGCAACAATGTCATCATCATTCTTTCTCCTCTATACACTTCTCCCTTCTGTCTCTCTGTACCACCAGCCAAGTTAATATCAACCAGGTTTGAATAAAATGTCTTCTTTCACTCACGACAACTAAACTTGCGCTGACAACAGCGGAGTTCACGGGCTGAAAGAAAGAAAGAAAGAAAGAGCCTTGCACTTTTTCCCCACCCAGACGAGACAGACCACAAACAGACAGACAGGAGATTCACAGAGCAGACCCTGTGATCTCTCTGTCAGTTCTTCCCCCCTCCCCTCCCTCTCTCTTCCCCCCCTCCCTCACACTGTTGCGGTTCTTGTGGTGCCCTGGGGTTGGAAGAAGGTTTCGGGGGATGGGGGTGGGGTGGGGGAGATAGTACTAGGGGGAAATCAATTTCGGTGTGCCCCTGTGTGGGTACTGAAATGAGTAGGGTGATCTGTCTGTCTGTCTTAGGCCTAGTCGATGGGCAACTGTTTTCAGCTGAAATGTCCTTCTGGCTATCTTCAGCTTTCCTTGTGCCACACACTCGCTATAGCCTACGGTGTCTTCTTTCTTTTCGTTTCTCTCTCTCTCTCTCTCTCTCTCTCTCTCTCTCTCTCTCTCTCTCTCTCTCTCTCTCTCTCTCTCTCTCTCTCTCTCTCTCTCTCTCTCTCTCTCTCTCTCTGTCTCTCTCTCTCCTCCTCTCTCTCTCTCTTCCTCTCTCCCTCTTTTCTTTCTTTCCAAGTTCTTGGCGCTGACTGATTCTTATGGAGATTTCGGTTTTAGTTACTTGATGGCGACAGGAAATTATGTCCTGAAAGAATTCTTTCTGTCTTGTCTGTCTGGGTACCGTATACAGACGGTAAGGGTGGTCACGTGTTATGAGAGGATGACCAATTTCGACAAATGAAATGCGCTGTGGGCAGTCACGTTACTCTCCTTCAACTTAGGAGCAACTATGGTGGACAGATCCGCACTAGCACTTCAAAATAATTTGACTCGTGGGAGGAAAACTTACTTTCTTTAAATGGTCCCTGCTGATTGTTCAATGTCCCCCAAAACTGTAATACATTTTCTTCAAGCAACAGTAAGACAGCAACTATTGTTGTTTGTCCTAAGAGCGAAAATACACTGCGCTTCCGTTTTAAGCATTAGGTCCAGTGCATCCGACTTCCACAGGGATGAGAGTGAATTGTCTTTTCGTCTTTCTGGGAAAAAAATGAGAATGAACCAAGAAGGCAAAAGATGAATACAAGAAGGCGATGACAGGAAGAACAGGAACAAGGCGAAAACAGAGGGATCGTAAAGAGGGGACTCCTAGCACAAAATTTCCAGAAGGTGAGAATGCATTATATACTGATAGACCTCCAAGCATCCCCACGGGGGTACGTGATACTAGAACACGTAGCTAACAATAACTCATACTTACACTGAAGAAAATGAAACGAACTGGAGTTATTCTATTTGTTGTTGAAGACAAGATAGGTAGTCTGCAGGCTATACTGTCTTTGAAGCTCTAACTACTGATATTCTATCTCAGGGTTTTTTGCCCAAGTGGAATGCAGCTAGTTTTCAAAACAGTGCGAAAACACAACTGGCCTGTAATTTTGTTTCGCTGTTGTGGAAAATGTGTTGTGGAGGAAAAACTCTCCCCTGTGTATGCAGCAACTGCCTTGGAACTTTTTTGGTTTATTGTGTTGTCTTGAAGTGGTGATTCCCTGTCCGACACTAAACCAACTTCTAGAATCTCTGTGTGCGTGTATTGTGTGTGTGTGTCTGTGTGTGTGTGTGTGTGTGTGTGTGTGTGTGTGTGTGTGTGTGTGTGTGTGTGTGTGTGTGTGTGTGTGTGTGTGTGTGCGTGCGTGCGTGCGTGCGTGTGGAGAGAGAGAGAGTGTGTGTGTGTGTGAGTGTGTGTGAATGTGGGCGTGAGAGAGAGAGAGAGAGAGAGAGAGAGAGAGAGAGAGAGAGAGAGAGAGAGAGAGAGAGAGAGAGAGAGAGAGAGAGAGAGAGAGAGAGAGAGAGAGAGAGAGAGAGAGAGAGAGAGAGAGGAGAGAGAGAGAGAACATAATCCCGTTTGTGTGTGTGTGCACGCGCGCGTGTGTATGTGTGCATGGCGTTCGTGCGTGCGTACGTACGTCAGCGTGTAGCCTGCATGCAGCAGTCACACAAGTCTTTGAGAGAGCGCAAGGGTGGGTGATGCATGCATGCAGCACTGTTTAAACCTCCCGAGTCTGCCGCGAAAATCACAGCTGCGCTGGCTGCTTAAACATCCCCTGCTGCGCCCTTAATCCTCCCTCAGTGCCTGTGTCCCCGGCCAAGGATTGTGTTTAGTTTACCCACTTTACTTCGTCCTCTATCTCTGTCCTCTGTTTTGTGTGTGTAAGGTACCCCCCCAGTTCACAGCCCTTACTACGCGTACAGTTATGGTGCACTGTCTCCTGGTCGTTTTTTGGGGGGCCTCTTGTAATAATGTAGTATCTAAATCACACGTATTGTTTGTATCAGAACACAACCCTGGATGAACATGAAAACTGTGAGAAGGAGACAAGCAGTAGTAGGAGGAGGAGATGAGGAAGAAGAAAAAGAAGAAGAAATAAAGAGAAGTGGCAGGAAGAATACAAGACAGAAACAGAGGATATAATCTATGTAGGAGAAAAGAACAGGCGACAAGGGGGTGGGGGGTGGGGGTGGGGGTAGAGTAATCACTATTTCAAAAATTCAGATTCCCTCTTTCTGTTTATAAAAGATTTTGATAGACTTTGTTTCTTATTTAATTAGTTTTTTTTTTACGCAGCAGCAGCAGCAAAAGCAGTTGTATTTTACCTTATCATCGTAATGATCCTCATTACCATGATCATAATTATTAAATGTTATCATCTTTACTATATCATTATCATCATTATTAACACTTACAAGAAAAACTCGACGCCTCTCAGCTGCCCTATCTGTCAAATCAGCAGAAGGACCACCAGGCAGTGACGGCCAGTAGCCTGCAGTCAGCACACACGCTCACAGGGTCCGCCCTGCACAATGAAGTCTTGACTCCCGTGCCCACGATGACCGTGACCACTGCATGGACCCTGACCTTGCTAAGAGCTGACCGCTTCGTGGCGGGGAGTTTCAGAGACTGGACCTAGCCTGGACATCTTGAACTATCTTCCACTCTGACTGTTCTCATGAAGCAGGACAAAGCAACATAACTTGGTGTGGAAGAGAGGAAAGGGAGGCAGACGGCATTGTTGACGATTTTTGGATATCTTCTACACAGTTCTCATCATTATCGATGCAGTCTTTCTTTTGAAATGGAAATCTTGTCTGGGGGAAAAAACTGTCAGTAATGTCGCAGCGTTGAGATTATACAACATACATTATCTTTTAGTCTAGTATACCAAGTCTCATTGTCCTTGTATTCTGCCATGCCAGTCTTGAATCACAAGGCATATTTTCAGAATCACCCGAGGATGTCCAGTCATTTCCTACAAACGTCTGGAAAACGTACCAACGCTCCATGTAGATATTCGTGGACATACACAGAGGCGTCTCAAGCTTCGTGGAGTCTTTTTCCAGAAATATCTAATTATCGTCTGTGGGTAGGTGACCACTGTTGGAGTGTCAAACATAAGGAGGCAGTGGAGTCAGCAGCCAGCGGAGTCCTGATGGTACCGGACGTGTGTCAAAGTCAGGAATGGTGTGCCAACCCTCAGGTGTGCCAACCGTCAGGTGTGCCAACCCTCAGGTGTGCCAACCGTCAAGTGTGCCAACCCTCAGGTGTGCCAACCGTCAAGTGTGCTGTTCCACCATCAGACTGCGAGCTCTGAAAGCAGAAATGGATAAGGTGATGGTTAGGTGAAGGAAAATCTGTTTGTGAGCTGTAATTCGTGAAGCAAGAAAAAAAAGTGGTACGCTTGAATGTACGTATGTATGAGCACGTGCACTCCCATACACACGCACACACACACACATACACAAAATATACACTGGGTGAAGATCAAATACGCACGTTAAAGATCACGTAATTCATGTCAGCGTTCGGTGGGTTACGGAAACACGAACATTCTCAGCATATATCGCAGAAGTCGGAATGCAGCTACCTTCGTGGTGGGCAAAAACGGTCGCATACGCAAAGTCTTAGCATTGGTAAACATCAGAGCTCTAGCCGAGGAACAGGAGGGGGTGGGGGGGGGGAGGGGGGGGGGCAGACCCAGAGAGGAACTTACCCCCAAAACAAAAAGAGATACAAAATGAAATTAATGATAAACAAAAACAATGCAGATCATAGAAAGTAAACATTCCACAAAGAGAAACCAAAAACTAAACAAAAAATTACATTACAAATGAACAACCTTCAAATTTTTTTTAAAGGGGCGGGGAGGGGGGAAGAGACAACACACAATGATCAACACCTCTCTCTCTATCGTCATATGTGCAAGTTTGGCGCTTGTAGAAAGAAAAAAAAAAGAACAGAAAAAAGGTCCTTTAGAACAGAAAATTACCTTGAACAGATTTGAATCGCACAGTACTGTACAACAACCTCTGTCCCCCAATCCCCCCTGTTGAGATTTTCATAGGGCTTCAACCGTGGATTAAGGGTTATGTTACGGTTTGAGTGTGCCATTGAAATCCGCCTGAATGAATCGCAACGGGGGCACAAGGTGAGGGAATAAAGATGAGGTGGAAAGGAAGAAAGAAAGAAAGACAGCACGGTACAGCCTAGAGCACACAGAGAGAGAGAGAGAGAGAGAGAGAGAGAGAGAGAGAGAGAGAGAGAGAGAGAGAGAGAGAGAGAGAGAGAGAGAGAGAGAGAGAGAGAGGAGAGAGAGAGAGAAGAGAGAGAGAGGAGAGAGATTTCGCTTTCAAAAGCCAGCCTTTTGTCATCAATGATTACAAGTTGTTTTTGTTTGGACTTGTTTATACCCTGGCGTGATTTGCAATATACAGATGTATAATTTTTTGTTACATCTGTCTGTCTGTCTGTCTGTCTCTCTCTTCCTCCCTCCATGCACCCTCTCTCTCCCTCTCCCAGCCCTCTTCACTCTCAATTTTGACCAAAAAAAACCCGTTCTCCTTCGCTCTAGCTTCTACCCCCTTACCTCTCCCCACCACTCCAATACTACTTCAACCAAGTAAGCTACCTACAACCCCAACCCCCACCCCTCCCCCCAGCAACCAAAAAAAAATCGTTGGTTGAGCAAGCTAGCCCACCTGTTGAGTGGGGTTCTGGACTAGGCCTAGCTGCAAACAAAATCGATGATTATCGATCTCCCATGTGCCCTGCATCCTCATCTCAATGTGACTGGGAACACGCCGTGCTGCTATATTGATTCTTCACACCACTACAGTTTGGCCCTACCCCCCCCCTCCATCCCTCCTCCAAGTCCCCCCCCCCCCCCCTCCCCTCCTCCCTCCCATGTTCAAAGAGAATAAAACGCAACAGATGTGGACTTCATGACCCTTTTCTCTGTGTAACATGTAGTAGTAGTGAGTAAGTAATATGCCTGATGGTGCCGTCGTAATGATTTTTTGTTTTGGGGGGTGGGTGGGGGTGGGAGGTAGAAGAAAATGATAAGGATGGTGTGTGTGTGTGTGTGTGTGTGTGTGTGTGTGTGTGTGTGTGTGTGTGTGTGTGTGTGTGTGTGTGTGAATTTGTGTAAAAATAAAACACGACTAATATTGTAATAATTGTTACTGCACAGGCGTAACTGCACAGTCTCTTTCTCTCTCGCTCTCCCTCCCTCTTCCTCTCAGCAAATACCTGTCTATCTACGTCTGTTCGTCTCCGTCTCTCTCTCTCTCTCTCTCTCTCTCTCTCCTCTCTCTCTCTCTCTCTCTCTCTCTCTCTCTCTCTCTCTCTCTCTCTCTCTCTCTCTCTCTCTAACTTGCCGTCTCTCACACACTGTCTCTGTTTATAACTCTCTATCTGAATGTCTGTCTGTCTGTCTCTCTCTCTCTCTTGGCAAATTCACCAGAGATTTGAAGCTGTAAACTTCAGCCCCGTTGAGCAAGTTCTTTCTTGCTTTTGACATTCGTGAGAAAATACGTGTAGGAGCAAGAGGTGTGTGTGAGAATGCATAAACGTTGCCTGATTTACGAATTTGATTGTCTGGCTTTTATTTTGTGTGCCCCACCCCCCTCCTCCTCCCCATCTCCTTTTCTCCCGTCTCATTACAATGCATGTGGCCTTTTCCCTTTTTCTATTTTCGAGATTTTAAGGTGGAATTTTCCTCTAAGTTATTTTTCTTGCTCTTTATCACGTCTTTTTTTATATAAATCTTTCCAATCTCCTACCGCCTCCCCCCGCTTTTTCTGACGTTGTTTTAATCTAACATTCTGCATATTCTTCAAGAAAAAATCAGTTTCATGTTGTTTTTTTATGTAGGATGGAGATATTTAATCTTTACAGATTTATCACATGATTTATGTATATAGTTTTCACATATATTTACTGGTTTATTTATTACCTGTTTTGATTTACTTCTCAGACCGTTTGTTTTCTTCTTTCCACCATTAAAATAGCCACATTTCGACTTCGGGGACACAGTAAGTACGTTTGCTGGTATTCGTCACAATATGCCGCCTGTCAAACTAAAAAAAAAATACAAACAAACCCAACATAATTATCAAGGTGAGAAAGCAAAACGCAGAATACAAAACACCCGACCTACCCCAATAAGTACCAATTTCCTTTTTTTTCAGAGAAAGACACCTTCAAATCGGTTACCACATAACTCTGACTATGTCGGCACACAGCATCTTACGCACAAGCTAAAACCCCACCTGCCTTTGGTGGATGAGTAAGCCAGGTATCAGAGAGTGGACAGGCCTTGAGGGGAGCCACTTGCTCCAGTAAGCTGAGAACAGCGAGAAGTGGAGGAAGCTGGTTGCTAATATCTTCAGTGATGCCCCATTGGTTGACACGACTTTGGGATAGGTGAAGGCGAAGGTGATGGTAAAACCATAACTATGTTGTGTCGTTAAGTGGCTGTTGTCGTTAAACGGACAGCCTTGACAGAGATCTTTCCCCCCAGATGTTGACTTTTTGAGGAATACTAAGAGTGTAGGCCTACTCGTTTTACATCTGCAGTCTCGACTGAGTTATTATTTTTATTCAACACTTTTTTTTTTACTGCCGTTATTTTTTGGGGATTAAGTTTTTATCTCTGTTAGTAAAAAGAGATCTGCTTAGCGGTTTCAAAAGGATTTTCAATGACTTTTTGACCGAGTTCGCGCAGTTGTCTTAATCCAGTTCGCGACAAGGAAACAGTTTAACGACAACACACACGAGCGTACCCAGCATGCCCCTTGCTACCTGGAGTGGGACGGGCTTAGCCAGATTCAACTTTCCCACCATACATTGCCTGAAGAATTCAATGCAGCGCCCCAATGACTGATGTCTCAAGGAGTTAAGGGAGAAATTAATGGTTAGTCAATGCCACACAACTGAAAGAAAGAATCGAGACAAAGCCGACCGTTATTCCGCTTCGTTTACCACCCTTTCTTAGAATAGAGAATCACGACTTTGTAAAGCCAACTATCTTGGACATCAAAAAGATAGCTTAGTCTCGGCTAGGCACACAGTTTCAATCCAATTCAACTCCAACTTTTGTTGTCCTCTATCAAAGGAAAATTCCCAGCTAAATCGCGTAACCCCTTAGGAATAAAAACTAGGGATCAAGCGTGGATTTTGAATTTGTTTCAACAATTTTCGGAGCATTTGCGTCAACAGTTTTTGAAAGAATCTGATTTTTTTTAAAACAAGAACAATGTCTTCTGTCTGCTTAGCGTTTCTCAGCATTCAGTAATGCGAGTAGTTTTTTCATATCTTTTGCCGTCAAATCTCCTGTCATAATCCTTTACATTTTGCTGATTCTGTGGTGACACATTTCACATTGTCATCTTTGTCTGTGAACCACATCGGCAAGTTAAGCGCTTCTTTCTTGACTGAACTTCTTCCGTACACTAACTCTTTATATACAAAACAGTGCATACAGAGACACGTTTACGATAGAGAAACAAGCTGAAAGCTTATAGTGTGCTCAACAGCAATGGAAGGTTTAGTTGTTACCTCTAGACAACACATCCATCAATCCACAAATGTTAAATGAGGAGGGAAAACCCCCTTTTAAGGACACAGCTCAGCAGGAAAACATTCTGGCAGATGGACTAGCTCTGTAAGCAATGTGTACTAGGTCTCTGAGCCAGTCGAAAAAGCCGCTACACTGAACGTTTCAAGCAAAGGCACGGGGTAATTTGAACCTAGCGAAGCCCAGCCCTCAGCATGTCGCAAGTTGCATGCTGGGTATGTTCGAATCAGCCATGCAAATTGCCATGGATGGCGTTCTCTTTAAAAAGTGATGGATGGGAATTGGGCATAAGATTTTATACATGTGTTTGCATGTGGGACTTTGGTTTACAGATTCGTTCAAAGTCTTATAGAGGTCTGGGGTCAAAACCATGAACTAGAGTGACTCGAATGCCACTTTCAGTCACGGTAGATTTCTCTGCGTTAAATTCGGGATGCTTTCCCAGAGAAAAACGTGTCACCGTTCAGTAAAGCAGCGCTACTTATATTCATTCTTTGATTTTTCTGATAGTGTGTTTGGTTCCCTGTGAGAGTGGCCTTTCTTCTATATAATTTTGCCAGAAATGACTCCCTTGTCACCGTGGGTTCTTTTACGCGCGCTGAATGCGTGTAGCATATGGTATCCTGATTTATAGTTTCATCCAAAAGAAAGGCACCCAGACAATCAATTAAAGTCTAGTGGATGTAGAGGGGTTTGGGCACCAACAGGTACCAAACCTGTACTTTTCACTTTCTAGACAGGTGCATTACCGCTAAACCACCAACCCATTAATCTACGAACGATAAACGACGAGGGAAAATCCCCTGTTAAGAACAAAGCTCGGCAGGGATTGGATCCTACGCCCTCAGTTATGTCAATCAACAGATCCGCGTACTAACCCATGCGAGACACTTTCAATCCCCTGGCATAAAACAAAACCCCCAGCATTTCATATCAAAAAGTCACAGGTGACAAACTCTGAGTGGATGATCCTTTGGTTAGCAAGTAGATTGTAGTATACTATGAATAAATATTAGACAGCAAGTATTCGACATCATGGGGACGGGAAAGCTCGGAAGTTAGAGCACTCGGTTTCCCCAAGATAGCAGCGCTCCGTGTGGTTACCAAGTGGATAGGTGACCGATATCGCGCCTTGGCTTCAGCACAGTCCCCCAGTTCACCTAGCTGCAAATGGTTACCTGCCATCTGTAGGGTCTGGGAAGGTAAAGCAATGAAGGAGAGAAGATGGGTGCCGCCCTCAATATGCTGGCCCCTAGAGAAGCTGAGGTCTCTGAATCTCGCTCCCCAACTACCGCACAGGTTACGGGACACCTTTACCTTAATTCTACATCATACTAGCGGGCATTGAGAAGTAAACCGTACGAGGTCTGAGCTTCTCGTGGGGTCAACATCATAATCTTAGCTGGCTTGGTTCACAATAACTTAAGAACACCGGAGTCTATCCAGAACTGGTAGCCGTTTTCGTTGTTTTTTTTCCAGATCAGTACAGTTTGCTATAACCAAAAACCGCTCGAAGATTCCGGCCTTATCCGCCAGGCAACCGTGTTTCGATCGCGCTTGACTTCGATTTCGGGGATGCACGTGCGATATAGCTAACAGCTGTGCTCGTCTATTGCTCTTTTTAGAACGCTGAGGTATAGCGGAGAAAACAAAAGCATGTCTATGGACTATTGATGGGAATCTCTGCTCTATTCATTGCTATTTGGGGCTGGCGAGTACACATATAACAGACTGTGTTGGACAGCATTCATTTTCTTGGCTTCAGGTTATTTTTTTGTTTTTGCTCGTTCTTTATAGCTGTTGGTCCCATCCTTTTTATTTCATTGTTGATTGTTTTCTGTTTTTAGTTTTGGGACGCTATGGGTTACTGTATCGTTAAGTATCTGTTGTTGGTGTTATCTATATTTTTTCGCATCGAAGGCAGCCTCACTTTTTACGAAAGGAAAACAGTCATCAAATCAATGGCGCGAACCCAGAGTAGCGAAAGATGGCTACCACCAATTCAAAAGAGAAGAGCAGGTCATCATTCCAAGACTCTGCACTGGACGGAACAGGCTAAATCATCGCATATCTACAAAGCTGATACTCATTCCTTCTCCCCTGTGTACCTGTGGTAAAGAAAACCAAGACTGGCGAGTACTTTCTTTAAAGGTGCGCGCTATTCATTAGCGACCTGAGGTAGAAAGTGTGGCCGACGGAGACATCCCTGCGACCCAAGCTGTACAGCCCACGAGAGGAGCTGGAAAGGACATGTCATTATTTTTCCCAGACACACCTGACGGTGTAAAGCGAACGAGAGAAGAAGATCTCAATGTTTGATTCTGAAGTTCATTGCTGCCTAACTCTACGTTACTTTAGTTCATTGTTGGCAACAACACACACACACACACACACACACACACACACACACACACACACACACACACACCTCTCTCTCTCTCTCTCTCTCTCTCTCTCTCCCCCTCCCTCTCTCTCTCACACACACAAACATACACACACATCCTCTCTTTTCCTCTCTCTCTCTCCCCCCCCCCCTTCTCTCTCTCTCTCTCTCTCCTCCCTCCACTTACCTACACCCCCCTCCTCCACGATGGAGTCCACTCCTCACCTGTCTCTCACTCTCTCTTCCCTATCAACAGTTGTAAAGAAGGAAAAGTCTGTCTAGGCTTTAGCTGAGCTGAAGGTTGGATTTGATCATGGACTTATATTTTTTGCGTAATAATAAAAGATGGCCGCCATAAAACGGTTCAGCGAAAACTGCTGTCTCAGCGAAGACAGGGGACAGACTGCAGACTCCAGACCCCTGTAGTGATGTTCTGTGTCACTGAACATTATGACCTTCTGTTTGTGGAGACGAGAGAGAGAGAGAGAGAGAGAGAGAGAGAGAGAGAGAGAGAGAGAGAGAGAGAGAGAGAGAGAGAGAGAGAGAGAGAGAGAGAGTGTGTGGACGAGTCTCTGTGTGTGTATGTGGTGTGTAGTGTGTGTGCGTGAGGCTGGTGGTGGTGGGTGGGTGGGTGTGTATGTGGTGTACAGTGTGTATGTGTTTGGGAAGAGAGAGAGAGAGAGAGAGAGAGAGAGAGAGAGAGAGAGAGAGAGAGGGGGGGGGGGGGGGGAAGGAAAACACAGTGTGTGTGAGTGTGAATGCATGTATGTATGTATGTATGTATGTATGTATGTATGTATGTATGTATGTATGTATGTATGTATGTATGTATGTACTATATGTTTGCTTACAATACATGAGTGCACGCATGTATGAAGCGTCACTGTACATGAGCATGCACATATGCGCGCGCGCGCGCGCGCGCACACACACACACACACACACACACACATACACACACACCAACAAAATCTTTTATCTACGCACAATCTTGGAAACAGAGCAGAGAAAGAACAACCCCTCTCCCCCCAAAAAAAAACCCCAACAACACCCACCCCAAAAACAAATAAAGCCAAACGCTGTTCATTTTAAACCACAGATGTGAAAATGAACCTCAAACACTCAACAAAGAAACCACAGCGGAAAGCTAATGTCGCAATTTCATTCCAACCTTTTTAGCAGGCAAACCACAACATCTGCCTCGCACACCTAAAAGACCATGTTGACTAACCAAGTTGGTTCCAAAAAAAAAATCTCCAACAAATACAGTTAAAACGTTCACAGCGAAACTCGCTTCAAAATCACGACACAATGATATAAGACTGAGCTGTTGAAACAAATCGATATAGCATTAGCATTTTCTCCCTTTAACTGCAGCATCCCAGCTTTGATCAAATATTATCTAGTACTTTGGGATAGTGGTTGGTTCGTGTCGTCACTAATGTGCTAATCGTCTTTTAGTTGGTTTTTTTTTTTAAAATCTAAGTGAATTATACTATGAGATTTAAAATCGATGTACTATTTTTTGGTGACAGTTAAAAAAAAAATATATATATATATATA
>CM060317.1:8545711-8553211 GCA_030674155.1 Stramonita haemastoma
CAATTTTTGTAAAGAACCTTTTGGGGAATGTATTTTTTTCAAACGGGTGAGATTGTCATCGTAGTATATGACTAACCTTTTTTGAACAATTTCCCTGCCCACTGATGACTTCTTCTGAGGGCTTCCCAGGAACCCCTTTGGACGGGAAAACAAGTCCCGGGAAGAACAAAACACCCCCATCCACGCCACTTGTGGGTTACCAGCACTTGATCAGGTAATAGGCTTGAAACCGAAACTTTCCCCCCCATCCACTAGACCTTTAGTGGTGATCCGTTGCTATTATTTCGGAAGAGGCGATCAACAGAGGTCAGGTGTGCGCACGCATTTAGCGAAATAAAACAAACCCCTAGGGCAACAAGGTTGTCCCCGGAAAAAATGTTTGTGGGAAAAAGCCACTCTGTTTAAGGAAATAAATACACATGCAGACAGGGAAAATGTGGGGGGCCCGCTGCTCTTGTGGTGACGCTTTGTCTTCAGGGAGAGCAGCCCGAATTTTTTGCAGAAAAAATCTACCACGACCTACAAAATACAAATCCCAACAAAATTAGTGCCCAAACCCCTATGTCTTAGCTTTTTTGCCCTGTGTTTTTGTGGGGTGTGTGTGTGTGTTTTTTAAAACTTAAAAGAAGTTTAAACAGCTGACACAACCCACTATTTTTTAAATATTTATTTGTACATTTTTTTTAGGGTTAAAAATCTATGTACTCACTCAGAAACAGATGCTAAGGAAATTAATGAGCTCTATTGCCGCAAAAAGGTCATATCTAAAGTATGGGAAATTTTATGGAGATGAAACTCAAAACTCATTATTATGGATAGCAACAGGGGGGTTTTGTGTGTGTGTGTGTGTGGTGGGGTGTGTGTGTGGTGTGTGTGGGTGTTGTTTACAATGTATTCAAAGCAAAAACCCCTGTTTATAAATTTCCAAAACATAAATCAAGGGATGACACTGCATTTATGGCAAAATGAAGAATCGATAGCTTAATGATTTCCTACAGTCTTCCCGTAAGTTTGACATTGACTTTTCGCCTTCACCTATCCCATAGTCTGGTAGACCGTTGGGACAACACTGAAGATATTGTAACCAGCTTCCTCCATTCCTTGTGGTTCTTAATGTTCCTAAGTATCATTCCACACAAGGCCAATCCACTCTCTGATGTTACCTTAGCATGGTTTTCTCTGACTTGAATATGTCAAGTCATTTTTTTTTTAAATTCCAATGAAGGGCAAATTATAACACTGACAAGCACATAACTGATGGTAATTATAATCTTGAAAAGAAGTTTCGTTTCACATTTGTTTAATCATTCCAAGATAGTTTCAAATAAAAAATTCCCCCTGCCCTGATGTATACACACAATATAGTAAGGCAAGAACGGACACTCACACACTCACACACGCACACACATACATCCCCCCCCCCCACACACACACACATACACTTAAGATCTCCATTCTTTGCCAGAATGACATAGTTCCTTTAAAAAAAAAATCCGTAAACTGTCCACTCTCCCTTTTTTCTGATAAATTATCTACCTTCCCAGTTCATTCTTTTTGTCCCCAAGCAAATCTGACAACTTATGTTGTTCTTTTCCAGATCATGACGCATTTTGAGAACATCTCTTTCAAAGACAACACTACAGTCAAGGAAAAGGACTTTCTAGTAAGTAAAAAAAAAAAGCTGTCACCGGACTGGTAATGCCAAGTGTCTCTCCAAGGAGCATGTTACGACTGTCCTGGGTTGACCATTATGGTTGGCCAGTGTTGATACAAGGAACATCAGAAGAGTTGGTTTTAAACCCCAGATTTAATGTGTATATAGTTCCTACCTTCACCCTCCTGTCCCGTAGTCTCGTGGACCGTGGGGGCACTAAAGATTTTGCAACCAGGTTCCTCCACTGGAAAGTACGGAAAGTGTGGAAAGTATAGAGTTGCAAAGTGTTGAATTCAGAATGATCAAATAATTTGACAAGGTGATAGCCCCCTCCCCATTGATATGGTCTCTGTGTTAGGGGGAGTTATAGATAAGATTGGATTGAATTAGAATATAATATATGATTTGCTGTTTTTGCCTTCGTTTCAATCCGTTAAAAAGCCTCCCCACCCCCTCCCCTCTTCAGTTTCCTCCGCTAGAGGTTTAGCAATAAATTTGTGCATATGTGACTGTTACTGCCCACCGTTAAGGTAGCAGCAATCCGAATTCAGGGTTGTTTAAATTTCATCAGTTTATTTTCACAAAATATTAGTGTTAGAAAATTTTTGGTAGATGTGTTGTGCTGTGAAGGTGGTGTGTGTGTGTGGGGGGGGGGGGGGGGGGGGTCGTGTTAACGTCTATCCATTAAAAAGGTTGTGTGTGGGTGTGTGTGTGTGTTGGTTTGTGTATTGGTGTGTGTGTGTGTTGGTGTGCGTATTGGTGGGGGTGTGTTGATGTGTGTGTGTGTGTGTGTGTGTGTGTGTGTGTGTGTGTGTGTGTGTGTGTGTGTGTTGTGTGTGTGTGTTGGCTTGTGTATTGTGTGTTGGTCTGTGTATTGATGTGTGTATGTTGGTGTGTGCTGTTTTTGGTAGTGATTGTGTGTATGTGTGTGTGTGCGCGCGTATGTGTGTGCCTGCGTGTGTGTGTGTGTGTGCCTGTGTGAATGTGCACGTGTGTGCGTGCGGGTATATGTTCGTGTGTTTGTGTGTGTGCGTGCGTGTATGTGTGTTTGCGTGCGTGCGTGCGTGTTTGTGTGTGTGTGTGTGTGTGTAAAGTGAACAGTTGTGTGTAGACATCGGGTTGGAAGCATAGGTTAAGGAGGGAACAGGGCTGTTTAGGAGGAAAATGGATAATACAGATTTAGAGCAGTGGGGTTGAGAAAAAGAGGGCTGGCAAATTAGTTTTTTTTTAGTTCCTAGGCTAGAACTCCATGGTTAACCAACGGCGTGGTGCATACGCAACCGTTTTTGCCAACCATTAAAGATGCTGCATTCCGACTTTGAGGCTATTACACGGTTTAATTTTGGGGCTTTTTAAGTGGATGCAACTTTTTCAAAGCATGTCAAATCTTAACTCTCTTTTAATGATAGCAGAACTGGAATTTTTGCGACAACCGATGTCCAATGCATACCCTCAGATTTTTGATAGAACAGGTGACTCTAGTTTTAAACTCCAGATCATTGCAAAATACGTATAGCCGTTGTGATCGGTAGAATAATACATGAAATAAATACCATTGTGTCTTAAGCTACATATCATTTTTTCTATGTGCTATTGTGTCCATATGCGATCTAGACCGACCATCTGACAGACAACCCTTCCCTGTTAACTAACACTAATGCTAACACTAACCTCAACTCGACCCTGGCCCCACATGTGGACACAATGGGCATGTAGATAACATGGTGTATGCTGACACACTGGCTAAACATTTTTTTCTTTTGGGTTGAAAGGAATTGATTTGAATCGTTTATTAAGAGTAAATTGATACGCAAATAACTGTTTTGTAGCATGCTTTCAAAAACAATCTCGAAGCATACATAAACAGTGATGATGAAAGTTTTAAAAGCACCAATAGGATTTTTAAAATGATCATAACCAAAAATCAATATTTATATACAAAAAATGGTTCCTTAGCAAGAGCCGTAAAGTTCCTCAATGGTAGGATTTTTTCGTATGCAACCGATTTTGCCCACCATTAAGGTAACCATTTCTCGAATGAAGAGAGAATATATCATAGATGCTACTGTTAGGGTTGGTAGGTTCAGGGGTGCTAGAGTTTTAGGGAAAAGAATGTTAGGAAGGGGTGGAGGGATTGGAGGGAGGTATTGTTCAGGTACATAACATGGAGATGGGGGAAGAGGGGTAATGGCTGAGGATGGGGATGTGTTTCTCGTGTTTTTAAGATAACTTTTTGAGATAAGATATTCACATTTAATTTTCTAAAGTGTTCATACCCGGTTGTTTTGGGATTTATTTTTAGATGCTAACAGGATTCATATTTGTATTGCATTGTATGGGGATAGGGGGAGGCAGTCAAACTGTCACTAGGTTCAGGGGAGGTTGGAGAGCATTTTGGACAATAAATGGAACACAAAAAGTAGAGGTAGCTGGTTTTTGAAAATATGCTTGTATAAATTCAAAGGGGGGAGGGAACGTTTCAGAAAAAAATGTTCAAAACCAGAAGTAGGGGTGCTAGTTTTAGAATGGTAGGGGGGTCTGTCTGTCTGTCTGTCTGTCTGTCTGTCTGTCTGTCTGTCTGTCTGTCTGTCTGTCTGTCTGTCTGTCTGTGGGTGTGTGCTAATTTCTATTGACAAAAACCAGAGGTAGAATGTTCAGTCCAGGGGAGGAGGGGGAGGGAGGGAGGGAGGGAGGGAGAGAGAGAGAGAGAGAGAGAGAGAGAGAGAGAGGAGAGGAGAGAGAGAGAGAGAGAAGAGAGAGAGAGAGAGAGAGAGAGAATTTGTGTGTGGGAGTATTTGCTGCCAGCAAAGCGCTATGAAATGTTAAACCACAGGTATTTGTCAACGTGTGGTATGTGTGTCTGCGTGTTCAAATTCCTTTTGTCTTTTCACAAATTGTGATGTGTGTGTTTGTGTTTGTGTGTGTGCGCGCACGCGCTCGCGCATGTGTGTGTGTTCGTGTAAGTGTCTGTCTGTATGTGTGTGTTATGTGTGTTATATAGGTGTTGTAAAAAGAAGAAAAAATAATGCTTACTGAAATAATAGTTAAGAATTTAGCTTTCTGTGTAGGGTGTATAGAAACCTGTGAAACTGCTGGATTTGTAGATGTAATCATTATTGACTTGTTTCGCATAGTTTTGGAAAGGGTGGATATGAAGCAAGCGTTTAAATATCACAAAAACCATTGCAGTATTTTAATACGTTAAAGATGTTCTGTGTACATCTTAGTTAACAACCTTCCATCAGAAAAGATATATTCCCTTTTAGTTTTTATTTTCACAGAACCTTGTAGATCTATAAGAAAACCCATGTTGTCCTTTATTCTGTGAGCATAGGTTTGCAGACGTCTTGAATTGGTGTATCCTGTTAACTTATTTCCTTCAGGCTTTTCGCTTTGCTGTTAGAGACATGCCCATTATCCAGGTCATGGCACTCCTAATCCCTTTGATAGACTGCTTCAGCTATCTCTCCCAGCATTCTTTTATTTCCATTGTCAGAACAAATGTACTATAAAACTTTTTTGCTGTTTTTGTTGAATCTGGAAAGAAAAAGGTGAAGGAAAAGATAGGTCGGACGCCCCACAATGTAATTTTAAGAAAACGAACTAAAATCGTCGATGAAGAATAGTAAAAGATGGAAAAGAGAATGAAGGAAGAAATAAATTGGAAAAGACTTTAGATGCCTCACAAAAACCTGGTTGTGCTAGCAAAACTAAAGGGACAAATTTCACATCAACCACTACTCATTACTGCATGGTTTATTGTCTGCTTTTTTCATTTTGTCCAACCATTTTAATGTATCTGTTATGTCCATTGGCGCTATTATTTTGCAAAATGTTAACTTTACTTCAAATGTGTGTATTTAAAAATTCCAGCGTAGCAAATGTAGTAAAATAATGTACTCTAGCAGATCACTGCGATGACGGGATGTTTCTTGTTTTTTGTTTTGCTCAGCCTTTCTATATGCTTTTGCTTTGGAGATCTTGGGAAACGTGTATAAAAGTAGTAAATGGTTTAGAATGATTGTAATTCTTTTACGAGTAGTTCTACGAATGAACTGACTGTAGTGGGTTTTTCTTTTTGTTTGGTTGCTTTTTTTTCGTTTTGCTTTGAATCATTTGGTCAAGTAGAAAGAAACGCGTTTTATCGAGAAATGCTTGTGGGCAGCTAGTTTTGTATTTAAAGTGTTTGGTTTTTCCATTTTTCCTTTCCTGTCGGCCCAATCTTTATTTTGTGTTGATACATTATTTACGTATTATGTTGGTATTTTTCACCAAAAGTCGATGTTCCTTTTAGGTTTGCATTTTTATGTATATGTAATTTGAAGTACTAAACACGGAGAGAAGCAGTTTACTTCTTCTTTTTTTTTCTTTTCTTTTTTTTTCAAACGTAGCATTGCCCATGAATATATTACATAATGTTTTGTATTACATGTTTAGTGAATTTTGTTGGCATTTGATCTTTCAATATTCCTTTTGGAGGCTTAAAATGTCTTCACTTTATCTGTGTAATTTTGTGACTGGTCTAGTTGCATGTAATCATTCCAAACAATGCCCTTATCTTTCGGCTTCAAATGAAGGATAGTATATTATGTGTGTAGCTCCTGAAGGACGTGGCTTAAAACATACCCCTAACCTATCCATTTTGTGTGAAATTATTATACACAGGTTTTGTGGAAGACTTGAGCTATGCAGTTAATGCCCTTCACTTTGTGTGCTGTCCCCTCCCCTCTCTATTTTTTTTTTATTATTCCAGAGTCAAATCAGTGCTACATTATTTTGAAATATATCGGGGTTGAAGCTTGCTTTTTAATTTATATTTCCATGAAAAGATGAAGCAGAACTCCCTTTGCTAGTAGCCTGCTAAATTGTTTGCTTTAATGTTAAAATAAGCTTGTTCTTGAATCCCAACTGAAAATGGTTTGGATAAACTGTTTACAACCCAATTCAAACACCTGTATAGTTATGCGAAAAATTCCAAGTTTTTTTCCCAGTCAGAATGGGGGAGGAAAATGTTGCATGTTTTTAGAGGACTAGCAAAAGATGTTTCCTATAACCAGTATTGCTTCGGTTTTTCTTGTATTTCATGAGTTTTGAATAGTATGTTGATGAACTGAGCACTTGTATGTTATTTACACAACAGAACCCCCACTACATGCTTTTAAATGGTATGTTTATGAACTGAGCACTTGTATGTTATTTGAAATCCATGTTATTGGCAATCGACTGAACTTTTTTTTTTAATAGTAAAACTGTCTTAGTTGCTGTGAGGATTTGTGTTTTATGTGTATTATTATTTGAAAATATTATCTTGATTTTCCAACATGTATTGCACTATCTTAAAATGCATAAGATCATGTCTGATTACTAGACAATCTTTTATAAAAATGTTTCTATACATACTATATCTTGACGTGTTTTTCCTGCTTGTAGTTACATTTTTTTTCTTTTTCTTCTTTGTCTTTTTGTTTGGGTATTTCTCTTAGTAATGGCTCTCCTTACTATTCCCTTGGAATGTACTGATTTTTATAATATAAATGTTCTTTTTTTTAAAGACATGTGATGCCTTGTGTACCATCGTCCTAAATGATTGCAGTCTTCTTCTTCAATAGTATATATTTTTTAATGCATTGAGCTCGATTTAAAACCTGGTTCATATAACTTTAAATGCCGTTTCGTTGCTATTTGATATTTTTATATACACAGTTTTTTTTTTGTTTGCTTCTCGGTTGTTGTTTTTTCTCACCACCTAAAGGTTTCATTGATGATAATTATTGTTTAAACAAGTGTTTTTATGCATGTTTTAAAGTACTTTGACTGGGTTTTTATGATGATGTAATTTGAAGATG
>CM060317.1:8555711-8563612 GCA_030674155.1 Stramonita haemastoma
AGGATGTTTTGTTACTGTTTTTTTTCTGTTTTAACTTTGTTTTTCTTTCTTCTTTCTTATTTGAAGTATGAATGTAAAAGAATGGATGATATTGTAACCTGATATAATTGTTTGACTTTATAATTCTTATTTCTATGACTAAAAAAAAAACTCGAGTACTTGTGTCATGTGTGCGCGCGGATATATGCTTGTATAAGGGTAAGTGTGTGTGTGTGTGTGTGTGTGTGTGTGTGTGTGTGTGTGTGTGTGTGTGTGTGTGTGTGTGTGTGTGTGTGTGTGTGTGTGTGTGTGAATTGTATTTGCATGTGCATGCGTGCATGCGTGAGTGAGTTGCGTATGTGTTTGCGTGTGTGTGTGTGTGTGTGTGTTTGTGTATCCTACGTGAAGGAGTGAGTCTTACAGTGTAATATCATCATATTATCACTATTATTATTCTTATTGTTATTATTATAATCATTGTATTTTCTTTAGTTCCTTTAGAGTTCATTATGTTATGAGTTGTAATAATGTTGTAGCTGACTATTTTTGGGTGGGGTTTTCTTAGTTGTACTTATTTGCTTGCTGCTTTATTGCTGTTTGTTGTTCGGTTAAGAGCTTTTTGTTCAAGTGTTTTTTGTCTTGTTTTTTTTTCTTGTTTTGGTATTTTTTTCTTTTGCTAGATAGAGGGCTTGATGAAAAAAAGCACATTTATTGCTTACTTAATGTACCATCTGGAAATAAACTTTTGATGTGATTTTTTTAGATAAAATTTTGAATTGATTTGATTTCTCTCTCTCTCTCTCTCTCTCTCTCTCTCTCTCTCTCTCTCTCTCTCTCTCTCTCTCTCTCTCTCTCTCTCTCTCTCTCTCTCTCTCTCTCTCTCTCCTCTCTCTCTCTCCCCTCTCATTGTGTGCCAGTGGGAACGGATGCCAAAATTGACGGACAACATGCACACATAAACTAGATGTAAAAAAAAGAAAAGGAAAATAGCCACACGAGTGCTGGCCTCATTATCCTCGAAATTAAATAATGATAAAACACACACACACACACCACTGCACTTAGAGTAATGAAGATGTCTGTTGATTTTCTGTGATGTAAAAAAAAAAAAGTGTGTTCTGTGCATAAAATATTTTGAAATCGGCACGACCTCTTGGGAAAACTTGTACTTTATAGAACAAACACAGAGTGGCAGACCTTTGTCTAAGGGACAAAACTCACTGCTGTATATTTCAATTTAGCTGAAGTTACCTCCCGTACACTTTTTATAAAACTATTTATTTATTTATTTATTTACTTTTTTATACCGAGGATAATGGAATAACAGCTCGTGTGCTTTTTTTATATCTAGTCCCCGTGTGTATGCAGTTTTGTCAATTTAGCTCTGTGCCCACCGGAACAGAATGGCTTACTCTTTCGAAAAGTGGAACAGGTTTTAATGTGCGCGCAAGATGTTCTGCATGCGTTCGCACACGGGGCCTCGGTTTATAGTTTCATCCGAAGGACATTTTGGGGGAGGAGTGGAGTCTGCACCGATGTTAACTCCAGGAGGAAAAATCCCCTTGATCGGGATTCAAACCCGGGTCACGAGTCAGATTGCGAATATAACTTAAGGGACAAAACTGGCATACTGCTGGAAGGTTTTTATCTTTGTTGCCTCCCTTAGGCTTTGAATCGGGATAATTGATCAAAAGCGAGCAAATCATGTGCTCGAACTCCAGTTTTAAAATACCTTCTCTTGTTAATCTCTTGTCTTGTTGTTGGTTGTTGTTGTGGTATTGTTCTGATGCTCTTTTTCCGATTTTCCTTTTGTTTTCTTTAATGAAGCACCAATATGGAATCTTATTCATTTTTCATCTATGGTTTTCAGGGTTTATTATTATAATTGCATTTCTTGTAATCTGAAGATAAATGACAGCAGGACACTCGCACACTTTGCAATCATGATACGTAAAAAAACAGGTCACAATTCTCAGGGCTAGGGTTTTTTTTGTATTGTATCGTGTTGTATTTTGATGTATTGTATCGAATTTTGTTGCGTTGTATTGTATTGCATTGTGTTGTATTGTAGTGTATGCCACAGTTATGTACATTATTACACATGTATGCATATGTGTATATATGTTTGTATATATGTGTGTGTGTGTGTGTGTGTCTGTGCCTGTGTGCCTGTGTGCGTGCAAGCGTGTGTGTGTGTGTGTGTGTGTGTGTGCGCGCACTTGTGTGTTTGTGTTTATGTGTGTGTGTGTGTGTGTGTGTCTCCTCTCTCTCTCTCTCTCTCTCTCTCTCTCTCTCTCTCTCTCTCTCTCTCTCTCTCTCTCTCTCTCTCTCTCTCTCTCTCTCTCTCTGTCCACTATCTGAAGACGTATAACCAACGAGAAAAAAGACCCACTTAATGTAATATACTGAGAGAATAAGAGGAAGAATGGTGGAAAGGTGTTAAGTCACTGCACATTAATTTTCTCTGTGTGAAATTTGGGCAACCTCCCCTGGGAAAGCGTGTCGCCACAAGATCAGTGCAACCCATATTTTTTGTACGTTTTCTGTCTGCAGCTGTATTTGTTTCCTTATCAAATTGGCTTTTTGTTTCTTTTTAATGCAGAATTTTGCCAGGGACAACTCTCTAGTTCTCGTGGGTTCTTTTACGTACGTTGAATGCGTGTTGCACTCGAGACCCCAGTTTAGCGTCTCATGCGAAAGACTAGCATCCAGACAGCGACTTGCAGTCTAGTGCTTAGGGGGAAAAGCTCCCAGGCACAGACGAGAATTGAACCACTATACCCTCTGAACCCAGACTTTTTGCTTTAAAGTTAGGTGCATTACCTCTAGACCACCCAGCGACTGAATCCCCACCACCGCTGCTATGGAGGTCTATGTGGCAATATTCTGTGTTGAAAAAAGCCACTGCCATTTGAAAGAAGAATGCATTTGCGAGCTAAACATGATAATAAACGAGTGGGTGGCTGTGTGGGGCTCTCCAGGTAGAGTGATTTCACGTCGGGAAAGCTGATATGTATGCATACCTGTGTGTGTGCGTGGGATGTGTGTATGTGTATGTGTGTTTGCATACGCGTGACATGCATACTCTACCTCACGGTACAGGTTTAAGACATAAATTACTGGGGGGGGGGGGGGGGGGGGGGGGGGGCATTTTTTTTAGCAAAAAAAAACACAACAAAAAATACAAAACAAAGACAAACACGAGTGTTAAACAAATTGAGAGAAACACACAAACACAGATTCAGCATAGGCAGAAATAAATGATCCCAAACAAATGTGGACAGACAGACTCATAGAAAGAGATACACACACACACACACACACACACACACACACACACACACACACACACACACACACACACACACACACACACACACACATGGGAGGGAGGGGGGTAGACAGTCATACAGACACGCCAGACACTTACAAACGAACAGACAAACAATAAAAACAGACCAACACACAAACAAACAAACAGACAGACCGGCAGAGATAATAGAGGTGCAAGAGGACAATCATGCTGCAGTTCATCACTGGGGATAGCTGGCCCACTCTCTCTCAGCTAAGTTACCTCCCGAAAAACCGGTTAGTCTGGAACTGCCGTCCACTGTTTCACGGTTCTGTCGTTTCTGACAGATTCCCTTGCTGACACATCGGGTCCACCCCATCCATTACCTCTCCTCTCTTCTAAAACACAACTCTCCCTCCTCCCCCTCTCCCCTCTCTCCCTCTCCTCCTCCATCTCCTCTCCTCTCTCCTCTTCCCTCTCCTCCCTCTCCTTGTCCCCTTCTCTACATTTCTTCTTACCCCCTTCTCCCACACACTCTCCCCCCCTCCTCTCTCGAGCTTATATCTTGTTATGTTAGGTTGTTTTTTTTTTCTCTCTTAACAGTAAACTTATCAGAGGATGGTACATGTTAACCACACTATAATTTATACACACAGAGAAAACTTGAATCTCATGCTCTTTCTGTCTAGGTGCATCGAGCAAATAATTTTGTTTTCTTTCCTTAAA
Source organism: Stramonita haemastoma (assembly GCA_030674155.1). Lineage (NCBI taxonomy): Eukaryota > Metazoa > Mollusca > Gastropoda > Neogastropoda > Muricidae > Stramonita > Stramonita haemastoma. Next base: position 8,559,709 of record CM060317.1, read on the forward strand.
GATCTGTAGTGGGATGAAAATGACCACTAACAATGTGTTGCTTTTTTTAAAAGTAGAAAATGAATGGTGGTAATGATGGTGATGGTGAAGATGAGAGAAAGAGGGAGGACCAGAAGGAAGAAGAAGAAAAGGAAGGGGAGAAGGAGGAAGTGAAAGAAGTAGAGGGAAGGGGGAAGAATATTAACAACAGGTCAACAACAGCACAACAAGGAGACAGACAGACATAGAGAGAGTACGGTACTATATTATTCATTTATTTATTTGTTTATTTATTTTTTATTCAGTTATTTATTTATTTATTTATTTATTTATTCTTTTATATCGAGGATAATATTACTGTAAATCAATTGTGAAACTATAAATTTTCCTATTTTCGATCACTCTCTTCGTTTCTGTCGTTTTCCTTGCCTCTCTATCATCTGTCCTGCGTGTCGTCTGCTTTTCTGGTCATCTGTTCCTACCAGCACGCAATGGCCTACTGTTCTTAAAGGAGGAATGGGTTTCAATATTTACCTACGATGTCCTGTGAGGAGCGTGGAGTCAGTGCCTGTGTTGAATCCTGGGAGATATGCCCCTGAAACGGCCACATAAACGGATATTTTTTTTATTTAAAGATTCAAAATTTCAAAATGTAAATCCATCGGCTTAGATATGGTTTATTTAATAGCATAAGGAAACAACAATAGAGCAAGGTAATGGCATAAATTAGACATGCAGTTTGAATTCATGGTGGGCAAAAACGGCGGCATACACTAAATCTCACCATTAATGAACCTTGGAACTTGAGAAATTGAGGGAAAAAACAGAAGAAGAAAAATGGAAGCCTTTAATCAATTTAAGGAGAATGGAGGATTATAAACACATTTAACAAGAGAATAAATTTAACAGCAAATTGCTTGAAAAAAGAGCATTATCAATACCGAAAACGACTCACAACCCGTACCCTCCAGATAAGACTTTAAACTGAGACCCCGTGTGCGAACGCTCGCAAAACATCTTGCGCACACGATAAATCCTGTTCCGCTTTTCGTAAGAGAAGGCCATTGTGTGCTGGTGGGAATAGATGACTAGATTTACAAAACTGCATACACTCGGGGACTGGATGTACAAATACACATGAGAGCTTATTCCATTAACCTCGATATAAAATAATAAATATAAATGTAAAAGACTAAATATAATAGATATATTTTTAAATACCCTTAGTTACCGACTCCCTGCTTCACCATTAGATTGATGACATGCCAACAAGCTCTTCCGTCCCTGTCATTTCAGAAAGAAAGCACACAATATATCATGCAACGTTTGTGCACAATCAACAAGAAAAACAAATGAGTAATAATTTACATTCCTATCCCAGTGCAGTAATCCACAAGTCTTGCCAGTTCCAATCCAGTCCTGCTGGTTATAACTGTGCCCACCACAGACGCCATAGTCATTATCGGCTCTGGCATGCTGCTGTTGTTCTACCTGTTGCAATATTAAATGTGTGGTATGGCATTATCTGTGACTGATATGGATTAAATGACGGAGAGGAGGACAAAGAAATGAAAAATTCAGAATAGAAGAGAGGAAGGAAAACTAGGAGGAGGGGGGAGGAAAGAGGAGGATGTTGGAGAGACAGAGGCGGAGATAGAAACGTACAGAAACACAAAGAGGGGGAGAGGCAGAAACATGGGGAGACAGGTGCAGAAAGAGACAGAGTCAAAGACAGACTGACAGACACCAAAAGAGATCAACCGAAAACATAGACATAATTACAGACAGAGAGGCAGACATAAGTAGAGTAAACAGACAGTTAAACAGACAGAGAAGACAAGGAGATAGACGGACAGAGAGACAGACAGACAAACAGCAGACAGACAGACAGATTAACAAAGAGAGATTAACAAACAAAAAGATAGAAAAGGATCGTAAATAAACAAAGTCATAGCACAGAGAAACAGACACAAATACAGAGAGGGAGAGAGAGAGAGAGAGGGGGGGGGGGGGGGGGGGGCAAACAGACAGACCAGAAAGAGAGGGGAATGACCGACAGACTCAAAGTCCATCAGAGAGAGACAGACAGACAGACAGACAGACATACAGACAGACAGACAGAAACAGAGAGACAGAGACATAAGAACAGACAACAGACAAATATACCAAGACAGAGAGAGAAGAACAGACAAACAAACACAGAGAAACCGTCATAAAACCAAAACCACACAGACAGAAACACAGACCAAAAAACCCCCACACCAACAGCAGAAAAACTGCACTTGCTAAACGCAGAACTCAGCACACTTTTTTTTCTATTTTATTTATTTTCCTCTCTCTCTCTCTCTAAATGAAAATGATTGTAAACAGAACAAGCACGTGGCCACAAATGTCAGGCCCACTCGGGCCAAATCAGACCCACTATGCCAACCAGTGCAGGCTCCCAAGACAATAGGGAATCAGCAGTGCAGCCAGCTAGCTAGTCAGTATTGTTTGCTGTGCATTTAAATCACATCTGTGTATATTTAAATTGTTGGGATGGAACAGGTGTGTTTTCAGTCTATAAACACTAGGTAGAGGGGTGGGGTTGGGGTTGGGAGGGTGGGGGTTGGTCAGGATTTTTTTTTTCAAATTTGTGTTTTTTCTGTGTGTGTGTGTGTGTGTGTGTGTGTGTGTGTGTGTGTGTGTGTGTGTGTGTGTGTGTGTGTGTGTGGTGTGAGTGTGAGTGTGTGTGTAGGGTGTTCGTGCGTACGTGTGTATGCTTGTGTCAGGACTCTTGTTCAACGTAATAAATACTGGTTAATACTATTTAATCTTCCACACGCAGGCAATTTTCTAATGTATGGATTGCAGAGGTTAAGCTGGGTAGAAAAAAAAAAAAAACTAAACAATTGAAGAAAGTTGTGTCCGAACATAGCTTTAGATACACCACCAAGGTTGTTCATCTCTCTATGTTTTACTGAGTATCTCCGGTGGATGGGTGACCGTTTGCGCGCCTTGGCTTCAGTACAGTCCCCCAGTTCACTCAGCTGTAAATGGGTACCTTCCCTCTTTAGGGTCAGGGGAGGTAAAGCAGCGAGGGAGAGGAGATGGGCGCCGCCCTCAACATGCTGGCCCCTAGAGAAGCTGAGGTCTCTGACGCCTCGTTCCCCTACGACCACAGGGGTTATGGGACACCTTTACCTTTACCTTCGGTAACCCTCCCATACCACGGGTCTCAGTGATGTTGGCAATGTGGGATGCTGGTGGTCTGCCTCTGTTTCTTCTTCTCTCAACCTTGCCTTGGAGAATTGTCAACATCAGATCTGTCTGTGTGTTTCTGTTTGTATGTCTGTGTGTTTCTGCTTGCATGACCAACAAATCTCAGTCTGTGCTTATCAATTTCAGCCAACAATTGTCTCTGCACTGGAATGATTTTGTTTGATTGTCTGTCTGACTGTCGGACTCTTAAAAGTCACCTGTAGTGCCCTATTTCGACTGTTTGTATTTTGCCCTTTTCCAATAAACAATCGGACATCAGAAGTAAACTTTGTTCCCTATAGTATAAGTATATGTATCAGACTATGTTTTCTGGTGATTAGTTATAAATGTAACTGTTTAAATCAATCAAGGGTCAGATTAAGAACACTTGATTTTAACGTAAAAAAGATGGTTGCAGGTTGCCAGAAATGCAACTTTCTTTTAATTTAGATATGGCTAGGTCACACGGCATTCTTTCTTGTAAGACTTTTGAAAGACTTTTTTTAAAAAATCGGATAAGTTTTATTGCAGATGTCAAAATACGTGTCCGTTATATTTCCCTTCACCGTCATCTTCTCATTTATTCCCCCTGTTTCACAGAGTCCCTTATTCCTTATCTCCTTACCTCCCCTTTTTCAATTTTACCCTTCTACTCATCCTATTGATATGATGATGATGATGATGT
>CM060317.1:8563712-8573712 GCA_030674155.1 Stramonita haemastoma
GGTTAAAAAAGGGGGGGGGGAAAAAAAAAGGGGGGAAAAAAAAGGGGGGAAAAAAAAAAAAAAAAAAAAAAAAGAGGGGAAAAAAAAAAAAGGGGGGGAAAGGGGAAAAAAGGGGGGGTGAAAATGGAGGGGGGGGCCCAAAAAGGGAAAAAGGGGGGGAAAAAAGGGGGAAAAAAAGGGGGGGGGGGGAAAAAAAGGGGGGGGGAAAAGGGGGGGGAAAGGGGGGAAAAAAGGGGGGGGGGGGGGGAAGGGGGGGGGGAAAAAAAAAGGGGGGGGGGGAAAGGGAGGGGAAAAGGGGGAAAAGGGTTTGGGGGAAAAAAGGGGGGGGGGGGGAAAAAATTTAAAAAAATTTTTTTAAAAAGGGGGAAAAAGGGGGGGGGAAAAAAAAAGGGGGGGGGGGGGGGAGAGAAAAAAAAGAAGGGGGGGAAAAGGGGAGGGAAAAAAGGGGGGGGGGAAAAAAAAAAAAAAGGGGGGAAAGGGAAAAAAGAAGGGGAAAAAAAGGGGGGGGGTTTTGGGGGGGGGGGAAAAAGGGGGAAAAAAAAGGGGGGGAAAAAAAAAAAAATTTTGGGGGGGTTTGGGGGGAAAAGGGGGGGAAAAGGGGGAAAAAAAAGGGGGGAAAAAGGGGGGGGTTAAGGGGGGAATTTTGGGGGAAAGGGGGGGGGGGGGAGAAAAAGGGAAAAAAAGGAGAAGAAAAGGGGGGGGGGAAAGGGGGGGGGAAAAAAAAAAAAAAAGGGGGGAAAAAAAAGGGGGGGGGGGGGAAAAAAAGGGGGGGGGGAAAAAAAGAGAGGGGGAGAGGGGGAAAAAAGGGGGGGGGGGGAAAAAAGAAAAGGGGGAAAAAAAAAAAAAGAGGGGGGGGGAAAAAAAGGGGGGGGAAAAAAAAAAAAAAGAGAATGAAAGGGGGAAAGGGGGGAAAGGGGGGGGAAAGGGGGGGGAAAAAAAAGGGGGGGGAAAAAAGGGGGGGGAAAAAGGGGGGGGAAAAATTTAAAGGGGTTAAAAAGGGGGGGAAAGGGGAAAAAAAAAAAAGGGGGAAAGAGGGGGGGGGAAAAAGGGGGGGGGAAGGGGGGGGGAGGGGGGGGAAAAAAAAAAAAAAAAGGGGGGGGGGGGGAAAAGGGGGGGGGGGGGGGGGAAAAAAGGGGGGGGGGGGGGGAAAAAAGGGGGGGGGAAGGGGGGGGAAAAAAGGGGGGGGGGGAAAAAAAAAAAAGGGGGGAAAAAGGGGGGAGAAAAAAGGGGGGGAAGGAGGGGGGGCCCAAAAAAAAGGGGGGTTGGGGGGGGGGGGAAAAGGGGGGAAAAAAGGGGGGGGAAAGAGAGGGAAAAAAAAAGAAACCAAAAAAAAAAGGGGGGGGGGAAAGGGGGAGAAAAAAAGGGGGGGGGAAAAAAAAAAAAAGGGGGGGGGGTTTTTTTTTTGGGGGGGGGGGGGGGGGGGGGAAAAAAAAGGGGGGGAAAAGGGGGGGGGGGGGGGGAAAAAGGGGGAAAAGGGAAAAAAAAAGGGGGGAAAAAAAGGGGGGGGGGGGGAAAGGGGGAAAAAAAGGGGGATGGGGTGGGAAAAAAAAGAAAAAAAAGGGGGGGGGGGGAAAAAAAAAAAAGGGGGGGGGGGGGGAAAAAAAGGGGGGAAAAAGGGGGGGGGGGGAAAAAAGGGGGGGGGGGGGGGGGGAAAAAAGGGAAAAAGAAAGGGGGGAAAAAGGGGGGGGGAGGAAAAGGGAAAAAAATGGGGGAAAAAAGGGAAAAAGGGGGAGGGGGGAAAAAGGGGGGGAAATTGGGAAGGGGGGTTGGGGGGGAAAAAAAAAAGGGAAAGGGGGGAAAAAAGGGGGGGGGGGGGGGAGAAAAAGGGGGAAAGGGGGGGGGGGGGGGGGGAAAAAAGGGGGAAAAGGGGGGGAAAAGGGGGGGAAAAATGGGAAAAAGGGGGAAAAAAAGAGGGAAAGGGGAAAAAATTTTTAAAAAAAGGGGGGGGAAAAAAAAAAGGGAAAAAGGGGAAAAAAGGAAAAAAAGGGGGGGGGAAAAAGGGAGGGAAAAGGGGGGGGGGGAAAAAAAAAAAGGGGAAAAAAGGGGGGGAAAAAAGGGGGGGAGGGGGAAAAAAAAAAAGGGGGAAAAAAAAAGGGAAAAAAAGGGGGGGGGGGGGAAGGGGGAGAATTTTTTTGGGGGAGGGGAGGGGGAAGGGGGGGGAAAGGAAAGGGGGGGGGGGAAAAAAAAGGGGGAAAAAAAGGGGGGGGGGGAAAAAAAAAAAAGGGGGAAAAAAAGGGGGGGGGGAAAATTTTTAAAAAAAAAGGGGGGGGGGAAAAAAATTGGGGGGGGAAAAAAGGGGGGGGGGAAAAGAAAGGGGAAAAAAGGAAAAAAGGGGGGGGAAAGGGGGGGAAAAAAAAAAGGGGGAAAAAACCCCAAAAAGGGGGGGGGGGAAAAGAGGAAAGGGAAAAGGGGGGGAAAAAAGGGGGGTTTGGGGGGGAAAGGGGAAAGGGGGGGAAAAAAAAAAAAAAAGGGGAAAAAAAGGGGGGAAAAAAAAAAAAAAAAAAAAAAAAAAAAGGAAAAAAGGGGGAAAAGGAAAGGGAGGGTTTTTTAAAAAGGGGAAAAAAAAATTGGGGAAAAAGGGGGAAAAAGGGTTAAAAAGGGGGGGAAAAAAAAAAACCAAATTTTGGGGGTGAAGGGGGGGAAAACCCTTTTTGGGGGGGAAAAGGGGGGGGGAAAGGGGGGCCCCAAAGGGGGAAAGGGGGAAAAAAAGGGGGGGTTTTAGGTTTTGGGGGGCCTTTAAAGGGGGGGTTTTTTTTAAAAGGGAAAAGGGGGGGTTTGGGGGGGAAAAGGGGGAAAAAAAAGGGGGGGGGGGGAAAAAAAGGGGGGGGGGGGGGGTTTTTGGGGGGGGGGGGGGAAAAAAAAAAGGGGGGGGGAAAAGGGGGCCCCCTTGGGGGGGGTGGGGGGGGGGGGGGGGGGGGGTTTTTTTGGGGGGGGGAAAAAAAAGGGGGGGGGGGGGGGGAAAAAGGGAGGGGTTTAAAAAAAAAAGGGGGGAAAAAAAGGGGGGAAAGGGGGAAAAAGGGGGGGGGGGGGGAAAAAATTTAAAAAAGGGGGGGGGGAGGGGGGGGAAAAAAGGGTTTAAAACCGGGGAAGGGGGGGGCCCGGGGAAAAAAGGGGGGGGGGGGAAGGGGGGGTTTGGGGAAAAAAGGGGGGGGGGGGGAGAGAAAAAAAGGGGGGGTTTGGGGGGGAAAAGGGGGGGAAAGGGGGGAAAAATTTTTTAAAAAATTTTTTTGGGTTTGGGGGGGGGGTTTTTGGGGGGGGGGGAAAAGGGGGGGAAAATTTTGGGGGGGGGGGGGGGGGGGGGGGGTGGGGGGGAAAAAAAAAAAAAAGGGGGGGGTTTGGGAAAAAAAAAAGGAAAGGGGGGGGGGGGAGAAAAGGGAAAAAGGGGGGGGGAAAAGGGGGTTTTTTTTTTTTTTTTGGGGGGGGGGAAAAGGGGGAAAATTAGGGGGGGGGGGGGGGGAAGGGGATTTTTTTTTGGGGGTTTTTAAAAAAAAAAAAAAAAAAGGGGGGGGGGGGGGGAAAAAAAAAGGGGGGGGGGGGAAAGGGGGGGGGATAAAAGGGGGGGGGGTTTTGGGGGGAAAAAGGGGTTTTCCGGGGGGGAAATTTGGGGGGGGGGGGAAAAAAAAATTAAAAAGGGGGGGGGGGGGGAAAACCGGGGGGTTTGGGGGGGAAAAAAAAAAAAAGGGGAAAAAAAAAAAGGGGGGGGGGGCCCCCCGGGGGGGGGGGGGGGGAAAAAGAGGGGAAAGAAAAGGGGGGGGGTTGGGGGGGGAGAAAAAAGGGGGGGGCCCAAAAAAAAAAAAGGGGGGGGGGGGGGAAAAAAGGAAAGGGGGGGAAAAAAAGGGGGGGAAAAAAAAAGGGAAAAGGGGGGAAAAAAAAAAAGGGGGAAAAAAAAGGGGGGGGGGAAAAAAAAAGGGAAAAACCGGGGGGGGAAAAAAAAAAAGGGGGGAAAAGGGGGGGGGGGGAAAAAATTTTTTGGGGGGGAAAAAAGGAAGGGGGGGGGGGGGAAAAGGGGGTTTAAAAAATTCAAAAAAAAAAGGGGGGGGGAAAAGGGGGTTAAAAAAAGGGCCAAAAAAAAAAGGGGGGGGAAAAAAAAGGGGAGGAAAAGGGGGGGGGGGAAAAAGGGGGGGGGGGGTAAAAGGGAAAAGGGGGAAAAGGGAAAAAAAGGGGGGGGGGGGAAAAAAAGGGGGGGGGGAAAAAGGGGGAAAAAGGGGGTTTGGGGGAAAGGGGGGGGGGAAAAAAAGGGAAAAAAGGGGGGGAAAAAGGGGGGGGGGGTTTTGGGGGAAAAGGGGGAAAATGGGAGGGAAAGGGGGGAAAAAGAGGGGAACCCTGGGGGGGGGAAAAAAAAAGGGGGGGGGGCCCAAATTAAATTTTTGGGGAAAAAAAAGGGCCCCGGGGGGGGGGGGTTTTCCCCGGGGGGGGTTTGGGGGGGAAAGGGGGTTTTTAAAAAAAGGGGGTTAAATTTTATTTTTTTTTTTTTTGGGGGTTTAAATTTTTTTGGGGGGGGGGGGGGGGGGGAGGGAAAAACCCGGGGGGGGGAAAAAAAGGGGGAAAAGGAAAACCAAAAAAAGGGAAAAAAAAGGGGGAAAAAGGGGGGGGGGCCCGGGGGAAAAAGGGGGAAAAAAAAAAAAGGAAAGGGGAAAAAAAGGGGAAAAAAAAAGGGGGGGGGAAATTTTTTCCCCCCCGGGGGGGGGGGGGGGGGGGGAAAATTTAAAGGGGGGAAAAAAAAAATTGGGGGGTTTTTTTTAAAAAGGGGGGGGGGGGGTTTTAAAAAAGGGGGCCTTTTTTTTCGGGGGAAAAAAAAAAGGGGGGGCAAAGGGGGAAAAAAAAAAAGGGGTTTGGGGGGAAAAAGGAAAAACAAAAAGGGAAAAGGGGGAAGGGGGGGAAAAGGGGGGAAAAAAAAGGGGGAAAAGGAAGAAGGGGAAAAGGAAAAAAAAGGGGGAAAAAATGGGTAAAGGGGGGGGGGGGGAAAAAAACCCCCCCCAAAAAGGGGGGAAGGGAAAAAAAAAAAAAAAAAGGGGGGGGAAAAAAAAAAAGGGGGGGGGAAAAGGGGGGGTTTTTTTGGGGGGGAAAGAGGAAAAAAAGAGAAAAAGGGGGGGGGGGCCAAAAGGGGGGGGAAAAAAAAGGGGGGGGAAAAATTGGGGGAGGGGGGGAAAAAAATAAAGGGGGGGGGGGTTTGGGGGGGGGGGGGGGGGGGAAAAAGGGGGGGGGTTGGGAAAAAAGGGAAAAAGGGGGGGGGGGAGGGGCCCGGGGGGGGGGAGGAAAGGGAAAAAAAAGGGGGGGGGGGGGGGAAAAAAAAAAAAATAAAAAGAGGGGAAAAGGGGAAAAAAAAAAAAAAAAAAGGGGGGGGGGGGGAAAAAAAATTTGGGGGGGGGGAAAGGAGGGGGGAAAGGGGGGGAAAAAAATTTGGGGGGGGAAAAAAGGGGGTTTTTTAAAAAAAAGGCCAAAAAAAAGAAAAAAAAGGGGGGGGGAAAAAGGGGGGAGGGAAAAAGGGGGGGGGGGGGGGGAAAAGGGGGGGAAAAGGGAGGGGGGGGGGGGGGGGGAAAAAGGGGGGAGGGAAAAAAAAGAAAACAAAGGGGGGGGAAAAAATTGGGGGGGGGAAAAAAGGAAAAAAAAGGGGGGGGGAAAAAAAAAAGGGGGGAAAAGGGGGTAAAAAAAAGGGGGGGGGAAAAAAAAAAAAGGGGGGGGGGGGAAAAACAAGGGGGGGGGGGGGGGGGGGGGGGAAAAAAAAAAAAAAAAAAGAAAAGGGGAGGGGAAAAAAAAGGGGGGGGGGGGAAGGGGGGGGGAAAGGGGGGGGGGGGGGAAAAGGGGGGGAAAGGGGGGGGAAAAGGGGGAAGGGGAAAAGGGGGGGGGGGGGAAAAAGGGGGGGAAAAAGGGGAAAAAAGGGGGGGGGAAAAAAAAGGGGGGGGGGGGGGAAAAAAAGGGGGGGGAAAAAAAAGGGGGGGGGGGGGGGGGAAATTTTTTTGGGGGGGGGGGGGGGGAAAAGGGGGGGGGGGGTTTGGGGGGAAAAAAGGGGGAAAAAAAAAAAAAAAAAGGGGGGAAAAAAAAATTTTTTGGGGAAAAAAAAAAAAAGAAGGGGAAAAAAGGGGGGGGGAAAAAAAAATTTTTTTTTTTTTGGTTTTTTTTTTGGTTTTAAAAAAACCCCCCGGGGAAAAAACAAAACCCCGGGGGGAAAAAATTTAAAGAAATTTTAAAAAAAAAAAAAAAAAAACCCAAAAAATTTTTTTTTTTGGGGGGTTTAAAATTTTTTAAAAAAAAAAAAAATTTTTTTTTTTTAAACCCGGGGGGCCCCCCAGGGGGGAAAAAATTTTAAAAAAAAAAAAAAACCCCCGGGGGGGCCCCCCCCCCCCCCGGGGGGGGGGAAAAAAATTAAAAAAAAAACCGGGGCCCAAAAAAAAATGGTTTTTGGCCCCCCCCCCCCCCCCCCCTTTTTTTTCCCCCCCCCCCCCCCCCCCCCCCCCCCCCCCCCCCCCCCCCCAAAAAAAAACCCCCCCCCCCCCAAAAAATATAATAATATAATATATATAATACATTATACCTATTTTTATATATGGATATAGATACATAATTATATATATATATATATATAAAATTATGTATCTATATATGGAAACACAGAGACAATCGCTCACAGGCACACACACACACTAACTCCTCAATTACAGACACTAACCACCCGGCTCCCCCCCCCCCCCCCTGCGCGCGCGCGCACACACACCACACTCACACAAAACACACACACAGAAACACACACACACAAACACACTAACCCCCGCCCCCCCCCCCCCCCCCCCCCCCCCCCCCCCCCCCCCCCCCCCCCCCCCCCCCCCCCCCCCCCCCCCCCCCCCCCCACACACACACACACAGCACTCGAACTTTACCACAAACTTTGGCTACTTACTACAAAGTCCAAGTAGACAAAATAAAAGAAAAGAAAAAAAAGTCTGAGTAAAGTGAGTACTTACTTCAAGTGTTGTCTGTCAGCGCCTAGCTAAGGTTTCTATCTATAATACATACATAACCGCGTCTATTTTGTCCAGCCTCTGTTTGTCTGTCAGTCTGTCTGTCACGTCTGTCTTCAAGCTCCCACTGATCTTAGACGTGTCTGTGGATACAACACCCTCTCCACCCCCCTTACCCCCCTCCCATCCCCGTCCCCCCTCTTCACCTTCTGATCGATCTTTTCTGTCAAAAGAGCCACAGAGAGCTGTTCACAACTTTTTTCCTCTAGCCTTGTATAGCTAGCTCTCAAAGTCAGGGGCGAAGTTAGTTTGTGCTTTTTTTTTTTTTTTTTTTTTTTTTTTTTTTTTTTTTCTTTTTTTTACAAGAGAATGAGGGAAGAAGAGAGAGAGAGAGGAGACGGGGGAGGGGAAGGGAGGGAGGGGGGAGGGAGGGAGGGAGGGGAGGGAGGAGAGAGAGAGAGAGGAGAGAGAGAGAGAGGAGAGAGAGAGAGAGGAGAGAGAGAGAGGGTGAGAGGAGAGAGAGAGAGAGAGAGAGAGAGGAGAGAGAGAGAGAGAGAGGGGGGGGAGGAGAGAGGAGGGGGGGAGGGAGGAGAGAGAGAGAGGGAGAGAGAGAGGAGAGGAGAGAGAGAGAGGAGGGAGAGAGGAGGAGAAGAGAGAGAGAGAGAGAGAGAGAGGAGAGAGAGGAGAGAGGAGAGAGAGAGTAGAGAGGAGGAGAAGAGAAGAGAGGAGAGAGAGGAGAGGAGAGGAGTGAGAGTGATGAAATGAAATGAAATGAAATCATATCAAAATCTTCTATTTAGAGGATTATGAATAAGCACTCATGTACTTTTTTTTTTACATCCAGTTCCCGCCTTTATCAGATATAATAATGATAAAACGCCTCTAATTCAATAAAAAAAACAAACAGAAAACCCCACAACAAAATGAAACAAACAAACAAACAATAACAACGTAAAGACAATATAAAGAGAAAGAAAAAAACAACAACATGAAGATAATAATAATAAATAGCAAGAAACACACAGAGAGAGAACTGAAATAAGTAATCAACAATCAAAAGATAATTATGATAAAAAGACGCACATAAGTAGGTAGCAAACAAGAAAACATGATGGTTCAACAATTAAAAAACATCCCAGCACCATCTACAAAAAAACAAAGAGGAGAGAGAGAGAGAGAGAGAGAGAGAAAGAGAGGAGAGGAGAGAGAGAGAGGGGAGGAGGGAGAGAAGAGAGAGAGAGGAGAGAGAGGAGAGAGAGAGTAGAGACAGACAGAACAGAGACGAGGAGCAGAGTGCAGACAGACAGACAGAAGACGAGACAGACGAGAGAGAGAGAGAGGAGGATCAGGGTAGACAGAGAGACGAAAGAGTGAGAGAGGAGGAAGGACAGAGAAGACAGAAGAGGCAGAAAGAAAGAGAGAAGAGAGAAGAGACAGACAGAGACAGACAAGACAGAATGGGACAGTGTGCAGCGACAGACAGACGAGACAGACAGGAGAGAGGAAAGAGAAAGAACAGAAATAGTCACAGAAGACAGAAGACAGATGGGTAGTGCCAGACAGCAGAGCCCAGACGGAAGACAGAGAAAGAATACAGAGAAAGGGACAGACGCAGACTAACGGGAGCAAAACAAATACATACACACACATACTCACACACACACACAATCACACACATACACACACAACACCCCCCCATCCCCCCCCCCCCCCCCCACACACAACCCCCCCAACCAACCCCTTCCCCCCCCCCCCCCCCCCCCCCCACACACACACACAGAGTCACACCAGACAGACACACAGACAAAATCACAGACTTCAACCACACACAGACTTTAAACAAGACAAGACAGGGTAAAGAATCTACACTGCTACGCCCCCACCCACCCAACCCCATCCCACGAAAAAAGCCAATAACCTCAACTAATCAATCAAAGTCTCGAGCAGATCTGAACCGTTTTCCTGCAGGCTCTGGCACTAGCACTGGCACTGGCAGAGCTACTCCAGTAAATGGGGGACCATTCTCGCAGAGTCGGTTCCAGACCACCGCTGTTGCGGAACATCAAATCCACGGCGCTTATTTCTACATCCTTTCCATTTAAACGATGGCATCTGTCTAGCTTTGGACTTTCTTCTTCGTCTACTTTTTTGTTGTAATATCACAATCGATTCTTTGCCATCTCTGTGTAAAAGTGCGTGTAAGTGTGTGTGAGTGTTTTGGTGTGTGTGTGTGTTGTGTGTGTGTGTGTGTGTGTGTGTGTGTGTGTGTGTGTGTGTGTGTGTGTGTGTTGTGTGTGTGTGTGTGTGTGTGTGTGGAGAGAGAGAGGAGATGGAGAGAGAGGAGAGAGAGAGAGAGAGAGAGAGAGAGATGAGGAGAGAGAGAGGGAGAGAGAGAGAGAGAGAGAGAGAGAGAGGAGGGAGGAGGGAGAGGAGAGAGAGAGAGAGAGAGGAGAGATGAGAGGGAGGAGAGAGAGAGAGAGAGTGAATAACTAAGCCTGAAAAACAAAGAAAAAAAGGAAAATGATTGAGCACGACAAAATAAATATGACAGAAATATTAAAGCTGTATAAATACAAAATTCTTCCTCTTTCACTTCCCGTTTGAAATATGACGTCTACTTTAACAATATTTAGTTAAACCCATAATTGTCTAATTAAATGATTTTAATCAATAGTATCAATAAAGGACAAAGCCATTAGTGTCATATATTTTCTAAAGGTATAAAAAAAAGTTATTGATAATTATTCTCTCCCAAATAGCAACAATACCACTCAAACACTACAGCAGTAATCTCCCCCCCCCCCCCACTTAAAAATACAACAAAAATACAATGTTTGTCTAAACTCATAACTGTCTAATTAAATGATTTTTAATCAATACTACCAAAAAGACGAAAGTCCTCACAGTGTTTTATTTTTCTTCACTAAACTTATGAATAAAAAAATATACATAGATGTTCTCTCTCAAATAACAACAATACCACTCAAATACAACAGCAATAACCCACCCACCCCTCCCCTCCGCTAACTATTTCACAAGAAGAA
>CM060317.1:8583712-8591212 GCA_030674155.1 Stramonita haemastoma
AGCTGAGAGAGAGAGAGAGAGAGGAGAGAGAGAGAGAGAGAGAGAGAGAGGAGAGAGAGAGAGAGAGAGAGAGAGAGAGAGAGAGAGAGAGAACATACAGACAGACAGACAGACAGACAGACAGACAGACAGAGACAGAGAGAGGGGGGGGGGGGGGGGGGCTTAGAATGGTTTGTGATTGGGGGGAAGGGGGGGCGGGGGAAAGATATGGTGAGACTAACTAACTACAACAAGAAAAAGAAAGAAAGCTTGGCAAAGACAGATGGTAGTGATAGTCACACAAGTTTGTGTGTGTGTGTTACATGTGTGCGTGCGTGCGTGCCTGCCTGTCTGCCTGCATACCTGTGTGCTTGCGTATGTGTATGTATGTGTGTGTGTGGAGGGGGGAGAGGGGTTGCATGAAGGTCATGCACTCTGTACGTGCAAGTCAAGAGGCACAACAAAGCATACGACTTCCTCAGCTCTGTCTCTCAGTCCTTTTTAAGTCTTTCTGTCACAGTAGAAGAAAACGACTATAAAATGAAGAGACGAAATGGTCAACGAACAGATGTAGGAGAGGGAAGAATGAGAAGACAGTAAAAGGGGCTGGGGGGAAGGGTAAAGGACTAAAAACAAGGAATGGAGACAGGGGGGGAGGGGATGAAGGAGGGACAGAAGATGGACAAGGGCAGGTTCTTGGCCGGCAAATCCGGTTCAGGCAGCCGGTAAATCGGGCTAAGCCGGTTAAGAGCCCAGAAGATGGCTACTGTACTCCCCCCCCCCCCCCCCCCATTCTCTCTCTCTCTCTCTCTCTCTCTCTCTCTCTCTCTCTCTCTCTCTCTCTCTCTCTCTCTCTTTTCTTCTCCCCATCAACTCTCTTCGTCACTGACACTTTCAATATGGCTGCCGTCCCCCTGCTCTCAGGTCCCCGGATGATGACGTCCCGACATGCACCGCGCGTATTAACCACTTCCTCCCGCGCCAGAGTAGGAGAGGCTATATTATCAGAAGCCATGCAGTTCTGCTTCGTTGTGTCGTCTGGTTTTGGTTTTTTTTTTTCTTTTTTGCTCTTGATTTTTTTTGTTTTTGTTCTTTATTCTTTTTATATTTTTTCTCCATG
Source organism: Stramonita haemastoma (assembly GCA_030674155.1). Lineage (NCBI taxonomy): Eukaryota > Metazoa > Mollusca > Gastropoda > Neogastropoda > Muricidae > Stramonita > Stramonita haemastoma. Next base: position 8,584,812 of record CM060317.1, read on the forward strand.
GCAACGTGGATTGGTATCGTGATTTTGGGCTTGTTGCTCCGTTAACTTTTGTGAATGTGTGTGTGTGTGCGTGTGCGTGTGTGTGTGTGTGTGTGTGTGTGTGTGAGTGCGTGCGTGTGTGTGAGTGCGTGCGTGTGTGTGTGTGCGCGCGTTTGTGTTTGTGTGAGTATGTGTGTGTGTGTTCGTGCGTGCGTATGTGCGTGCGTGCGTGCGTGTGTTTGTGTGTTTGTCTTTAGCATCAGTCTGTACCTGGCTGTCTCTCTGTTGATATATATATATATATATATATATATATATATATATATATATATATATATATATATATATATATATATAATCATACATATACATATATAGTGTGTGTATGAGTGTGCGCGCGTGTGTGTGTGTGTATGTGCGTGCGCGCATGCAGGGATACTTGTGTTTCTGCGACTAAAAGCGGTGTAAGACAATCCAGAGAAGTTTCATTCAGCTTGCCCCGAAGTAGGCGCATCTAAACGGTGTGAAATCAATTCTAATGACAGATGTCAATTCGGCGAAACCAAATCTGAGGCTTTGCAATCTTTGACAAAAATCTCTATTGGATAAAATGTCCACTTTACCGCGGTTAATAGATACTTAAACCTCCATTCGTGGTTTCAATCAATAAGACAATTCGCTTTACTCTAAAAAATTCAAATTTGTTCCAAGTTCTTTCTGTCTTTCTGAGTCTATATTGTGTTATTTTCTACATTGTGCTGTTGTTTGCTCTTTTTTTTTTTTTTTTTATTAGTCTTTCCTTTCTTCCCAAGCTCCCTCGGGCCCCTTTCTATTTTAAAGTTAAGTCAGAAAATTCCTAAATGCTTGTAAGTAGATCTACGTAATTCTTGTGTGACAAGTAAAATGTCATTACAAAGTTGAAAGTGATGATAATAACAATGATCAGATCAAGAAGAAGAAGAAGAAGAAGAAGAAGAAGAAGAACAAGGAGGAGGAGGAGGAGGAGGAGGAGGAGGGGGATGAGGAGGAAGAAGGAATGACAGTAACAATAATCAAATGATGATGAACATCTACCTAGCAATTAGCAGAATATCCTAAAGATGCACGTACCAGTCTCTTGCATTCCTTATATGTTGCTTCTCTTTTTGCCTTTTGTATTTCTTTGCATTCATCCTAAATGAAAGAATGATAAAAGCTTTCATCCAAGGTATTTGCTGAATTTCCATGATAAACTTTAGCCTCGGGCCCGGCAAACTAGTGATATTGTGCCTAATATTTACATACCTACACCTAACAAAGAACCCTCATTTCAACAGCTAATAGCATCAAACAGACCCACCGACAGACAGACATAGATAGACAGACACACACACACACACATAACTTGTATTTGAAGTGATAAAACATTTTCCAATTTCCTCTTATTGACACATATTCCATTGTGGAATTCATCGGTTAATTACCTGTCCAAAGACGTTCAGACGGGTCTTTGTAATGAAAAATCGTTTTGATGTTTTGGTTAAATTCACAAGAGATATGAAACACACACACACACACACACACACACACACACACACACACACACACACACACACACACACACACACACACACACCCCACACACTGGACTGAAGGGAGAAGAGGGAAAGAAAAGAGAGAGAGAGAGAGAGAGAGGAGAGAGAGAGAGAGAGAGAGAGAGAGGAGAGAGAGAGAGAGAGAGAGAGAGAGAGAGAGGAGAGAGAGAGAGAGAGAGAGAGAGAGAGAGAGACAGACAGACAGACAGACAGACAGACAGACAGACAGACAGACAGACAGACAGACAGACAGACAGACAAACAGACAAACAGACAGACAGACAGAGACAGACAGACAAACAGAGAGATAGAAACTCACACAAACAGAAAGACAGAGACAGAAGCAGAGAGAAAGCAAGTGTGTGTGTGGTGTGTTCCCCTCCTTAAAAACTCTAATTGGACGTCATGACGTTATGAAATAAACAAATAAACAGAAAACCCACTAACACACAACACCCTCCCACCCCCTCCTCAAGAAAAGAGGAAACAGAGAATAGACCCAAAAAAAATCTGAATTAAACTAAACAAACAAACTGACATCTGGTTAACAAACTGCAAATGTTCAAACGTGCAAAAGAAGGCATAGAACAGTCTATAGAGGGTTAATCCTGAATAGGATGTAGGCATGTGTTAAGTCTAAGAGCAATAGTCGATATAGAGTTAACAGGCTGGATATGTCTATGCACATAGTGGTTGCTTGTTTGTTTGTTTGTTTGCTTGTGTGTGTGTGTTTGTGTGTGTGTGTACGTGTGTTGTGTGTGGTGCTGTGGTGTGTGTGTGTGTGTGTGTGTGTGTGTGTGTGTGTGTGTGTGTGTGTGTGTGTGTGTGTGTGTGTGTGTAGGTGTGTGTGTGTGTGTATGTGTGTGTATGTGTGTGTAATAGTGCGTGCGCAGGCATGTTTATGTTTATGCACGCGCGCGTGTGTGTGTGTGTGTATGTGTGTGTATGCACATAGTGGGTGTTTGTTTATTTTGTGTGTATGTGTGTGTATGTGTGTATAGTGTGTGAGTATGTAGTGTGTAGTGTGTGTGTGTATGTGTGTAGTGTGTAGTGTGTGTGTGTAGTGTGTGTGTGTATGTGTGTAGTGTGTGTGTGTGTGCTGTATGTATGTGTGTGTACGCGCGTATGTTTATGTTTATGCGTGTGTGTTTATTCATGTATATTTATGCGCATGCACTACACACGCGTGCGTGTGTGTATATGAGCTTTTATTTTCCTTCTTTTTCCTTTTTCTTCCCTATCCTTTGAACTGGACTGAATGGAATTGAAGAAGACAGACATAAACACGAGGTGAGGAGCAGACGACACGGAGATAAGAGACTGGGAGGCCGGCCAGCAGACGGCACACAGTAAGCATGCGGCCAGGCCACGGCCACAACCACAGCCACCAGGCCACATACAGGCCACATACAGGCCAGAGCCATAGGCCACCGGCCACAGGCCTTATCGATCACCGGAGGGGTGTAAGCCGATCGATAGACACGCTGCCTGGATGAGCCCCGGGCCGGTGACACCCCAAAAGTACTCGCCCCTCCCCCTTCATTTTAGGGACCAGCCTGGAACTATTTATAATTGTGGAGGATAGATATAAAGAATTCTGGTAAGAGGTTGAATTTGTGTTTGTGCGTGTGCGAGAATATATATAATGCAAAAGCAGCAAAAGCAATGCAAAAGCAGCGTCACCTTCCATGAAGAAACAATTGTCATTGGTCTAGTCTATTGCCTATTTTTTCCCCAGAAAGACTTACTTAAAAGATAACAATTCTCTCTCCCACAGAAGTCGGATGTGCTGGTGCCTGACTAAACTTGTCAGACGTGTAACTGCAGCGCAACACATTTTTCCTCACATGACAATCAACACTATTTGCTGTCAGAGCGTTCGATGACGACAATAACGATTTATTTATTTATTTATTTATTTATCTGTTTGTTTATCTATTCATTTATTTATTTATTCATTCTTTTATTTCGAGAAAAATGGAATAAGCACTCATGTGCTTTTTTACATCCAGTCCCCGGTGTATGCAGTTTGGTAAATCTTGTCATCTGTTCCCATCGGCACACGATGGCCTACTCTTACGAAAAGCTTTTGATGACTAATCGACCACCATGACAATCGAAGATCTAAGAGCAGTTCATTCTTACATTTACTGCAGCGGTAAGAAACATTACAACTTACTACACGTTCCAGCCACATGACATGAATTTTGACCAAACACATGGCGCAAATCTTTGGCTGGCTGCAGTATAAAACCATCATGGTTGAACCGACTCAGAAAAAATTGCAAGAACTGATTGCCATTTATAACTAATTGTGTATCATATCCGTGGTTGTATGATATGTTATTACTGGCACTCTTAATGTTGTATCATTAACGTCTGTCAGTTTTGAGGTGCTTGTTAAAGCTAAACAGGAACGTTTTGCATCAGAAGGCACAGAAAGGTGTCAAAAACTTGACACGGGGGGGGGGAGAGAGAGAGAGAGAGAGAGAGAGAGAGAGAGAGAGAGAGAGAGAGAGAGAGAGAGAGAGAGAGAGAGAGAGAGAGAGAGAGAGAGAGAGAGAGAGAGAGAGAGAGAAGACAGACAGACAGACAGACAGACAGACAGACAGACAGACAGACAGACAGACAGACACAGACAGACAGACAGACACACATAGATACACAGACAGACAGACAGACAGACACACATAAATACAGATTAACAGACAGACAAACAGACAGACAGACAGACAGACACACACACACAGACAAATGTCCACACGTAATACCAAAGTAACACCCCCCAGGCCCTCCCCCATGCCATCCACCTCCCTAACCACCTACACCCCCACCCTCTAATCCTTCCTGTTTTTCCTTTCATCCCAAACCGACACCTTCTCACCTTACTCCCCACCCCCACCCCCCTTCCCCTACTTCCCCCCCATCTCCATCTCCCACCACCACCACCACCACCACCACCGCCACCACCACCACCACCGCCACCACCACCACACCACCACCTCAGCAGCTCAAATGAAGGCACTTTAGAAGGTGGTAATGAAGATAAGTGTGGAAATGAGGGGGTTGAAACGGGGGAAGGGGGAGGGAGGGGGGATGGGAGGAAGGAGGAAGGAGGAGGAGAGGAGGGGAGGAGTCAGTTGTCTGTCTACTGCTTTTCCTGGGGTAATGAGTTTGGGGAGGCACCATGAAATCTGTTCCCACACAAGAAACAAAAAAAAACACCAGAAAAGGAGAAGAGAAGAGGAGAGAGAAAGAAGGAAAGAGAGAAGGAAAGAAAGAGGAACAGTCACAGAGCCACTAAGCCTACTCCCCTGAAGATCTATGGCACAGAAGGTTAGGGCCAGGACCCCTATTCATCAGGAGATGTGTAAAGAGGGCTTGGTTTTGCAATTAAAGGGAAAGAAAGGGAAAGAAAGAAAAATGTTCAAAAAAATATTTTAAAAATCAAATAAGATAAATAAAAAGCAGAAATGTAATACGAGTAAATACCTTCACCCACCCACCCATCCGCCATATCACAAAGGAGGGAAATAAGAAAAACAACAACAGAAATTGATAATAACGTGCACACGTGCATGATACATATTGTCAACAATGGCCTCTTTCTGATTTTTTTTAGTATAAAAAATACCTTTTAACACAAACAAAAGAGTAAATTACAATTTCAGAGGAATCAAATATTTCTTCTTCTTTAATATTTTTTTTTAAAACAGAAAAAATACATCCTCAGTTTGTCAGTAGTTTACAGGAGTTACAGGGACAAAGGTTTGTTAGTATTTTGAGTTCTGAACAAGATTATAGATCAATCCAACCTGATCATGTTGTTAATAGACCTACCGACAACAGAAACTGAAAACTACGCTACCAAATTTGAGCAACACCATATTAGCTATGAGTCTAGTCAGAAATAAATAACATATGCAATAAAGCTAGTCTTTCGTCAAATAAAGCAGTTTGCGTTGCTGTGGATGCATTGGTAGCGGAGGTATGAATGACAGAGTGACATCAGAAAATAGAGGGGAAAGGGACAAAACCTAAACCTGCTGTGTTTGGCCTCTCTCTGTGTGACCCTTGAGAAACTTTGGAGTGATTTTTTCCAGTACCTGCCAAAGTCCTTCAACTTCATCAGTTTTTTCTTTCTTTTATTAAGTTCGGCTCCATGTGCGTCACGTATGCACTTACGGGACGCTATGACTAAAAATAACAGATCATGGGAATTTCTGCCAATGAAATTGCACTTTCTTCGTCCATGCAGATCAGTCGCGATGCTGCACACGGCACGGAATTTTTTGTATACACGTCCGGCTCGGCAGGCGCTGCACTAACTTTGAAAACTTCGTTTTCAGCATCTTGCGTAAGTCTGAATTCATTTTGCCACCACGTTTGTAAAATATCAACCCCATAGCGGTTGCCAAAAAGTCCATACAAAAGCTGCAAACAAGCTTGGCTGAGAAAAGGACGGGATTTGGAAATGAAATGTGTCAACATGCTTACAATGTCTATACCTCTTTTTCCCTACGGGTAACCTACTATAGGGTAACCAACCATCTACTAACGCTTCCCTCCATATAACCCACTACTGGGTTACAGAAGCATGCAAAATACGCACAGTGCACATGTACTGAGAAAAAGAGGTTCTGTCCTTTAACGTAGGTATATATCAATAATTACAATTTTTTAGGGAGCTACGTATAATTTCATATGACAATGTGTATTTTCCATCGTGAGGTTTAATGCAGAGATATGTTTCCAACCGTAAGCAAACAAGTGAAGTCACATTTTTATTTCCTGATGGTACATTGAATAAGCATTGATTTGCTTTTTTCCATCAAGCCATCTATCTAC
>CM060317.1:8601212-8603712 GCA_030674155.1 Stramonita haemastoma
TCTCGTTTGGGGTTTTGTTTCCCTTTTCATTCCCATTCCATGTTTTAACCCCCACCGGATGTTCCTGCTATAACTGTCACACACACTGCACTCTTGTGTGTGTGTGTGTGTGTGTGTGTGTGTGTGTGTGTGTGTGTGTGTGTGTGTGTGTGTGTGTGTGTGTGTGTGGTGTGTGCTTGTGAAGAACAAAACAAGAACGACAACATCATTTCTTGCCATAGAAGCCCAGAAGACGTGTGTACGCGCGCGCTTGTGTGAGTGTGTGTGTGTAAGTGTATGTGTGAGTGTTTGTGTGTGTGTAAGTGTATGTGTGAGTGGTTTTTTGTGTGTGTATGTAGGTGTGTGTGTGTAGGTGTGTGTGTGTAGGTGTGTGTGTGTGTGTGTGTGTGTGTGTGTGTGTGTGTGTGTGTGTGTGTGTGTGTGTTGTGTGTGTGTGTGTTAAGTGTGTGTGTGTGTGTGTGTGTGTGTGTGTTTGCTGCTGAACTTTTGACATGTATAATAGTTTCTCCTTCTTTCCGCAACATCTGTTTCCTAGTTTGTCTCGTCCTTCCGTTTCCCCCATTTTCTTTCAGTTATAGAAACAGGCAAAACAACAATAATGAGAAAAAAAAAGCTTGACTTGCTACTGCTACTAAATTATTGATGTTTTTATCATCAGTATTGACATTAATACACGCGAAGTTTTTAAAAAAGCATTTAAAAACATAACTGCTTTCAATGTTCTTTTTTTTTTTCTAATCATAACCACACTTTTGTTTTGGAATAATTACAAACACAGAACGCTTCTTCGACAAAGACACATTACAGAGCTATTTTAGGACATTTAAAGCTCCCGGCTTGTGTTCTCAAAGTCTACATTTTTTCTCTTTTCCCCGCTCCTGCTAAGAAACAAACAACCAAACAATCACACACACCACCAAAAAGACTCAACAAATATCAACCAAAACAACTACATCAACAACAAAAATGACAACATCGAAGGTTAAAAAAAAAAAAAACAGCGGGAGGAAGAGGGGAAAGGGGGTAAAAGGCAGGGGGAGTTAAGCTACAATCATGGAAGGGACAGAACCAGAAACCAGAAAGGCTGTGGATCGGTGGACTAGAGACAACATACCTGTCTAGACAGCGCTGGGTGTGGGTTCGATTCCGAGGTCCCGCGTTTTGCAACATGGATTCAGCGAACGTAGAAGACCTCATCACCGCAACGGAAGAGTTGTCCCAGGCAAGATTCTGTAAAAAAAAAGAAAAAAAAAAACACTTGATAGGAAAACAGATTCATATGCACACAGGAAAAATTACCCATCTCTTCCTCTCTAAAACAAACTCTCTTATGCCATATTTCGATGGCAGATTAAAACGCCACTGGGATATCAAGCGCTCTTGTGAATGTGATTGACACTTAACATTAACTTCTGAAAAGTGTCTCACTGGAAGGTACCACAGGGGAGGAAACTTGAATCGAAGCCATGACCTCTGATGAAGGCTCATCCAGGAGCCGAAACTGGAGTCAGGTCAGGTCAGGCCAAAGGCATGGTTCTTACTCTCAACTTCCTAAAAATATTAATGCTGTCATCCCCAAAAAAATATTTACTTGTTTTTTAATTTTTTTTAAAAAACTTGAATCTTTTATAAATAATTTTCAAAATTATTGAGAAATTATAAGTGGTTGCTTGCACTTGTTTTCCTCCACTTCTATTGCTGCATAAATAAATAAACACAAATTCTCTCGTGTTTGCAGCCAGAATCAAAACATAAAAATCTAAAATGGGTATACTAAGATTGACAAAACATTACAACGCAACACCATTGTGTTGTGTTATATTGTATCGTGTGATATGTCTTGTGTTGTATGTCATTTTTAAGTCACGGCAGACTAGACTGCGTAACATTCGGGCTGATCTCCCGGGGAGAGTGCATCATCACAACAGCAGTGTTAGCGCTACCCATTATTTTCTATTTCCTTTTTCCTGACGTCATGTACAGTATAATATCGTACATCAATACATACAAACAAATAAAGACCTGAATAAAAAAAACAACAACAGCAAAAGCACAGGAACAACAAGAAAACAACAAAGAACCAAAACAGCAGCAGCAAAAACAAGAAAAAAAAACAACAAAGAAATCAAAACAGCAACAGCAACAAAACACACTAACAAATGAATCAAAACAGCAACAGCAGCAGCAACAACAACAAAACTAAATACAATAATAAAAAAAGCACCTCGCCATCAGAGGTTTGTTATAGCAAAGACTGCATAGCAGGGGCCCTGAGGCAGTGTATGATAAATAGTCCCAGGTGCGGATTACGGTAGAAAAGGAGAGTTAGTGGGAAAACTACAGGGAAAAGAAGGGATAGAGGTAAGTTGCCTTACCACCGAGTAAGCTACATGCATCGATTTCAAGAGACGTGTGTGTGTGTGTGTGTGTGCGTGTGCGTGCGTGCGTGCGTGCGTGCGTGCGTGTGTGTGTGTGTGTGTGTGTGTGTGTGTGTGTGTGT
>CM060317.1:8608712-8613712 GCA_030674155.1 Stramonita haemastoma
GCGTCGTGTTTCTATTTAGAGACACACCTGTGAATTGTCGATGCTCTGATTCCTTGGGTAGTGGTCGAAAACCCTTCGTTGGATGCACTTCGCCTTCACGGTGATCTGTATATTTATGCAACCTTTTTTAGAGGTCACATTCTAAACTGACTAGCTGTGCCGTGTTCCCGAGGTTTGTGCAGAGATGGGACATCACACATGTCCGCTCTGTTACAAATGGTGTCAGAAGTGGGATGGAAGATCCAAGTAGGTAGAGTTAGTGTTTTGTAGTTAACCGTTGTCGGGGCTACTGGTTTTCAGCATCAAATATGCAACCAGGTAGCCTACCTTCGGATGGGGTGGAAGACCCAAGTAGGATTATTTTTTTGTAGATAGTAGTTTTAGGGGCTACTGGTCGGCATCAAATATGCTGGCCAGGTAGCGTACCTCGGGACGCGGTACAAGTTGGCCGGTGGTGGATGTGATGGGGCGGTAATTAGATTATCTCCCATGTGAACGGAGCGCGCATTCGCAGCGTCGTGTTTCTATTTAGAGACACACCTGTGAATTGTCGATGCTCTGATTCCTTGGGTAGTGGTCGAAAACCCTTCGTTGGATGCACTTCGCCTTCACGGTGATCTGTATATTTATGCAACCTCTTTTTAGAGGTCACATTCTAAACTGACTAGCTGTGCCGTGTTCCCGAGGTTTGTGCAGAGATGGGACATCACACATGTCCGCTCTGTTACAAATGGTGTCAGAAGTGGGATGGAAGATCCAAGTAGGTAGAGTTAGTGTTTTGTAGTTAACCGTTGTCGGGGCTACTGGTTTTCAGCATCAAATATGCAACCAGGTAGCCTACCTTCGGATGGGGTGGAAGACCCAAGTAGGATTATTTTTTTGTAGATAGTAGTTTTAGGGGCTACTGGTCGGCATCAAATATGCTGGCCAGGTAGCGTACCTCGGGACGCGGTACAAGTTGGCCGGTGGTGGATGTGATGGGGCGGTAATTAGATTATCTCCCATGTGAACGGAGCGCGCATTCGCAGCGTCGTGTTTCTATTTAGAGACACACCTGTGAATTGTCGATGCTCTGATTCCTTGGGTAGTGGTCGAAAACCCTTCGTTGGATGCACTTCGCCTTCACGGTGATCTGTATATTTATGCAACCTCTTTTTAGAGGTCACATTCTAAACTGACTAGCTGTGCCGTGTTCCCGAGGTTTGTGCAGAGATGGGACATCACACATGTCCGCTCTGTTACAGTATGTATGTATGTATGTGTGTATGTGTGTATGTATGTATGTATGTATGTATGTTTGTATGTTTGTATGTTTGCATGCATGGATGCATGGATGTATGTATGTATGTATGTATGTATGTATGTATGTATGTATGTATGTATGTATGTATATAGATATATAGATATATTATATATATATATATATATATATATATATATATATATATATATATATATATAACACTAAAGAGAGTGAAAGCACTGGCAGGTCTACACTTTTAAATTCACCTGGAAGATCGTTAAAATATCCCCATCCTTAATTCACCAGACACGGCCGAGATTCGAAACAGCGACCTGAAGGACGCATGAGATTGAATGCAACTTGGCCAAAGCGTCCGGCAAGGATGTCACATTCGTTTACACACACACACACACACACACACACACGGGGAGAATGTACCCGTTCACCGCGGACGGGGCAGTGCAGGGCACTTCGTTCGTTGGGGGGTCAATTCTAGGTGAGCGCCAGTGACACGAAACGTGAAACGTTATGACAAGAGAAAAAAAAGGATTGCAAGGAATTTGAAGGGTGTGGATGGTTGTGGTGGTTGGGAAGGGAGAAAGGAGGGAGGGTGAGGGGGGAGACAAAAGGGAGAGGATGGGAGAGAGGAGGGAGGGAAGGAGGGAGGGAAGGAGAGAGGGAGCGGGGGAGAGAGACAGAGAGAGAGGCAGACAGACAGACAAAGAGAGAGACACAGAGTCAGAGACAGAGACAGAGAGCCTGGCTGACTTTCTGGGAGACAGAATTGATGAACACAATTTAAAAGACATACAGATAAACAACCATACATATAGACTAACCAAAACAAAACAAAATTCTATACGTAATCAGAAGAACAAAAGGAGATCTGTCCGTAACTTAGCAATACACCCCTTACAATAGTCATCTTTAGCAGCAACCATAATTATCCAACCTCCCTTCCCACCCCCCCACCTCCTCCTCCGCTCCCCAATCCCCAACTTTTCTATTCCTTTCCCCCTTTGTCCCTCCGCAAACCACCACACTACCACACCACCACCCTCCCCCCTCCCCCCCTCATCCCCACCCCAGTGTCTCACACGTTGATACCCAGCCAGCAACAGCCAGGTCAGATAAGGCAGGAATTGTTTCAGTCACCTCGAATACTGCCCACATAACAAGACTACTACTATACCCTGGCTGCTGACGTGGGAAAGGAGTCTGATGAAACAGCTCGCCACTACGAGGACTACTACAAGCCTATACCCTCAGATACCTACCTACCTACCTACCTACCTACCTACCTACCTACCTACCTACACTGGGAAGCCAGAATTCATGTCTACACACACACCGCATGCACGCACGCATGCGCGCGCGCACACATACACACGCACGCATGCAGGCATGGACCCACACACATGCACATACACACACATACATACATACACAAACATACAGAGAGAGAGAGAGAGAGGAGAGAGAGAGAGAGAGAGAGAGAGAGAGAGAGAGAGAGAGAGAGAGAGAGAGAGAGAGAGAGAGAGAGAGAGAGAAGGCAAGGCAAGGCAAGGCAAGGCAAGGCAAGGCAAGGCAAGGCAAGGCAAATTCTGTTATTCGAGGATAATAGATAAGCACTCGTGTGCTTTTTTTACATACAGTCCCCGCCGAGAGAGAGAGAGAGAGAGAGAGAGAGAGAGAGAGAGAGAGAGAGAGAGAGAGAGAGAGAGAGAGAGGAGAGAGAGAGAGAGAGAGAGACAGAGAGACAGAGAGACAGAGAGAGAGACAGAGAGAGAGAGAGAGACAGACAGACAGACAGACAGACAGAGAGAAGTCTGTCTGAGCGCTCAGACAGTAACAACTGTTGTCTATCATATAAGCAAAAAATGTGTCACACTCCAATGAACCACCTGACAAGTCAGGCCCAGAGCATCGAATTGCTATCCTTTAAGTTTTTCTAGGACATTTTAAAAAAAAAAAAGGTACACGAGGATGGACCAAGAAGGCAGAAAACAGGCAAGAAGGTAGGTAGGTGACAGGGAGAAAAAAGAACAACACAGAAACTTTAAAAAGAGAGACAGAAAAGAGGGAATTCCTAGCACAGAATTTCCATAAGGTGAGGGATAGGTACTGACAGCACCCCACCCCACCCCCTCTCCCCACCATCCCCACATGAGTAAGCTTTTAAATTAAAATGTGCCCGCACGATGGTCTGCAATTTGCAATACATTCCTGAAAGCCATGATCCCAACACTCCACTACTTAGGAAAAAAAACACAAACACCCAACTACTTGACTTTTCGATGTAGATCTATGTGGAGTATGTGTGTGTACACTGTACAAGATATATGTGACCTTTTACATCCCCAACCCTCATCATCCTCACCCCCACACCCAACAAACACAACCACCTCGTCCCGTCAAACTACTCCCCCCCCCATCCTCCCCCCCCCCTTTGCCCTCCCCCCATCTCCCCCATCTTCCCCCCCAAACATATTACTTCCGATAGCAGGGTGACAGAGCGGAGGGTGACCATGGTAACGGCAGTAGCGGAGAAGACGATTGGACAGTGCAGTGGACATAGTGGTGGTGAGGCGATAAACTGGACGATGGGTGTGGGGGAGGAGGCGGGGGGGTGGGGGGGAGGGTAAAGCCCACTTTTTGTGATGGATACTGCACAGATGCTGTTACTATTTCTAGCCTGAAAGTCTCTCTCTGTACGTGTGTATGTGTGTGTATGTGTGATTGTGTGTGATTGTGTGTGTGTGTGTGTGTGTGTGTGTGTGTGTGTGTGTGTGTGTGTGTGTAGGGGGGTGAGGTGCGTGCTGTGGTGTGTGTGTGTGTGTGGGGGTTGTGTTGTGGTGAGAGAGATATAATTATATACTCTCTCTCTCTCTCTCTCTCTCTCTCTCTCTCTCTCTCTCTCTCTCTCTCTCTCTCTCTCTCTCTCTCTCTCTCTGCGTGTACCCTCCCCATCCATTTTGTCTCTAATGTGTAGAGGCAAATACTGAAACATTTGAACAAAAGCACTCGTTCGCAAATACTTACACATACACACACATTCACACACATACACAAACACACACACGCACACACACACACACACACACACACACACACACACAACACACACACACACACACACACACACACACACACACACTCGTCACTCTTCTATAACAATCTTTTCTTTTAAAAAGATCAGCAACTTTTTTCCAAAAATAATATGAAAAGACCGTAGTATGCAGCTACATGCTTCATAAATCCTATAAGCTTAAAAACAAACTGGACTAATGAGAAAGGATCGATGATATAAAGACAAACATGGTATGGACTTGGCTTACAAAACAAAACAAAAAGTAAACAAACGTATCGCAGATCATATGGCATGCCACATTGTGAGAGTCCATTTCATAGATTGAAAAAAATTAGACTAGCTCATGATATAGAAAGGAATAAAAAAAAAGATGAAAAATCCAATTTCCAAATAAATCAAGTATATCCCCCTTGAACAACTGTCAAACAGCAGTTGGTCGCTTGTTGACATTTGTTGGATTACTTGATTAGCATGTGCATTAGTCAACAAATCGTCTATCTATCTATCTATCTATCTATCTATCTATCTATCTATCTAGCTATCTATCTATCTATCTATCTATCTATCTATCTATCTATCTATCTATCTATCTATCTATCTATCTGTCTGTCTATCTATCTATCTATCTATCCATCCATCTATCCATCCATCCATCTATCCATCACC
>CM060317.1:8628712-8641212 GCA_030674155.1 Stramonita haemastoma
AACCAAAAAATTCCCTCAGAAAACATTATAGAAATGCCCCAAGGTATCACAGTAGAATTTTGTGGTCTTCATCTGCACATTTTCCCTTGTGTTGGGATGGGAGATGGGGTAGAGGTAGGGGGGTGGGTGGAGATGGGGGGATGGGGTGGGGTGGGGGTAGGGGTGCTGTACAAGAAGTTGAGTGTTCCCAAGCTTAACCTAAGCACTCAGGGGACTACCCAGAATGTGCACTCACACATCACAACTGGGAATTTCAATGAAAGTAAACGCTGAAGGAAAAGTGTGTGTGTGTACACACAAAGAAATCAAGACAATTAGTTTTAGATGGCCTGTGTTTTGACTTCTGAAAAGTGATGAGAACTGACTTTAGCCTTGATTAGAACCTGAAATGTGTTGAAGAGCGATTGGTCTGGTGATAAAAAAAATTGCTTTGAGGTCAAACCATCAGCCACTACCATTTTACAAGTGTACTCACTGATATTATTCTGCTTGATATCTATCTGATTACAGAATGAAGCATGTAATTCAAGCTTTCTAAATGGCGGGAAAACATAAAAGCGTAAGAGTTTCCTGATATTTTCACAATCTTTGAACATTCAATAGTTATGTTATTTTTCATCTATTGGACGTAATTTCGTGTTCAGCTGCAGTCTCGTTTTGCATATAATTTCAAGAATACATATTTTAAGCATTGCTTGTTGCACTCATTCCATGTATTGGTGTTATGATGTCCTAAACGAATGCAATTTTGCTTTATAAATCAAAGATATACATGGGCTCCTAAAGTGCTTAAAAAACGATTAGATCTACACCACAATGCATGCTAATAGTGTCAATGGAGTCAATACAAAAAATGTAAGCTGCAAGTTTGGCCTGATTCTTTTGATTTTATTTTAATCTGGTTATTTCAAGTCTCCGAGTGACAGTCAATTGTGAAAGAGGTAGTGGTAAAATTTGGTTTAATTCCAAAAGTTTTGGTTAAATTTCGAAGAATTAAAAACACTTCAAAATATTTTTTTTTAATTGAAAACTTCACCTTGAAAAAAGCACACAAAGATTCATTCACCTTTAACACAATCTACCAACTTTTTTCTGTCCTAAAATGGTTTGCTTTCAAACAAGCACATAATAACATGACCTATGAAACCACATTTTGCCCCTTTGACTGAATTGATAGGTATCTCTAAAGACAGCAAGGGTAAGTGTGTGTGTGTGTGTGTGTGTGTGTATGTGTGTGTGTGTGTGTGTGTGTGTGTGTGTGGTGTGTGTGTGTGTGTGTGTGTGTGTGTGTGTGTGTGTGTGTGAGGGTAGTGGGTTAAGGATGAAAAGTGGGGAAGCATGTGTATGGGGTATTAGAGGAACTGGAAGAAGGGTGATGGTGGTGGTGGTGGTGATGGCGATAATGGCGGTGATGGTGGCGGTGATGGTGGTGGTCACGGAATGTTGGGAGCAAACACAACCCAATTAAGTCTGTCCCACGGTGTACCATCCCCTTCAGTTTGGAGGGGCTGCTTGTTTATTCTTCCTGTGTGTGGAAGCTGGGCTCAAACCGTCAAACCTTTCAGTCTCCATCCGTCCATCTACCTGTCTGTCCGTCTATCCTTATGTCTTATACCTCCCACTACTCTAGATCTCACACTCTGTACACAGGTGGGAGCAGTGTCCTTTAAGTTAACGTGTGTCTCCAAACACAGCAATTAGGTGAACACCTTCACTGAGAATGGCACCGATACTAAATTAGTTCTTGACTTTGTTTCTCTTCATTTCTTTTCGTACCTCGGCTGGAGCTCTAAGGTAACTTACCTATGGTGTTTGTTGTTTGTTTTTTTTGCGCATGCGCCCATTAGTTTTGCTTTTTTGCGCATGCGCCCATTTGTTTTTTCCCCACCATTAAGGTAGCTGAATTCCAACTTCAGGAATACTTTATCTGACTCCACGAGTAGTCTTAAGGCATTGCGTGGAATGTTCAGGTTATTTCTCTTGAGCAAGTAGAACCTGGTGGAGCCCATCCCTCTCCAGGTAGCAGATTGCATGCTGGGTCTAATCGTGCCATCGGTATCACTGACTTTCAATGAACTATTCTTCCATAGAAAGTAAAATTTTGAATTTGTCAATATCTCTGCAAGACTTGCGCGAATTTGCCCCCAGGGACATCGGTTAACAGTGTTATTCGAAGAACTATTAGAAAAAAAAAGTTGGCAATGATAAAATTTGATGGTATTAATCCCTCCCAATGAACGCTTGGTAGACTCAAACTCACACCCTCACTCAGTCACTTGGTGCTAATTAGATCTCAGGTATAAGAATCTAACTACAAGACTACATCGCTGTTAATTAATGTACGATAGATTAAATGTCTCACACTTGCAGCCCTCTTGCTCTCTCTCACTGTTGAAAGATTACAACATTCAATTAAGCACATTTCTTCTGCTGCCAGTTTCAGTCTGGACCAAGAAGAAAAAAAGATCAATAAAGGAGACAGCATTAATTAATGTCAAGCTAATGCATTCTCCATCTGAGGCTTCAACTTCTTTTGTTTCAATCCGTGCAGATTGAAGTTGGTAGAGGCAAGAATATCCCATTTTGTGCGCTGTCGTTCTAGTGGTCAGTGCATACCAGTGTAATGAATGTCCTTAGTAACTCATTAATTGGCATGTCCATTTTATTTCTGGACATAATAAATCATCAAAAGTGGATTTACATTTGTATTTGTATACAACTTAAAGTCACGACAGATTTCTCTGCAAGAAATTCGGACTGCCCTTTCCGGGAAAAGCGCGTCGCCACAAGAGCAGTGCCACCCATTATTTTTGTGTATGGCAGGCCTTGTCTGCAATGCGTATTTGTTTTCCTATCAAGGTGGCTTTTTTCTACAGACTGTTGACAGGGACAACTCTCTTGTTGCCGTGCAGCAGCCGTTATCGTGCGTTACTGAAACAATCCATGGCAACACGCCAGTTGTCTCTGGCCAAATTCTGTTGAGATAGCCTACACTCCTCTCACATAGCTAGAGGGACAAGGGGTGAGGTGGAAGGGGGGATAACTGGTGCTGCCTCAGTAGTAGCAACACATTTCGATGAAGCAAAGCATCCCAATTTTCAGGCAGAGAAATGTATCCTCACTATGGTTAAAAAAAGAGAAAAGAAAAGAAAGTAAAGGTGTTCCAATAACCTATGCGGTCTTTGGGGAATGAGGTGCCTGTAACCTCAGCTTCTCCAGGGCCCAGAAAAGTGAGGGTGGTGCCCATAGATCTCTCCCTCGCTGCTTTACCTTCCTTGACCCTAAAGAGGGCAGGTACCTAATGACAGCTGGGTGAACTGGGGGACTGTGCTGAAACCAAGGCACACGAACATTCACCCATACATGACGCAACCCACGCACAACCCTGCTTAACCTTAGCTTGCCCCGGGAAAGAGTGAATACTCTGGCCACTGAGCTATCCCATGCCCTAACATTTATTAAATACTACACAAACCAATGAAACTGTTAAATAATTATATTCGCATTGTATTTAACATTGATTCAATGGTTTATTGCTATCAATTCTCACTCTCTCAAAAAATGTTCCACCTAGCGTTAACGACTTGGTTTAGCATACACAATTTTTTTCTGAAGAAAAAATGATATAACAGCCGGACAACACATGATTAGAGCAACAACAACAACATTGCGGCTCATATTACCCTTAACGACTAGACCGTGAAATAAAACTGCTCTTCAACACACCATTAATTATCCAGAAATGATGATCAATGAGTTTTCAATCATTTTCCTCTCAGGAGATATCATCTCGTTTATTTTCCTCAATTTTTATTGCTCCTAATGTGGTTTAGACAACCAACATAATCAAATAAGGATGTTACCTCGCCACGTCAGGACGGTCATCTTGTTAATATTGTTTTAGGAATCCAGACCTGTTAAAAACAGTGCAGCTATTCAGTATAGCCTTCATATCCCCCCCCCCCTACCTAAACGACATCTCCCAGGCTCACCAATGTTGAGTTTTTACATAAGCTACAGGGTTGGGTTTTTTTGTCCACCTTGAAGGTAGCAGCATTCCAACTTCGGGGATGTCTACAGATTTCAACCAGCTATCCAGTCTTTTCTTGTATCAATCAATGCCTTAGCCAAACATACGGGTCAAACTCTGATCTTGGATTACAAAAAAAGGACACGCACACACAACAAACACAGCAAAAAAAATTTTTAAGGATTAAATAAACCCAAACACATCCTTCGTGAGCGCGTTGTGTGATTGCTCCTGAGCGACATGTACTATGATAGTTTACTTTATTTTCAAATCACAACGTATCCCCGAAGTCGGATTGCGGCTACCTTCATGGAAGGTGATGAACCTCATAGCTCTAGACGAGGGACAACAACAAAAAACCCAACAAAAATCTCCAAAGAAACACACCAAAACCGTTCACTATGTAACATATGAAACATGAGTGCGACTTTAAGACCACGCTAAAAGACAAAGTTTTAAACAATCACAAAACATTCTTACAAATCTTTAAAACATTTCATTGGAAATAACATTTTTCAACAATTTTTTTCCCAATAACTTCATATTTTGAAGATAAATGATAAGCACTGTTGTGCTTTTTTAATTTTTTTTTTTTACATCTAGTCCCCATGTGCATGCAGGTTTGTAAATGTTGCCATCCGTTATCACTGGTACGCAAAGGCCAAGTCTGTCGAAATATGGAACAGGTTTTAACATGTGCACAAGATGTTCTGTAGATTGTGTGTGTGTGTGTGTGTGTGTGTGTGTGTGTGTGTGTGTGTGTGTGTGTGTGTGTGTGTGTGTGTGTGTGTGTGCGTGTGTGTGTACGTGCGCAAGCGTGTGTGCTGGCATTGATGTACACGTGTGTAAGCAAAGTACAGAAAACTCTGTAAACTTTGCTATAAGCGAAGTGCATAATGCTCTAGAAATATATGATTATATCAAAGTGTGACCGTGAAACTCTTTGCCTATAATAAAAAGTATTCCCTTAAGCTTTCATTATATATTTGAAAAAAGATTTCTACATCTGCCGGTTTGAATACTATTTTTCATATCACACCGACTACTGTGATCATTGATATTGAAAAATGCTAGTGTCCTAGAGAGACCTGTTAATATTGTAATCAGTAAAGTAGGCCTATAAAACTGTGCATGTGCGCGCATGTGTGCGTTAGAACTCTCTCTCTCACCCTCTTTGTGTGTGTGTGTGTGTGTGTGTGTGTGTGTGTGTGTGTGTGTGTGTGTGTGTGTGTGTGTGTGTGTGTGTGTGTGTGTGTGTGTGTGTGTGTGTGGTGTGCGTAAGAGAGAGAGAGAGAGAGAGAGATGAGAGAGAGAGAGAGAGAGAGAGAGAGAGAGAGAGAGAGAGAGAGAGAGAGAGAGAGAGAGAGAGAGAGAGAGAGAGAGAGAGAGAGAGAGAGAGAGGCAAGCAGCACTAATTGTAGCTGTTGCACAAAAATTCTAACATTTTTTCTTTATTCTTTATAACCTAAGTTTGCTTGCTTTTTTTAAAAGATAAAATAGATCAACAACTTATGCAGAAAAGTATCAACAAATACATTAATGAATGATTAGATAAATAAATGAGATTAAGCAAATGATGCAAGTGAGGAGAGAGAGAGTGATGAAAATGAATCAGCTTCATTAACGATGCATTATTTTACATTGCTACTCATTGTGCAGCAGCATTCGCCATAGGTGTAGTAACACAGAGGGTGGAGAGAGAGAGAGAGAGAGAGAGAGAGAGAGGAGAGAGAGAGAGAGAGAGAGAGAGAGAGAGAGAGAGAGAGAGAGAGAGAGAGAGAGAGAGAGAGGAGAGAGAGAGAGAGAGAGAAGAGAGAGAGGAAGAAGAGTCGGACACAGTCAGAAACAGCGAGGCAGAGAGAAGG
Source organism: Stramonita haemastoma (assembly GCA_030674155.1). Classification (NCBI taxonomy): domain Eukaryota; kingdom Metazoa; phylum Mollusca; class Gastropoda; order Neogastropoda; family Muricidae; genus Stramonita; species Stramonita haemastoma. The sequence goes on from CM060317.1 coordinate 8,634,608, forward strand.
GGGGGAGGGGGGCAAAAGAGACGGACAGGTCAAGACAGACACAGAAAGAGACAAACAAAATGAGAGAGAGACAGACAGAGATAGAGAGAGAGACAGAGACAGAAAGGGGGGAGGGGGTCACTTCTACAAGCACACGTGAAGATATTAGAAACTAAAACATCAATAGTTAAACAGCTATTATTTAAGAATGGAAAATAAACAGAGTGAAGTGGGCAACAAAAGATGAGGCTATAAAACGAAACAGAATATTAAAGGAAAAAAAGGCAACGTTAAGTTTAGGAGGGAAAAAAGCTCGAGGAAAGAAAGAATAAAAACCTATAAAAAAAACAAAAAAAACTAACCAAGATAGCTAAAAAAAAAAAATCATAACACCTACACGAAAAAAAACCCAACCCCTAAACTAAAAAAAACTAACCAAAACCACCAGTACCACCAACACCACTCCCTTAAATAATACAAATATTTTTTTTTAATAAACTAAAATGAGGAAAGTTGTAAACACTATTAAAACACACCAACTGGAGAGAGAAAAAAAACCCACCAAAACCAATAACTTAATGACTTTTCCCTACTGTACCCGATAACTACTGATGTTGTATGTGCACTGAATAAACAATATTTAATTAAACCCAAAAAAAGGAAAAAAAGTAATACTCACGAAGTAGAGATGGGACGCTCCAGGAACAAGCGACTGAAGAAGAAGAGCACGAGGCTCACACAGACCAACAGACGTGTCTGCCGCAACGGGTCGTGGTCTCCTGCTGCTGCTGCTGTTGCTGCTGCATGCAGCAAGTGGTAACGGACGTTGACTTGGCGCCGGACAGACGGACACTGACAGCAGAGACGGACGTCCCGCCACACTGCAAAAGATGGGCCGCAGGCTGCCGCTGCTGCAACCCTGGTGGGACAACAGCCTCCTCCTCTCTTCCTTCTCCTCTCTTCACCATGTCCTCTTCCTCCTCCTCTTCTCTCCTCATCCCTCCAAAAATAACGCTCGTACCACCACCACCAGCTCTCCCGACTGCCAAGCGAAAACAAAAAAGCCAGAATACACTGGTCAATATTTGATCGGCCAGACAGAAAGAGAGCGAGAGAGAGTGAGAGTGAAAGAGACAAGAAGTCCACACGGCGTTTTTTTTTCGTTTGTTTTTTTGTTTCTCGCAAAGTCCCCTAAAAAAGAAGACTAAGATCCGAAACGTAGACGCCCGCAGAAGGTGACTCCAAGGCAGACAGAAGAGAGAGAAGAGAGAGAGAAGAGAGAGTCACCACTTGTGTGCAGGCAACGCGGTCTGCCCCGCCAACTGTTGAACAAGCAGGGCAGGCCGGAGTCCTGGCCTAACTTTCCTAGGAAAGGTGACGGGGGAGAATGAGCGGCCCGAGACACTCGCTGCGGCCTGCCGTGCCAACCCACCTCACTGGGGCCTGCTGCTGCCTGCCTACACGCTCAACCCGCGCACAGACACACACACAGACACACAGGTCTACACACGCACGCACTCCTGGGTGACGGGGGAGATAGCTATGATCACGCCATAGCGTCAAAATGAAGCTACATTCGCTGTTTATGGGTGGTTGCTCCGATTTCATGTAACCTGCACTGTTCACTGTTGTGTTGCTATCAAGAAATTGAAACAAGAGGCATTTTACCTACTTCTCCATATAAATGATTCTCATAAGGTAACTTCTTGGTGTAAAAGCTGACCAATTGCTCGAGATACTTTATCTTGTGAAATTTGTCAGCTTTCAATGAAGATTGCCTCATAAAATGGGCTAAAAGACAGTCTATGAATCTAGATACTCTTCCTATGTCCCACACATCTTCTACAAAGGTGGCACCGTCTAGAACAAACACGAACAGCAATGAAGGCAGTCACAGTCACATGTCTCACCTATCAGCACCACCGAGTTCAGCGTTAGCTGCTGCACCCAGTGGCAATGTCATCATCCTTTTTCTTCTTCAATTTCTATGGTCTCTGCTGAATCTGCAGTCACAGAAACATTTGAAAATGACTGACAACTCTGAGGAAATAAAGCCAAAGATGGTTTGGTCACCTGTATGGTCACATCTTAAATACATGTGTTTTTAGATTTGCAAAGACCTTATTGTGCAATGCCACACAATGGTCAATGACAGGCATGGGCAGCAGTGGGTTTTCACAGCTTGACTGGAATTCGCTCATCTTTCTTTCAGCAGTGGTTGGGGCACTGCACAGAACTATTCAAGCAGGGCGTCGTAAACAAGTGGAACCTGGTGGGGCCTCTCGCTCTCCAGACAGAAGGGAGCATGTTTTAATCCACCCCACCACCCATCCCTGGCCTACTTTTGTATAAAGGTGGATGGGACTTAAACGAGCGCCTCACGATGTTCTGTGTAAATTCACAATGCAACTTTGGCCCAAAGCCTAATCCAAAACACGTTTTTAATATTTTTGATAACCAACATAATAGTCCAGATTTGGGTTACTGATTCCATCAAAGATGCCCTGCTATATAGTGACCCGAGGAAGATTGCGTAGCCCACGAAAATAACCCTGTAAACCATGTTGTACGGCCAATGAGAGGAGCTGGAAAGGACATGCCATTACGTTTCCCAGACATATTGACTGTTTGACTATTTACAAGACAGCATAACTTGATTTACTCAGACTCTGTGAATTGCTGAAGACGTTTGCTAACCCAAGCTTTGCTCATCAAAAACGCCATTGATCAATTTTATTGTGTTACACAGTAATGTGCCTTACTGAACTTATATCCCTGGCACCAGACATGAGAGCATTGCAGCATCAAGATTATTTCAGCTGATCGTTTTTGTTTTGTATAGTGTGCTTGTCTTGTAATCCAAAGCATATTCGTATGAAGCCGTGAAGCCTTTTCATAGGAAACAATAAGTTTTACTTGAAACAAGTTTAATAACTATAATTCAAAGCTGCGTGAAGAAAATCATGTGAAACGAAAAATATACCGACATCACCATCGCCTGGAAACGTAAACAAACTATATTTCTATTTCCCCAAAAGGTGTGGATTAGAGGCAATAACTCTATACATTTTACAATATCTGTCAAAAGACTTGCAAACTGAAAGGACAGAGCACCAAACTTCTGATCCTCCTGGTCCTGTAGGTGCCTGTTCAAACATTGGTAGCATCTATCTCAGGTTGAGTTCAGGGTGGGGGTTGACGATCTCCGAGTTCACATTATACCCAAACCTATCAGTGTCATTCTGTTCCCTCAATACATGCATAAGGCCTAACATGCACATTGAAAATATCACAGTTCGTGTCTATGTTTGGATGTGCTGTGATAATATAAAAAACAACAACAACACTCTAGATGCACTGAGAATGTGCTGTGTATTAAGTTAGGGAGTTGCTCAGGCATCTGCTTAGCGAATGCTGTGATTGATGTAGCGTATACTGAATTATCTGCAAACAAGAATTCTTTTATGAAAAATAAAAGCATATCCCGCCAAAACAAAAAAAAAGAAAGAGAGAGAGAGAAATAAAGAAAGAAAAAACCCAAACCAAGCACAAACACATCCCTGTTAGCTGATTGCGGTTTTAACACACATTAAATTCAACAATCAATATCTAAAGTCAGCACCAGTTTTTCAAAAGAGAACTACGTTGAAGAGGTGTGCATGTTTCGAACACTCTCTTTAATTAACACTCTTTTTTAAGACAAAAAAACCCACAAATGCATTAAATAAGCTTAATCAGAAAACTAACTGTCCCCCTAAACAGGGAGGGATTCATACAGAAAGAATACCCCAAAACCTTTTCACATAGCAGCTAGGGAGGAAAGTGAGAAAGGGGGAAGAACGCAATATTTTTCTCAAGATTGACGTCAGCCGTGCACCATACAAAAACACACCACTATTTGCTAGGGACAAAAGACCGTAAGAGAGGAGGGATCGTTGTGATGGAGAGAGAGAGAGAGAGGAGAGAGAGAGAGAGAGAGAGGAGAGAGAGAGATGGCGTGCACTTTCCAGAGTGTCTGCATCCTTTGTGTGTCTGCTCCCCCTCCCCCTCCCCTTCCCTCCCTCTCCCTCTCCCCAACCCTCCCACATTTCTGGGACAGGACGGCCGAATAGAAAGAAGCAGCAAGAAGATGCTGGTAAGGGAGAGGAGAGAGAGAGAGAGAGAGCAGAGTAGCCCCACACTACACTACACTACACTACACTAGGCTAGGCAGGCCTCAGCGGAAAATGACCTTTTCTTCTCTTCCTCCTCCCCACAGGTTGGGGTGTTGGAGTCAACCATGACCTTTCTGTCGGGGAAAAGGTCTCAGGTGCTTGAATAAACAAGGGACTTTTTTTGAGAGGGGGTGGGGGTGGGGAGAGGGGGTGGGGGGAGGAGGAGGGGGAGGGGGGGGGGAGAGGGGACGCAGGTTTGAGATACTTGAATGAACAGGATTCTTTCTTCTTCCTCCTCTTGCTGCTGCTGCTTTCAGGGATTCCCCCCCCCCCCCTTTATTGTTAAGGGATAGTGGGAGTATTGTGTGTGTGTGTGTGTGTGTGTGGGGGGGGGGGCTATTAATTAAACAAAAAAACCAAAACGGAATAGAAACGTCTAAATACAGTAAAGTTTTAAACTAATTGTAATTTTGTTGTGTATAGATGCAGGTTTACTATTTGTTTTAAATAGACATTAATTTTGTGCTTTATATTGTTTTTATTATTTGTTTCTTCTTTAATAAGACTTTGGATAATTCATTGTACCTCTGCTAAGAGGGGGGGAGGGGGGAGACAGGTGTATGTGAGAGAGAGAGAGAGAGAGAGAGAGAGAGAGAGAAGAGAGAGAGAGAGAGAGAGAGAGAGAGAGAGAGAGAGAGAGAGAGAGAGAAGGAGAGAGAGAGAGAGAGAGAGAGAGAGAGAGAGAGAGAGAGAGAGAGAGAGAGAGAGAGAGAGAGAGAGAGAGAGAGAGAGATTTGGGACAGAAGGGATAAAAGCAGACGGGGAGAGGGGAAACTTTTCAACTGAATAAAGTGTGAATTGTTTCTGGTCTGTAAACATACTGTCATAACAAAAAACGTGGGAGGGGAGAGATGAACAATTCTCTAACTGTTAAACGTCTACTGAAACACAAAACAAAAGAAAACAAAAGGAAACAAAGCAAACAGATAAACCCCCTCTTTCTAATTCCAGCTTATTTGTCCCAGGTTTCTTATGTTTATCATCGCCGTTCCAGTTCAACACAGAAACGAAAAGATGAATGAACTTTTCTTTTCATGTTCAAGAGTTTTTGCCACCGTCAGATTGCAAGCTCCATTTTTTAACCACTAGACTATCTTGTCCCCCATCGCTACCTTCATTCAGTTGGTCTGTGGTCTAGAAGTAACGCACCAACTTAGAAAGCGCGAAGTCGCCGGTTCAATCCCTGTTAGGATTTAAACTTTCTTACCCATCCCCTACAACTTGAGAGGAGAGCTGGGTGCCAGTCTTTCAAATGCGACAAACAACAGAAGACCGTATGCAACACATATTTAGCGCATGTAATAGAACAAAGAACATCTGTAAGAAACCAGTTGTCTCTGGAAAATTCTGCAAAAAACACTCTCACCCAGGAAAAATAGTACATATGTAAACGGGATTTGGGTTTGTTTATTGTTTGTTTGTTTTTAATGGAGAATGCTACTATTGTGGCGACGCTCTCTGTCCAGGTCAAACAGCCCAAGTTTCTTGCAGAGATATATGTGCCGTGACTGACCGTGGTACACAGTACAAATTTGTAACGCTCGAAATTTGATTCTGGTCAAAGTGATTCTTATCAACAAGCATTGAAAGAGCATAGAGTGTTTATCTAAAGGCTACACTCCTTTCCTGACAAGTCAGTTAACTACATGAGCTGAATTTTATTCTCACTACAAGCACTCCTGTGGCAATATGAAAATATTCCCGGAAAATCTTCAAATTTTAGGAGAAGGTAATGGACACTAAAGATGAAAGCAAAGTTGTAAATATTTGTATGAAAAACTTTTTCTTTCCTTCAGGAAGTTATCTGTTATGCTTATCTCAAAAGTTATTTTACGAGCAACTGAAAAATCATAAAGTACCTTTGATGTCAGGTGGACGCAATATCATAAACTCATAAAACATGAGGGGACGGATCTGATTGATAACTTCATAGATCTATCTAGTTTTGTACCAGCTCATTACATGGACTTTACAGTTTTGTCACTACATGAGGCACTATAAAAGAGGATCTGACCTGACTCCACCCTAGTGGCCAAAAAGCTCTAAATGACTTGTAGAACCTGCAGCATACCGCAGACTTCACTACAGGAACTAGGCTGTCCATCGGACCAACACTAACAAAAAGGACCCCCCCCCCTCCCGCCACGTTGCTTGCATTAAGTGCTGAAGCGAAAAATAAATTGTACCATGCATCTTCGTCTCCACAGGTAACGCACACACGTAGAAGGTCGTGGGTTTGATTCCCGTCTACAGCAAGTCGGACTTTTTCCACTCTACCCACCAGATCAAGTCTGGTGGCTCTGGGTGCTATCTCTCAGATGTGAGGATAAAATGAGGTTACGTATCCAACACACATTTAGAGCATGTAAAAGAAACCATAGCAACAAGGTTATGTCTGGCAAAATTCCCGTA
>CM060317.1:8646212-8651212 GCA_030674155.1 Stramonita haemastoma
AGAGAAGAGAGACAGAAAGAGACTGACAGACAGATAGACAGACAGACAGAGACACGGACAGACACAGACATACCAACCCAATACACAGATTTATACCCATTGCATTTACACTTATTACTACTATTACTGCTGATGCTGATGCTACCACCACCACCACCACACACCACCACACCACCACCACCACCACCACCACCACCACTATTAAAGGAGATGATGATGATAAACATTCAATCAGCTTCATACCCCTTCCCAAATTGTGAAATAAAAAGAAATAAGCAAAGAACCAGCACAAAACCCCACGAAAACTGACAAGAAAACAAACTAACAACTAACCATCTTGCAGTCACATTCCTCTAAAATTCAAACTTACTTAGCGCCAAAACTAAAACGAGAAATAAATATCACGGGACAGCATTTTGCCTTTTTACTAGTTTCAACATGAATTTTTGCCGCGACAATGCCAGTATACCACTTTTAAGTCACAGCAGATTTCTCTGCATGAAATGTGGGCTGCTCTCCCTGGGGAGAGATCGTCGCCACAATAGCAGCGCTTACCCATATATTTTTTTCTTTTCCTGTCTGTATTTGTATTTCATTTCCTATCAGAGTGGGCTTTTTTCTACACAAATTTACCAGTGACAACTCTCTTATTGCTGTGGGTTCTCTTCTCGTAATCTAAAGGTTGCGGGTTCGATTCCAGCTTTCGGCTATGGCCTTGTGCCCTTGGAAAAGGCATTTTACGGCTATTTTCTCACCCCACCCCGGTGTAAAAGGTGGTACCAACCTTGTGTTGGGGGTTAACCCTGCGATAGACTGGCGGACTATCCAGGGGGGAGTCTATGACTCTCAGTCGCTTAACGCCACAGAAACCGGGATAAGCACCGGCCTGATGAGCTTTAGGCTCGGAACAGACTTTAACTTTAACTAACTTAACTCTTACATTCACTAAATGAATATTGCACATGGGACCTCAGTTTTTCGTCTCATCTGAAATGCTAGCACCCAGATCACTACTCATGTTCTAGTAGATGGGGGAAAAGTTTCCGGTATAAAAAGTAATGGAGATCAAACCACCACACACTAGAAACCCAGACCTATTACCTTTTCAGCAGGTCCCTACAGTTCAAGACCACTGATCTACCATGGCTTGAATTGCAAGAAAACTTCTATTTACAGTGGGATATCACGAAAATAGCATGGTGTATATTTCGTATACTAGTTGTCGTGATATTAATTCTGGTGCATGTATCAGTTGTGTCAAAGCTGTGTACAACCTAATGTGTTCGTGGAATGTTCGTTACTTTGATTGGTCATTCTTTTATGCCATTATCTGGAATTGATTTGAAATCAGTCAGTAATCATGAAGTGGTGTGTGTTGTGTGTGTGTGTGTGTGTGTGTGTGTGTGTGTGGTGTGTGTGTGTGTGTGGTGTGTGTGTGTTTGAGAGAGAGAGTATGTGTGTTAGTGAATGAGTATGTGTGTATGTGTGTTAAATGTAAATACTAGTCCTTACCAACGATATCAGGGAGAGAGAGAGAGAGAGAGAGAGAGAGAGAGAGAGAGAGAGAGAGAGAGAGAGAGAGAGAGAGAGATTTATTTTAATTTTTTTTTAATTTTATTCTTTTATATCGAGGATAACAGAATAAGCATCATCTGCTTTTTTTCATCGGTCCCCGTGTGTGCAGTTTTTGTAAATCTTGTCATCTGTTCCCACGGCACACGATGGCCTACTCTTACGAAAAGCGGAACAGGATTACGTGTGCGCAAGATGTTCTGCGTGCGTTCGCACACGGGGCCTCGGTTTAAAGTCTCATCGAAGGACTTTGGGGAGAGAGTGGAGTCGGCACTGATGTTAACTCCAGGAGAAAAATTTCCTCAACGGACTCGAACCCGGGTCTTCAAATGCCAACGCAATGTTCCTGACCACTAGGCTATCCTAGCTAGCTAGGCTAGAGAGAGAGAGAGAGAGAGAGAGAGACAGACAGACAGACAGACAGACAGACAGACAGACAGACAGAAGACAGACAGAGAGTGTGTACGTGTGTGTGTGTGTGTGTGGCATGTGTGTTGTGCGTATGCGTGTGCACGCACGCGCGTGTGGGTATTATCATTCTTATATACCGTTTGATTTTGACTTCGTCTCTTAGGCACTCAGCTCATTTCGTTTCTCTGTTACTGAAACCTAACTGACCCATTACCTACCTATCTCAGTGGTTTGAGCTTTACAATGGCAAACAAAGAAGCGATGTTTAGGAAAGATAAGAGATCTAGGTCAGGCTTCAGTTCACATACATACACGGAGGTGAATGAGAAAGACAGGTAGAGAGAGAGAGAGATTGGAGGACCCTGTGTAAATACAGAATATTGGCCTGTGTGTGCTCCTAGGCCACCAAGAGGTTTACAACCAGCAAGCTTAGTTCAGCCCCCATTACTTTTACATGTAGTAGTAGCACAGGGCTGTTGTGTCCTTATGTGATTGTTGTCATAAAGTGGACATGTTCGATGGAGATAAAGTTTGTTTCTCCTTGGCCTGAAAGCTTGCTGTGTGGAAACTTCTGGTAGAATGCTGTGTACTGTCATGGTATGGGGCAAGTCGCAGTCTCGACTGAGACTTTTTAAAATCTGATATTATTGCAGTTATGTTGGGTAATGTTTTATGTGTGTTGATATTAGGCGATGTGCTATGCAGTTTGAAAATAATTTCCAGGGTTTTTATTGTCGAACAGGATTCATGTAGTTGAGTTTTATAATCCACTTAAGGGTAAAGAAAACCATTCAACAACACAACACACGACCTTACCACCATAGATAGCATTATGAAGAAAACAACGACAAAAGTTGCAAGCATGAACAAGTAACAACTGGCAGAATTTTCACCCTGGAGACCTTGAAAACTCTGAGCCCTGAGGGTGGTGCTGTAGTCTGTGAACACTTTGGGGAACAATCATCTTTTTTCCTGCCCCTTCTTTACCTGTCCACTAATTTCCGTCCTGTAATAAGTGTCCATAGCCAACTTCGTGATATGAGGCAACTTTTGGTCCCTTGCAACTTACATTTGCAGGAATGGAGGACGCTGGTTGCAAAGTCTTCAGTGGTGGCCAGTAAACTAGACTACGGGATAGATGCAGGTGAAGGTGAAATTACATTATGAACTTAATATCTTTAAAATAAAACCCCACACTTTTCCTTACCATTTTAAAGAAATTAGTTGGTATGGCACATCATGTCATATACCAGATTTTACTGATACAATAAATCCATCTCGTTCTTGAGAAACTGAAACTTTAATAAAGTGATGAAGCATAAGAATTTCCTGTCGAAAATGGCATGCCTCGACCTGTTCATTTTATGAGCGGAAATTGCTGTTTTTGTTTATTGTTTAATATCTTCAGTCTCGCTCTGTCAAAACAACTTGTACAACTTGAAGCGTTACACTGCAAAGTAATCACTCTTAATAATACTGAATAATGTCAACAGTGTTCTTAATAGTAGCAAAGTGTCCTCAGTGGCTCCTAAAAAGGCAAATGAAAATGTTAATAGCGGAAGCCAGTTTCCAGCAGGGGTTGGCAAAAATTAATGTCCTCCAAAATGCTACCCAAAAAAAAGAAGGGATTTGGTGATATCATATAGGTTAGAGCAAATATTTTGCTAACGATGTTTTGTTAAATGCTTCAGACTGTTAATTGTATAGATTCTATCACTCAGTCGTTTTAAAATAAACAAATAAAGGTAAAAAAAACAACAACAACCAAACAAACTAAAAAAAGGATCACACATACCTATGCTCGATTAACATTTTCTCAATAAAACCTAGTCCAGTCCGTTTTCTTCACAGATGATCAATATGTCTACCATCTGTCTGTTAATCTTATTTTTTAATATGGGTTTGTGTTTTATAAAAGGTTTGATAAAAGCGCGTTTCAGAGTGCACAAATTATTTTTTTTAATCTGAAAATAAATGACAAAAAACCCAAGAACTAATCTATGCTGGATTAAAATCAAAGCTTTGATTATCGAAAATGACAGTTCTGTGACTACCTTTGGTCGTAAAATTAGTGGTGTATTTGTTTTGGTTTGGAAATGCTGTATTCATCAAAACTTGGCTATGGAAGATAAACACTATTATTGTTGCTGATATTGATAGTAGTAGTAGTAGTAGTAGTAGTAGTAGTAGTAGTAGTAGTAGTAGTAGTAGTAGTAGTAGTAGTGTTTTGTTGTTATTGTTCTTATTACTATAGCTATGCCATTATTGTTACTCTTGTGTTGCAGTTGTTAATTTAAATGTCATCACAATCAATATCGATTATCATTATTCATCATTATTATTGCGGTCGTTGTTGTTGCTGCTGCTGATGCTGTTAATGTCGTCGTCATCGTCATCGTCATCATCATCATCATCATCATTCATCATCATCATCATCATCACCACACCACCACCACCCACCACCACCATCATCATCTTCGCCATCATCACTAAACCCTAGAAAACAGATAAACAAAAAACCCAGTACTGACAAAAATGCTGACAAGACACAAGACACAGTAAACAAACCAAAAAACCCATAAGGTAAGGTAAGGTAAGTTTTAGAGAATGTTAGGTAAAAAGGGAGTGGGCAAGACGGTTACAGTAGTACCCTAGTAATGTCAAATAGTAGAAATGATGACGATGAAGTGATGATGATGGAGAGGGGAGAGAGGAGGAGGAGGTGATGGTGGTGAGTGAGTATGCCGGAAGGTGTGGTGGAGGAAGAGGTAAGTGGGGGGTGGGGTGGGTAGGTTAAAGAGAGAGCAGGGGGAGAGAAGAGGGAGAGGGAAGAGGGAGTGTGTGGTGTCTATAGAGAGCAAAGAGTTGGCCTTTAAAGAGCGGAGGGAGGGAGGGAGGGTGGAGGAGAGTTGTCCATGGGCAAACAGAGGATTGGTCCTGGCCAAACCGGCACTGTGTTCTCAAACCTGGGGGACACACGTTCAACTATGTCAGCTATGCTAACAGCTCCCCTTGCC
>CM060317.1:8661212-8663712 GCA_030674155.1 Stramonita haemastoma
CAGACAGACAGACAGACAGACAGACAGAACAGACAGACAGACAGACAGACAGACAGACAGACAGACAGAAACAGAGAGACAGAGAGAGACAGACAGGCAGAGAGACAGAAACATTGACACAGAGAGAGACATAGGCACAGAAAGAAGACTGAGAGAGACAAAAGAGAGACTCAGAAAAAGAGATCCCTAACCAAAATCCCTTCAATAGGTCGATGACAGCCTAGCCCACTACAAGTCTGTACGTCAACCCCCCCCCCCCCCCCCCCCCCCCCCCCCCCCCCCCACACACACACACACAAGCGAACCCAGCCTATAGAGGGAACAACAACAGACAGAGGCTTTAGTTCCAGTTGCAGACGGACACCCAAATGAGTTTTTCATCGGCTGCCCAGAAAAAAGACCCACTCCAGGTATAAGGGTCTATGCTATCACCGATAGTTTGAAAAAAAAGGTTAAAGGGTAAGAGGAGGAAGTGTGGGGTGTGGTGTGTGTGTGGGGGGGGGGGGGGGGTTGGGGGGGAGGGGGGTGGTGGAGGGTAAAGAGTGGAGAGGGGGTGGGGGTGGGTCGGTTAAGGAGGTTGAAAAGGGCAAGTCTGTTCTTCCATCTCTATCCAGTTCCATTGTTTATTTTTTAAAATAATAATCACAAAAAAATATTTTTAAAATTGTACAGGAAGTGCAGTCAAGACTGTGGGTTTTTTTTCGGGGGGGGGGGGGGGGGGGGGGGGGGGGGGGGGGGGGGGAGGGTCTGTCTTCTGTCTGTCTGTTTATCTGTCTGTCTGTCATCGTCGTCGTCGTCTGTTCTGTCTGTCTGCTGTCTCTGCTCTTCTCTCTCTCTCTCTCTCTCTCTCTTCTCTCTCTCTCTCTCTCTCTCTCTCTCCTCTCTCTCTCTCTCTCTGTGTCGACACTTTAGAATCTTTAAAAAAAAAGTCTTTTTTTCGTTTTAGAAGGATACTGTGATTAAACAGTGATTTTTTTAAACTGTGGTGGTAAAACGTTTAGCCATTAGTGTAAAAAAGTGTGTAAATTGTGTGTACGTGTGAGAGTGTGTGTGTGTATGACTGTGTGTATGCGTGTGTGTGTGTGTGTGTGTGTGTGTGGTAGTGGAGAGAGAGAGAGAGAGAGAGAGAGAGAGAGAGAGAGAGAGAGAGAGAGAGAGGAGAGAGAGAGAGAGAGAGAGAGAGAGAGAGAGAGAGAGAGAAGAGAGAGAGAGAGAGAGAGAGAGAAAGAAATGAAAGAAGAAAAGAAGAAAAGGAAGAAAAGAGACAGAATCATTCACAAAAAAATAGAATTAGCAAACAAGTCCCCACATGTGAAGAAGAACAACAAAAGTCACTGATCATTTTGAATGTCATTTCTTAAAAAAAAGAAGATAAAATTAAAAAAGGAAAGAAGAAGGACAGGATAAAACACTTATTCCATTTTATGCGTACGCTGGGGAGATATGAAAGGCCAAGACAGGGACAAGTCAATACAAACTCATATCAGTGATCACATTAAGCTCTACACTCTTTTCTTTGTTGTTGTTGTTGCTGTTGTTGTTGTTGCTGTGTGTTGTTGTTGTTGTTTGTTTTTTGCTGTTGTTGTCTTTTGCTGTTGTTTTTCTTGTTGCTGTTTGTTGTTTTATTGCTGTTTTTTTGTTGCTGTTGTTATTGTTGCTGTGTTCTGTTGCTTTGTTGTTTTTTGTACTGTTGCTGTTGTTGTAGTTGTTGTTGTGTTGTTGTTGCTGTTGTGTGTTTTGAAAAAAAAGGAGACAGCATTTTAACAACGCCACATAATTGTTTCATCCAAAAAACTACAATCCGCCCAGCCCAAGATGAAAATAATTATATTCTTTGTTACTAGACACTGAAGGCAGAAATTCAAAAGCAAACCTTATTTAAGAAAGATCGCAAACAAAACAAAAAAAATAAAAGACCAATCAGAACGATAGTCATACCATTATAGGAACAATTATTTTACTATCATCTTTACAATGAGGTGAATTATGCTCTACCCAAAGTAAGATTTTCTAATTGAGGTTATCACATTGACTTCCTTCTGATAAATCTGTCGGTAAAACCATAACACTATCATTACTGAGGGTGGGACAAGATAGTCTAGTGGTTAGAATGATGCTGACCCGGGTTCGATTCTGGTTCAAGAGGATTTTTCCTATGGAGTTAACATCATGCCGACTCCACTCGCTCCAAAAGTCCTCCGGATGAGACTATAACCGAGGTCCCTGTGTGCGTACGCATATCAGAACATCTTGCGCAAACGTTATAAAACCCTTTCCGCTATTTGGTAAAGTAGGCCATTGTGTGTACGGTGGGGATGGATGACAAAATGTACAAAAACTGCATATACGGGGACTGAATGGAAAAAAGCCTCGTGCTTATTCCATTATTCTCGAAATAAAATAATAAAGAAATATTGAAATTCACACTTCTGATAATGTTATAATACTTCAAATATCAAAATTATCAAACACAACGCAACAGTTGACAAAAAAAAAACAA
>CM060317.1:8668712-8676212 GCA_030674155.1 Stramonita haemastoma
TCTCTCTATTTCCCTCTCTCTGTCTGTCTGCCACACACATTCACACACACACACACATACACACAGCACACACACGCACGCACACACACACGCACGCACACACACACACACGTACGCACGCTCGCACGCACACACACACACACACACACACCACACACACGCACGCACACACACACACACACACACACAACACACACACACACACACAAACGCACGCACACACAAACACACACACACACAGACACACAACAGAGTCCTGGAAGCTTTGTTTTCTCTGTGTCAGAGTTTTGTGCTTTCTGGTTGTATCTTTGGCGTGTAAACCTTGTTGTTTGTATCGTTGCGTTGGGGCGTGAATTAGTAAACGGTGTGTTTGTTTGTATGACGAGGGATGGGGAGTTTGGGTGGAGGAAGAGAGAGTGGGGGGGAAGGGAGTGGTGGAGGTGGTGTGGAGAGTGAGGAGAGAGAGAGAGAGAGAGAGAGAGGAGGAGAGAGATGAGAGAGAGAGATGAGAGAGAGAGAGAGAGAGAGAGAGAGAGAGAGAGAGGAGAGAGAGAGAGAGAGAGAGAGAGGAGAGGAGAGATGATAGAGGATAGAGATAGAGCAGAGACAAAGTCCAACGTGTTATGTACTGAGAGAAATAGAATGCACTTCCTTAGAGACAAAACAAATAATAGAAAAGAAAACAAGTCGACAAAATTACCCTCACAGAATCCTCCAAAGTAAAGCCCACCGAACCCCAACACACACAACACACCACACACCACACCACACACCAACCCACACTGAACACAACACAAAAGACAACAAATCCAACAACCAGGACACAAATCGAACAATCAACATACCACACTTCACACCATAAAAACTATCACCACTCCACATCACTACCACCACAACCAAAAATACCCCCAAAACACACAACACAACACAAAAACAACCATCAAATCAACATAGACAACTAAAAAATACAAAACAAACAAACAAAAACGGCCCACCCCCCCACAACCGCCACGCACCCCACAAACATAACACAAACCCAAACAACCACACCACACCACCACACCCACACCACACATCCACACCACACCACATCAAAAAACACCCAACCCCTCATCTCTACCCCTTACCTTACCAAAACGAAAAAACCCAAAAAAAACCAAAACCAAAACAAAAAACAAACCCTCAAACGCAACTAAGAACAAAAGGGTAATCCTCTATAGAACAGAACAACAAAGACGCCTGCCCCCCACCTCCCCCCCCCCCGCGCACCCACACACATACATACACCACAACCACACCCACCACCACCACCCACCACCACCACCACCACCACCACCAACCAACAAAAACACCAACCCCCAATCCCCACCCCACCTAACAAAACCAACACAAACCCCTTACAAAAACGAAAAACCAAAACAAACCAAAACCAAAACAAACAGGAACCCAAACCCTACAACCGCAGACTAAAGGAATAGTGGTCAAAAGGGTAACTCCTCCTATAGAACAGACATATCACATGTGGCTAGTTCATGTCCATCTTTTCTTCGTGGACACATGGTCTGGGTTCTGGTCCTTTGGATCAGACGATAAACTGGAAATCTCCCCTAGGGCACAGGGAGAATGGCGGGTGGGTAGGCTGAGTATGGCGTTTCTTCCTTGCGTGATGATCTGGGTGCTAGTCTTTTGGGCGAGTCGATAAACGGGGAAACTGTACGCGGCACGCATACAAAGCACGCAAAGGAGAACTGAGTGCAAGAGAAGGAATTGTTTTTGGATCATTGTTTTGTTGTTGTTGTTCATGCTCAGAGAATTCTAAAGAAGCTTGCATCATGAATGGTTTTGTTTTTTCTAAATAGTAAAAACACTTACATACTAATAAAATATTTTCATCTTTCGTGTTTCATTTTCATTATTATCATTTTTTATTTCAGACGGCAAAACCCCACCAAACAACAAAAAACACCAACAAAAAAGCCAGAAAAAGTAATGAAATGAATATACAGATATTTTTGTAGAAAGATGAAGTTAAACAGAACACGAATAAAAAAAAGCACAAACAAGTATACAAAGTGAAGGACTTAAAAAGGAATGAATAGATGTATATATATCTGGATATTGCTTTTTCTTCCCTAATTCGGAATGCAGCTACCTAATGGTGGGAGCACAAAGGTCGGTTGCATACACAAAAACCTCACCATTGGCGAACCGTGGAGCTGTAGCCTAGGAACAAAAACAATTCTATTGTGTATTTTACAGAGTTAGTTAAACTCAGGGGTTTTTTGTTTATAAAAAGCCCTGTTGCTGCTGTTTTTAACAAACACAATGCTTCCAAATTTCTTCAATACAATTCGTTTCTTTGTGTTTAATAATCAAACAAAGCCAAAAGAGAGCTTCAGCACCAAAAACCAAACAACCTCTCCCCACCCCACCCCAAATAAACCAGCAACCAACCCCCCCAAAAAAAAAACACACAAAAAAAACACAAAAAAACCCCACATCGAAAAACCCCAAACAAACAACACCCAACACTCAAAAGAAAGGAACAACCAAAACAACACAAACAATACCCAACATAAATAAATAAATAATAATAAAACAAAAAGAAAATACAAAACCAACCCACACAACCCATAATAATCTTCATCAACCAGGGCTGTAAAGCAATGACCGAGGTGAACTGCGGGGTGTGTGTGACAAGAGGGAAATCAAGCAGACCCTCTACAGAAATGTCAAAGGTTTTTACACAGGCCCAATGAATCAGTGGCGCCCGTGTACGGTACACCGCCATTTGAAACACCGAGGAGGTCTTGTATACCCTTTTAGCCAGCGCACTAGGCTGTACCATGACTTAAAAAAAAAAGAAAAAGAAGAAAGTAAAGCAAAGCAAACCAAAACAAAAGTAAAGGAGTGAAAACAAAAGTTTATTGCTTCACAAATTTCTGTAAAATATTTTAAAAAGCATGTAGGTTAGAAGGAGGGAAGAGGAGGAGGAGGAGGAGGAGGGGAGAGGAGAGAGAGAGAGAGAGAGAGAGAGAGAGAGAGAGAGAGAGAGAGAGAGAGAGAGAGAGAGAGAGAGAGGAGAGAGAGGAGAGAGAGAGTAACGACAGACAATATATCCTTAAAAGACGCTGAACCCTGTATTATTTTTTTAATTCTTTTATATCGAAGATAATGGAATAAGCACTCGTGTGATTTGTTTTTTTACATCCAGTTCCCGTGTGTATGCAGTTTTGTAAATCTTGTCATATGTTCCCACCGGCACACAATGGCCTACTCTTAATAAAAGCGGAACAAGATTTAGCGTGTGCGCAAGATGTTCTGCGTGCGTTCGCACACAGGGCCTCGGTTTATAATATCATCCGAAGGACTTTACAGTGTATATATCATGATCATTCAAAGCGACAAATTCAACGTTAGAAAAAATACTCTACCTAAATACAGTCACAGAAATAAAGACAACAAATCAATCTAAATGTCACATTTTCTGTTTCGTAAAAATAAAATCTACCCGATTCCTCACAGTCATGATCACCAGATATAAATAAACCCCGACACTCTTTCTCAGCAATCTTGATCAAGGAGACAAACTTTAAAAGAGTTTAATGCAAAGTTTATTTTTATTGTCAGCCAAACTTTCAAACTTGAAAGGAGATATAAAATGTAATATGACGAAAACAATAATAAACTGAGAGGGCAAGCCAGATCAAATCAATACTCTTTTTTTTTTTTTTTTAGTATTCCGAAGTTGGTGAAAACCATATTCACAGCCTTGCAGTGACGTTAGTGGCGTGTGTACTCACGTCACCTGTTGCGGAGGTCTCAGCTGTACAAATATCAACGGGTTAAAAAAAAAAAAAAGGAAAGAAAGAGGGGGGGGGGGGGGGGGGGGGGGGGGCAGCAAAAAAAGCACCTAACACATGCGCAAAAAGCTTAATTTCCGGTCCCTGTAACCGGTGATTTGTGCAGAAACTGTTATACCTACTGTGATTTATTCCCATGGGCTTGCTGTTGCTGACATACTTATTTACTTACTTATTTACTTATTTATTTATTACTTACTTGCTTCATACAAATATACTCTACTTACTTACCTACTGATATGCTTTCTTATTTACTAATTTAATCACTTAGTAGCATAAATGTTTGCTGTGTGCTTATGTTCCTTTTTGTTTGAATAAACACTGTTTCTAACTGTGTTCGATATAAATTTTTTTAAAATGGAACATAGACACATCTGTGTCCAGAGCGTAAAAACAAATCAGGAAAATAAAATAATGATCCTAGTAATATACAAAAACAAACTACCCTAAAAACAAAGCATTTTTCAAAGGTGTTTATCATTGTGTTTATGTCTTTGTTTCTATTGGAGATAGTTTACCACAAAACTTTTAACTGCTACCTCAGTAAGTTCATTTTACCTTCCTGGCAAAATTTAGTTCAACTTTGGTCTTAGATCCTATTGCAGTCTTGAAAATTAAAGTAAGTGATTTAAGAATTCTAGCGTGTTTTTTTTTTATAGATACAACCGAATCGTTTCAAGCATTAATGATTTAGAAAATAAGGACATCTTTTTAAGGTCTGTTTTTGAAAGCGTGCAAAAATCAAAGAGAGTACTGTACAATAAATATAGTGAAATACGAAAGCAAGGAAGTAAGCGAAAATATTACCTGTTTATTGTTTCTGTCTTGAAGCAAATGATTCTTTTTGTTTGTTAGTATTTTTCTGTTTTTGTTTAATGCCAGCCAGGTTATTCGCAAAGAAACAAAAAGAAAAAGAAACAAAACCAGTATTGTACAAAATAATATACGTGTTTCCTGCATGTTCTTACATATATTTACAATTGCAATTTAAAGCTCGTATTTGCTGTGTTCCTTCTATATTAAGCTATTTTCAGTTTATTGAAAATCTCCCATGCATCGAATTATTTACCTGTTCGTGGGTGGGTGAAACACAAGGCCAAAGATGGATAGCGTCTTTCAGCTCAAGAGGTCCCTAATTTTCTATTATATTTCAAAACGAGTTTTAATGTCAAGCAAATCCCGGTATGCAAAAATATTCTCTTTCATCCATCTTTCGTCATTTTAGTTTTTCTTCGCTACATTTTTTACTTCCTTTTCTTTCTGTTCCATTCTCTATCTTCAATGGCTATTGATGCGTTCCTCTTCTTTTTTTCATTTTGTTTTCTTTTGTTTGTTTATTCCTTGACCAGAGCTAGAGGTTTACTGCTGGTGAAATTTTGTGTACATCACGACCATCATACCTACCATTTAAGTAGCTGCATTCCAACTTCGGGGATGTTTTTCTTTAAATACACTCCTTCCTGAATCGTTCTGTCTGGTTTCCTACCTTTATATTGCTTTGTATGGTTCTTTTTCCTTTCCTTTCTCTTTTTCCTTTCGTTTTTCTTGCTTTCTTTCGTGTTTTTTTCTTCCTTTTTGTCAATCTTTCTTTTCTCTCTCTCTTTCTCTTTTCTTTCTTTCTTTCTTTCTTTCTTTCTTTCTTTCTTTCTTTCTTTTTCTTCATTCATTCATTCATTCATTCATTCATTCATTCATTCATTCATTCATTCATTATTCTTTTATTCAATTCTGGGACGGCACAGGGCGTCTTTCCTTCATTTTCCACCACACTTCCCATTTAAAAACAAGTTTCTTCCACTTCAAAATTTTGACTGCTGTCGGTGATATTGGTGACAGTATACTGTTTCATGATTGTTCATTATTATTCAATTCTTGTCCCAGGGGAGTGCAAAGTGATGTGGGAGGGAAGGGGGGGGGGGTACACGGCCAAAGCCTGACACCGGGTTGGCCATACAGGCCAAACAGAGTAAACTGGTACATGTACACAAGATAGGTACACAACTTGTCCCCTTAACACAGCCTGCACGCTCCCAAATGAATGTTAGTTTTCACACACACACACACACACACACACACACACACACACACACACACACACACACACACACACACACACACAAGAAAGAGAGAGACAGAGGTAGAGAGACAGACACAGACAGATATAGAGAGACACAGAGATAGAGAAACTGCTCACTGAGTGAGCAACAAGGCAAGGCAAGGCAAATTCTTTTATTCGAGGACAGTGATTAAGCGCTCGTGTGCTTTTTTTTTACATCCAGTCCCCGCTCTTTTCAGGGATAACATCAAGATAAAAAAACACCTCTAACTAAACAGTAACAATGATAATGATCCAAATACCGAGAGAGAGAGAGAGAGAGAGAGAGGAGAGAGAGAGAGAGAGAGAGAGAGAGAGAGAGGAAGGAGAGAGAGAGAGAGAGGAGAGAGAGAGAGAGAGAGAGAGAGATTTATTATTTATTTATTTATTTATTTATTCTTTTATATCGAGGATAACAGAATAAGCAATCATATGCTTTTTTTCATCCGGTCCCGTATGTATGCAGTTTTGTAAATATTGTCATCTGTTCCCACCGGCACACGATGGCCTACTCTTACGAAAAGCGGAACAGGATTTAACGTGTGCGCAAGATGTTCTGCGTGCGTTCGCACACGGGGCCTCGGTTTAAAGTCTCATCCGAAGGACTTTTGGGGAGAGTGGAGTCAGCACTGATGTTAACTCCAGGAAGAAAATTTCCTCGACCGGACTCGAACCCGGGTCTTCAAATTGCCAGCGCAATGTTCTGACCACTAGGCTATCCGCCCCCCAGAGAGAGAGAGAGAGAGAGAGAGAGAGAGAGAGAGAGGAGAGAGAGAGAGAGGAGAGGAGAGAGAGAGAGAGGAGGAGAGAGAGGTGCGTAATATGCCACACATGCACACACACACACACACATACACACACACACACACACACACACACACACACACACACACATACACAGATAGTGAGGGAATGTGGGAGGGGGATGAGCCTTAAGGGTAGTAGACTAAGAAACGATGGGGTTTTTTCTTCTTTTTTTGGAGTGGGAGGGGGACGGAAGGTGGAGAGGAGGGAAGCAGAAGGGTGGGAAGGGGGAGGGAGAGGAGAGAGGAGAGAGAGAGAGAGAGAGAGAGAGAGAGAGAGACAGAGAAGAGACAGAGAGCAGAGACAGAGAAGAGAAGAGAAGAGAGAGAGGACAGAGAGAGAGACGAGAGAGAGAGACAGAGAAGAGAGAGACAGAGAATAGAGAGAGCAGAAGATAGAGAGAAAGAGAGAGACAGGACAGGGGACAGAGAAGGAGGAAGAGGAGAGAGAGGGGGGGGGGGGGAGAGGGGGGGGGAAGGGAGGGAGTTAAGTCAGCGCAAGCAAGGAGTTGTGTGTGCTGATCGTGCGTTCTGAATGAAGTCTTCATGTTTACTTTTGGTGTTTGTTCAAAGTTTTTTTGGGACGGTTTTTTTTTCTTCAATATCTTACACCAGTGAAGGAATGGTGAAGGAGAGTATTGGGGGGGAGGGGAGGGGGATGGGGGATGGGGCAGGAATGTGTGTGTGTGAGAGAGAGAGAGACAGAGACAGAGACAGAGAGACAGAATGACAAAGACAG
>CM060317.1:8686212-8701212 GCA_030674155.1 Stramonita haemastoma
TTGGGGCCTGTCCCCTCCTCTTTTGCAAACCGGCCCGGAAGGGTGTCAACAGGCAAAGGAGGGAGGAGGAGGGGGTAGGAGAGGGGGTGAGGAGAGGTGAGGAGGTGGGTTGAAAAAAAAAAACCGCGGGAAAATCCGAGGCATGAAGCAGCGAGATTTGGAAGTTTGTTGGTTTGCTTGTGTGCATTTTTGTGCACTGAGAAAGTTAAGAGAGAAGGAAGGAGGGTGGGTTAGGTAGTGTTTTGTTGTGTATTGTGTAGTGGATTTTTTGTGGGCGTGTTTTATGTTTTGATTTTGTTATGTTTTGTTTTGTTTTGGGAGGTGTTGTTTTACGGATATGTTTGCTGCGTTTCATTATCTGTGAAATGTTTATTTCACCTGTGCCACGCCTTGTGACACGATAACTCTGTCTGTCTGTCTCTGTTTCTGTCTCTCTGTCTCTCTCACATACACATCCTCCACTGGCAGACAGACAGACAGACAGAAAGACAGACATTCAGGGAGAGAGAGAGAGGAGAGAGAGAGAGAGAGAGAGAGAGAGAGAGAGAGAGAGAGAGAGAGAGAGAGAGAGAGAGAGAGAGAGAGAGAGAGAGAGAGAGAGAGAGAGAGAACTCTGAATTCTGAAAATTGTCAGTGGTTTAATAATGGTACTTCGGACTAAGGCCACACACCGTACAACCCAGTGGGGGAAGAGAGTATATATAGTAATATAGGAACGTGGTAATACATTTCATACAATGATCAAAACACAGGAATACAACAAGTAACAGGAACCACTGAAGCCACAATGATTGAAGAGACAGAGACAGACAGACAGAGAGAGCGACTGACAGAGAGAGATGAAGAGAGAGGAGATCAAAGAGAGACAGAGAGAGAGAGAGAGAGAGAGAGAGAGGAGAGAGAGAGAGAGAGAGAGAGAGAGAGAGAGAGAGAGAGGAGGAGAGAGAGAGAGAGAGGAGAGAGAGAGAGAGAGAGGTGAGTGTTAGTAAAAAAAAAAAATTCTAATGTTTGGAACAACAGGGAGGTCTCTAGAATATTGTAAATTCTCAGCACCAATTATGGAAATGTAATAATGTTACAAGACAAACAAGAAGCAAAGAGAGGAGGGAAAAAAAAAAAAAAAAAAAAAAAGAATAAACACACACACACACTTCTGGTATGCCTAGCACCCACGCGGCCAGAATATTTTCCATAATTTAGCTCCTTTTATCAACAACGTGTCGGCATATCAAGCGGAAGAAAAGAAAAAAAGAAAAAAAAGAAGGAGAATGAAGCTAATATGCATTAATGGGTCGTATTCACTGATGTGTGTACACGCTGTGTGTGTCTGTCTCTCTGTCTGTCTGACTGTCTGTCTGTCTGTTTGTCTCATTGCCTGCCTGCTTTCTCTCTCTTCTCTTCTCTCTCTCTCTCTCTCTTCTCTCTCCTCTCTCTCTCTCTCTCTCTCTCTCTTCTCTCTCTCTCTCTCTCTCTCTTTCTTCAAAAGAATAATAGGTCACTGCCTATTATAGTGTTCTGAGTTTTGATGGTCATGTTTAAAAGGTAGACTTTCATGGGATAGAAAAGAGGGAATTCCTAGCACAGAATTCCCAGAAGGTGAGGATGCTTGCTACTTATACAGACAGACCCCTGGAATTCCCACAGGGGAAAACTAGCGTTCAAACACGGTATCGTGCAGTGTCACAGCCACACAGGTTTGTACAAGCTTGTGTAAACATCTCAGCGTCATCACCAGTCATAACCAGACACCATCATCATCACACCACCATCGATACAATTCGTCATTTGTATTCATATCACGAGGAGGAAGCCGTTTGGTTGATTGTATTATAGTCCCAGCGGAACTATCCTATTTACGAACTGTACCATCAACTAACCATCATGACCAGGCTTAGACTAGAGAAAGCCTTTCTCTATTTTCCCATTATTATCAGACAGACTGATGAGGAAAAGGGAGACGAAAAGGCAGACTGGGAAAACGATGGGAACACTACATCAGAGAGTATTGGTAAAACAATAATGCTACAGAAAGCTGAGGACATCGAAGGGAGTGGAGGAAGCTGGTTGCAAAATCGTCAGTGGTGCCCTAACTGTCAACAAGACTACTGGATATGTGAGGGTGAAGGGAACTAGGGGAAGGGAGGGGGGAGGCAGGATAGGGGGGGGGGGGGGGAGTGGGCATAAGGAAGTAATCTTCAGCGACACTGTTACGTCCAGATTGGTCAAGCCTTCAGCTGGACACGAAGCAAGCCACCTCTGGTGTCAGGAACATGACAGGGGGGATCAAAGCCGTCTGTTACCTTCGGACATCCCACTGACCACCCTTGATTTGTCCGGCCACATAGTGGCCTGCTGACCAACTGCCTGACCCGCTTCTTCCCAACCTGTCTTTTAATTTCAGGGGGCGTCTTTAGCGCTGTGGTCAGTCACAGTGTGTCTCAAGGTCCAGAAGTGGTGTAAACACCCATGAGAATTAGACACTGGGCAGATTTTGCCCAGGCGAAGTTTGTTCCCTTATCATTAGTTTTGAAATGCAGGAATTTTATTGTAGAGCTCTTGTTCTGTATATGTGGTATGTGAATAATGTTAATTTATTGTTTGTAAATGCTATTCTTCTGCGCACTATTACTCTGTATAACGGAAATTTTCCTACTAGACTGTCCATAACCAGCTAGTAAAACATTTAACTATTGCATCTTTAGGACAACTCTTTATCATGTACGCCTACAGCCTATTTGTAGCTATCTTGTGTCTTTTGAGATTATTATCGATCAATATTGCCTGTCAGTATAGTAATTGCCATTCATGAGATGATTAAAGTGTTTTGACTTGACTTGACTTCGTCTGTTTGCTGGGACTGACAATGGCCACAATGCATATTTAGATTTTTAAAAAGTGTTCTTTGAAGTCACTATGTGTTTTCATTAAAGCTTTAAAAATAATCAAAAAGCAACTCTGATATAGAATAATATTTTTTAAAGAGCAAATCTTTACCCTACGAAAATTTATATAATTATCTCAATGTCGAACTCAAATACATAGGGGATCTACTCACTTGTGTAGCGTCCATAACGGCCATTTTGTCTTATCCACGTTTTCAACTACTTTACATACACGAAACTTACATCTTCCTTCACTCCTCTTCATTGTGTTTGTAAATTGTAGTTTCTTTTTTTCTGTTTTTCCTCTGAAAAAATTAACTAATCGTATGTAACAATATTTATATATACTTTTAGCGTCTGGGGGCGGAACTTCAGCTATTATAAAATGCAAAATTTACCGTGGGGCTAAATTTGCCAGGATGGCTACTCTTGGAAGGTGGTCACCCCAACTTCCACTTGTCAGAGAGAAAGTCACGCCATGCTTGTCTGCTGAACAAAGGAGAGAGGCGAACCTCTAGTGGACAGGTGTGGGGATGGGGGTTGAGCTGGTGGGGGAGGGGGGAGGGAATTGTGAGGGGGGGGGGGGGGGGGGTCAGGGAGGAGACAGGGACAGAGAGACAGAAGAATGGAGGAGGCAGGTGGACATGGGGGCAACGGCCATCAGTGTCACCGCTTTTGGGTAACACTACAGTGTGTTGTGTGTGTGTGTGTGTGTGTGTGTGTGTGTTGCGTGTGCGTGTGTGTGTGTGTGTGTGAAGACAAAGACAGACAGACAGATAGACAGACGGGCAGACAGGCTGAGAGAGAGTCAGAGACAGATAGAGACAGACAGATAAACATATAGACAGACAAACAGAGAGAGACAGACAAACAGAGACAGAGAGAGAGACAGAAAAACAATTACGACAAAGAGTGGGGCATTGTGCTTACTATGAAAATGTTGCCAACAGAAAGTTAAAGGCTTCAGTTTTCACAATACTCGAAACGATCACAGTGTTCATTCATACCTAAAAGGTATCATTATAATGACGTATACATTCCTTAGCGTAAGATCTGAAGAATGCTAACCAACACTAGTAGTGGCAGCAGCAGAAACAACAACAGCGGCAACAACAATAGCAGCAGCAACAGCAGCAGCAGCAATAACAGCAGCAGCAACAACAACAACAGCAGCAACTGCACCAACAAATGCAGCGGCAGCAGCAACAGCTGCAGCAGCAATAACAACATAACTGTAGCAGCAGCAGCAACAACATCAGCAACAACAGCAGCAGCAACAACAACAGCAACAACACACTGTACCTACAAATGCAGTAGCAGCAACAACAGCTGCGACAGCAATAACAACATAACTGCAGCAACAGCAACAACACTATCAGCAACAACTGCAGCAGCAACAGCAGCAGCATCAACAACAGCTACAGCAGCAGCAACAACAACAGCTGCAGAACTAGCAACAACAGCAAGAGCAGTAGGAGCAATAAATTGCAAATTCATTCGAGTCATTATTTTTATCACAAACCTTTTGTTTCTTGTGATTGCACCATGAAGCTACTGTTGTTTACTTGCTTGTTTGCTGTTGTTGTCTTTACTGCTGCTGTTTTTTTTTTTTTTGAACATGATTGATGATGCCTTTAGTTTGTTTGGTTGGGTGTTTCTTGTTGTTTTTGTTCTGTGCTTGTTGTGGAGGTTTCCGGTGCGTTTTGCTTGTTTGCTTTTTACCAGTGAAACAACAAATCAAGCATACCTACCACATGCATCATTATGTACCCATGCAAAATTGTCTCTTATACTTTTCTAATGCTTTCTGCGATTTCTTTTCTAGGACTTTCTTCTTTCTTCTATCAAACCATTTCCTTACATCCTTCACTGACTGTTCTATCCCTCTCTCTCGAACACAACCTGATAGCTACAATACAACCAACTAACCGACCAACATTGAAAACAGTCGAGACAAATTACCTATACTCTGGACCAAGAGATAAGACTTGATGTAAGAATTCTCATAATCCTGTTTAAAATCGTTACCTGCCGTCTATAATGTGACACAAGCCCTGGACATAAACTTCCATTAAAACCATGTCGAAAGTTAGAACCCCATGGGGACGGGACGGTTATCTACTTCAAAGAGACCGGGAAACAGAGCAGGTTTTCTGGCCTATCTACAGACAGCCTGGCAGGGGGCATAGTAGAGACAGAGACAGAGAGAGTTACTTTCACTGTTGACCAGGCGAAGGTATGGGGCTTCAGGCACAGCTAGCCTATCATAAATCAAAGAGGACAGGTGTGTGGACGATGGCCAGTGAAAATAATGACCATCAATGTCACGGTGGTCTTCACACGCTGGATAATAGGGGCAAGGAAGGATGGGGGAGGAAAAGGGGGCCGGTGGTGCTGGAAGAAAGATGGTGAAAGGAGGAGGTGGAGGGGGGCAGGTAGAAACATTGCGGGAGGCTAGAGTTGTGGATGGAGTGAAGGATTCAGAAGGAGGAAGAGGAGGATTGGGGGAGGGAAATGGAGGAGTGAGGCTCTCAATCGCGGTTAGGGGGAGGGGGGGGGGGCACAGATTTTAGGGGGCAGATGGTTTGATGAGTTGTGGTCTGAGAAACAAGTGAAACGGTTTTAGTCGGAGTATTATGACGAGTATGATGAAGAAAAAGATTTGGAATTTGTGTAAGATGACTTGATATGGGATCTATCTATCTATCTATCTATCTATCTATCTATCTATCTATCTATCTATCTATCTATCTATCTATCTATCTATCTATCTATCTATCTATCTATCTATCTATCTATTATCTGTCTATCTATCTATCTATCTATCCATCTATCTGTCTGTCTGTATGTTTGTCTATCTGTCTATCTATCTATATGAACAATTTCAATGAACAGTTGGAATGCTGAAACATACTGGAAAAAGGATAAAGCATCACTTATAAAAAGAAAAAAATCGAAGGGTACATCTAACAACATGAAGAAACTGTTGGTATTTCTGACAAAAATACGGTATGCTTCCCGAGAACCACAATGAATAACTGCAACTAAGACAGGAGAACTACAACAATGTAAACTGTTGATGTACTGCAAGGAGTGGAGTAGAGTACTGGGGAACTCAATCAGGACACCGGAGATCTGTTGAAAATTGCAACGCCTTAAAGGAGAACTGTACAGGTAAAAAGCAAAGGTAAAGGTGTCCCATCACCTAATGCGGTCGTAGGGGAGCGAGGCATCAGACACCTCAGCTTCTCTAAGGGCCAGAATATTGAGGGCAGCGCCCATCTCCTCTCCATCACTGCTTTACCATCCCTGACCCTGAAGAGGGCAGGTACCCATTTACAGCTGGGTGGACTGGGGGATAGTGCTAAAGCCAAGGCGCGCAAACGGTCATCCATCCGCTTCGTAACCACGCTTGATGATGCTTAACATTGGCTTGGGAAAAGCGAGTGCTCTGACCACTGAGTTAGCCCGTCCCCAGGTAGAACTGTCCACAGGCCTATTGAAAAGCAGCAGATCAAAATATAATTATTATAATGTTAGACACTGAGAACTAATTAAGAATGGCAGACAGAGGAGAACAAAAATCATTTTCAGAAGTCAGAGATATTGCAAGGATGTTAAAGAATTCTGAGCCTAAAAGGAACTGTTGGAGATCAGCAAGGAATGGCGAAATATTGGAAATCACCAATGGAAAGATAAACTGTAGAAATGCAAGACTTGAATACCGTGTTAGCGTAGTCCATATGTAGAAGGATCTGTCTCAAGAATTCAGAGATAATGTGGGAAGTGGAGAGCTCTGAACAGAGTGTGTGTGTGTGTGTGTGTGTGTGTGTGTGTGTGTGTGTGTGTGTGTGTGTGTGTGTTGTGTGTGTGTGTGTGTGTGTGTGTGTGTTGGGGATGGGTGCAGGACAACTGTGGAATGCAATTGTGATAAATGAAGTTCCTTCTCCAAAACTCGGGATAGTTCGTTCGACTGCCGTGAAATTCTAGACTGATTCTGTGTTTCTATATTGGCTATGCTTGTTTTAAGGGATAACAGTGCCCGATAGCATTGGCTAGGTAAAATGGTGTTTCACAAACAGTGAGAAAAATGAAGCTTGAAAAAGGCCGGATTTCTCTCTCTCTCTCTCTCTCTCTCTCTCTCTCTCTCTCTCTCTCTCTCTCTCTCTCTCTCTCTCTCTCTTCTCTCTCTCTCTCTCTCTCTCTCTCTCTGTGTATGCCCCCTGCCCCACTGCACTCTCAGTTCTCGTAACCCCTTCTCTCTCTCTCCCTATGTCTTTCTTTCTTTCTCACTGGCTCACTTCAACACAGGCACGCACGCACGCACACGATACAGCAGATAGCTTGAGAGATGAAAGAAGACAAGTGAGAAGATAATTGGGTCCGACGAAACAGAGAGGTCAGTTCATTAAAAGGTTGAAACGTAGCAACCTGCAACCCTCCCCCCCCTTCCTCTCTCTCTCATCTCCCTCCCTCTCCTCTCTTTCCCCCCCCCCCCCCCCCCCCCCCCCCGACACACCACCCTGCCGCAGAGGACAAAAGGAAATCTGGGAAACTAACGCTTGTCAAGTTCACAAGGTGAAAGTTGTCAGTTCGATTATCACATCCCACTCCTACCCCCCCCCCTGCCCTATCCCCCACTTTTCCCCAAACCCTCACCTTCTGTCTCTATGTCTGCATCTCTATGTCTGTGTCTGTCTCTGTTTTTTTTTTTTTTTGCTGCTTGTCTGTCAAGGCAAGGCCAAGCAAGACAAAGTAAAGCAAATTTGATTTCAAAACCTCATTAAAGATAATTAAAACTGTTGCATATTGCATGTAACTAACCCACAGTATGAAAAACGCTCTGGCCTTTGGGAACACTTCAACAACAATCATTGAAATTGTCAAGGAAGCAGCGACAGAGTTAATGCACCACCAGTTATCTAAGGAGCCTCTACTATGTGAATATTTCTGTAATACTGATTCGTTATTGATTTTCCTTGACTAAAAGCTGGATGTAAAACAAAAGCCATGACTTGTGCTTATTTATGTCCCTTGCTAAACAGAATCATTCATAAAACGTTCAATTATTCGTTAAATAAACACAAGAACAATAATTATGAGTGAGGATTAAAGACTTATTTTTCGTGCTACCATTGCGTTGAACAAAGTCCAAATGCTGTTCGTATTACTGAAAAAAAAGAAAAAAAGAGCTAATGAGTAAGTAGACGTTTATTTTGTATCTCGAAATGATAGTTGTGTTTCAACCAATTTGGGATTTTGTAATCAACTATTGGTAAATACTCGTTTCTTTCTTCAATAAAGTTAGAGCAATTAATGATTTAATAAAACTCCTATCACATTTTACAAATCACACATTGAACAAAATCTCTATTCGCTGGGCACGAAAGCACTCTTCCTGTTTTGAATTGTCTGTCAGGGTCGGTCAAAAATCCCTTTTTCTGTCTGTCTCTTCAAATTCTAACTGGGCACTTAGCTTACTTCAAAAACAAACTACAGCTTTTGACCTGGGCCAAATATGAGCATATTGTATTTAATATAATCATGTCAAGTCAAGTCAAGTCAACATTTTATTTTCAGATGGTACATTGAGTAAACATCGATTTGCTTTTTTTTCATCGAGCCATCTATCTAAGGAAAAAACCCAAACAAAATAAACAAACAAAACAAAACAAAAAAACAAGAACAAACAAAAACATGTGTTTTGCTATGCATACTGCACAGTTTCCTTTGAGAAGTGGAAGGAATTTTGACTTTGACTTTAAATAACAGTACAAGCTTTTACTGAAAGCCACAAGGACACACACGGTTCTGCGCGTGATGGAACAATGCATACAACTATCATGGAAAGAGAAGGTGTGAAACAAAGGTGAACATGTAGGTGTGTTGGTGCCTTTGTAAGACAATGTGTGGTCCTCCACACCTTTTGAGATGCATCGCGTGTGTGTGTGTGTGTGTGTGTGTGTGTGTGTGTGTGTGTGTGTGTGTGTGCGTGTGTGCGTGTGTGTGTGTGCGTGTGTGCGTGTGTGTGTAAGTGAGTGTGCTGTTGTTGCTTCGATTTTACGTCTGTTCACTCAAAGTGGTATTTATACAACAATTTGGTGTTTGTGTGTGTATGTGTGTGCGCGCGCACGCGCATGTGTGTTTTTGAGCGCGCATGTGCGTGCTTGCGTGTGTCTCTCTGTGTTGTGGTGTGTGTTGTTTTTGTTGTTGTTGTTATTGTTATTGCTATATTTGCTTCGATTTTACATCTGTTCACTCAAAGTCATATTAGACAACATTTTGGTGTGTGTATGTGTGTGTGTGCGCGCACGCGCACGCGCACGCGCACGCGTATGTGACAGAGACAGTGACTGAGATGGAGACACAGAGAGAGAAGGGGGTGGGGGGGTAGGAGGGTAGGAAAGGGGGGGGGGGTGACGTGATTACCTGTCGAGGCATGTGACAGTTTTCTCATCAGTTACCTGTCCAAGTGGCCTGTTGCTGTGAAATTTGATCAACAATCTGACGAAAGATGCTTTCCGGTGGGGGGGGGGGGGGGGGGGGGTGAGGCCAAGCTTTCACTGTGCAGATTGAGGGGGGGAGGGGAGAGGTGTCAGTAGGGTGGGGGGAGGAGGTAAAAACAAAGGGGTGACAAGTGAGGTTTGGGTTGGGGGTGGAGGGGAAGTTACGTAGTTCACCAACCAAGGTTGTCAGTTATTGATGTAAGCCAAGTGCTGTGTGTGGCCGTTGCGCTATAATGTTGTTATGTTGTGGAATATTATGATGATAAGTATTGTCTTCAGTCACGATAAGCTTTTAGTTTTGTAAAGAATTTGCACTCTTCTTTAGAATTGAGAGAGAGAAGACAATAATCTGAAGTCGGGGTGTGGCTATGTGGTAAAGTAATATGAAAAGATTAACACATGCAGACTTCTTATTCAGTGTTTACATTCAATCTTATAGAAAACACTCGCTTTCCCCAAGCTAAGGTTAAGCAGTGTCGAGTGTGGTTACCAAGTGGATGAGCGACCGTTTCCGTACCTTGGCTTCAGTTCATTCCCCCAGCTGTAAATGAGTACCTGCCCTCTTTAGGGTCAGGGAAGGTAAAGCAGCGAGGGTGAGGAGATGGGCACAACCCGCAATACCCTGGCCTTTAGAGAAGCTGAGGTCTCTGACGCCTTGCCCCCTTGTGTGGAAAATGTAAAGCTCAGTCGAAACTGCAAAACGTTAACTTAAACAAGTTAAAACTCCCTGATCAGTAGACACTATTCCACATTACACAGGGAGTTTTGCCCCCGGAAGCTTCCAGCCCGAGGGAGAAATTTCTTATCTTCGTCGAGCCTGTCCACTTTAGGACAACAGCCGTATAGGGACACAGCACACACGAGCGCTCTGTCCAGAGAATCCCCCCCACCCACGCACCCCGCCCATAACATCTCCACCCTGTTCGAGTCAATTCTGATACTAAGTCATCACAAACTTATGACACGTTAGTTCACACTTTATGTTAAGGGGACTAAAGCAAGAACTGCTGCTTTGACTTGGACAGTGCTGTAGCGACAAGCAGCAACAGCGACCTTGGCTGCCTTGAAACTTTTGCACAGTGGTATGACATAATGATCCCATACTGTAGTGATGTGACCCACATGTTGTATCTTGTTAGGAGTTTGCTGAAAGATGGTGGGGTGTATGGGATGGGAGGATGAAAGGGGGTACTGGATGAACTGAGCTGTCTACAGTTACGCTTGAAGTTGAAGATCATTTTACTATTAAATTTTCTTTGTTTCTGTCTCTATCCGTCTCTCTGTCTATCTCGTTGTGTGTGTGTGTGTGTGTGTGTGTGTGTGTGTGTGTGTGTGTGTGTGTGTGTGTGTGTGTGTGTGTGTGTGTGTGTGTGTGAGAGAGAGAGAGAGAGAGAGAGAGAGGGGGGGGGGCAGACAGGCAGACAGACAGACACAGACACAGAGAAACAGACAGAGAGACACATAATTATACACAAACAGACTAGACAGACAGAGCTTCTAGAAACAGATCAACTACCCCCAAAATCGGGTTTGATGTCAAACGGAGGAGCACAAATATTATACAAGTGAAAACAGAGACGCAGACAAACACAATACAGACAAGATAAATAGACATCGACAGAAAGACAGACAGACAGACTGACTGACCGACAGACAGAGAGACAGACAAACAGGCAGACAGGTAGACAGGCAGGCAGACAGACATACAGATAGACAGTCATACAGACAGGCAGGCAGGCAGGCAAACTGAGAGACAGTCAGATTGACTGAGAGACAGATAATTATGCAGACAGGCATGTAGGCAGGCAGACAGGCGGACAGGCAGGCAGGCAGGCAAACAGACAGGCAAACAGACAAGGAAGGCAGACAGGCAGGCAGGCAAACAGACAGGCAGACAGGTAGGCAGGTAAGAAGACAGGCAGGCAAATGCTATGCAGACATGTCTACCATGCAGACAGGCAAACAGACAGGCAGACAGGCAGGCAGGCAAAGAGACAGGCGAGAAGAGCGGGGAGGTGGATGGGGGTGTAATGTGGCCTCATTTCCTGTGGGCAAACAGCCGCTGCCCAATCCATAGACCATTTCCTCCCCGCCTGCCTGCCTGCCTGCCTCTTCACCCACCCCCTAGCTCTGTCAGGGCTCCTCTTCTCTGTCTATCTGTCTGTCTGTCTGTGTGTGTCTGTTTGTCTGTATGTGTTTTGTTTGTTTCTGTCTCTGTCTGTCTCTGTTTGTTTATGTGTTTGTCTCTGTCTCTGTCTGTCTGTCTGCCTGTGTGTCTGTGTCTGATTTTGTCTCTGTCTTTGTCTGTCTTTGTCTGTCTCTTGTTTGTCTCTGTCTCTGTCTGTCTGTCCTCTGTCTGTCTGTGTCTCTGTACCCCCTCTCTTTCTCTATTATTATGTATTCATCTATCTGTCTCTCTTTGTAAGTGTTCGTGTGTGTCTATATTCGTGTATGCATGTATACATGCATACACGTATGTGTGTGTGTATGTGTGTGTTCGTGTGTGTGTGTGTGTGGGGGGGGGGGTGTATATGTGTGTGTGTGTGTTTGTGTGATTGTGAGTGTTCAGTTGTGTGTAAGTGTGTGTTGTGTACGTGTTGTTGTGTGTGTGTGTGTGTGTGTGTGTGTGTGTGTGTGTGTGTGTGTGTGTGTGTGTGTGTGGGTGTGTGTGCCCATGTGGATATATGCATATGCTTGCTTTCATATGTACAATGAAGTATACAGTTTCTGAGTATATTGTAGCATATCATTATGATAATGTATGGTTGATCCTGTGATTACTGTTTCCATTTGAGCATCTTCAGAGCCACATTCATACATGTTCTTACTCGTTTCAACATGCTTAATTCCGTGGGTGCATCTTACCTTCGATTTCTTTTTAATTAAGATTTGATTATTTGGAGATGGTTGTTGCCTGGAAGTTAATCTCACCTTGATATTTACTCTAAAGACGGCATTTCAAACTATGTTTTTGAAAGAAAAGAAAGATGTTTTTCTTAATGTATAAAACAGTCGCGCACAATTTCACAAATAGAAAAAATCCCAATAACTCAAAAACTACCCATTATTATTCCACCAATGAAACATGGCTACATGTCAACTACTTCTGAACAAATACAGCCTTCCCAAAGGCACTTCAGAATGGCCTCTGTTCTTACCACAGTCACTAAACACCACATGATGATAACTGCTAGGAAAGAAGAAACTACAAAGGAACGTGATAATGTGATGAAAACAAGAAAGACAAAACAAAACAAGAAAAAATCATCTTTATACAGAACATTTTTTCTTGATAGATTACTAATCATGCCAAAAGAAATATTGCTGTAGGAAAAGCTACCCCTAAAACATCATTCATTAGGTTTCCATTATGCAATCATCCCCATTCCTGAACCACTTTAGGTCCCATATGACAGTTCTCTGGAGACTTCAGACTGCCCTCTCTGCATACCACGGTCTCTAAACGGCACGTGATGCCCCGTTTGGCAGGAGGCGGCAGAAGTGAGGGAGGGCAGTGCTGAAACACTGGTCACGCTCAATCCACGGCTGTGTTGCCACGCCAGCTCCTGTGCTGTGGTCTGTCTGTGTCTTGTGGGCCACCTCCATGCACACACAGCAGTCAGTGGGGAAGGCTGGTGGGCAGAGAGGCCAGTGCTCAATCAATACACTGCTGGTGTCTGCTAGCAGGCCTGCACCACACGTCTGCTGGCACAGAACATGACTCCTCATCCCTCCCTGTCTCTGCTTTGGAACACACTGCTGTTTGTCTGGGAGGGCCAAGACTCATTTGGTAATTGTTGATTTGTTATATTTCACTTATGTTAAAAGTCATGTCCACAGCAATTCCTCTCGAGTGCTTGTGGTTTTTATTGGGTTATAGCAGATGTTTTGTTGATCTTTTTGTTGCTGTTGATTTTTTCAGATGTTCAGTTCTCCCGGGGTAGAGTACATGTAGGATCAATATAGTCCATTAACAGAGTTACATTGTGTTATATCTTGTCTTGTCAGCAGCAGGTCAAGATGTACACAATGTTCTGAGAATTCTCATCCATGATTGTGGAGACTTCACTGACATCTGTTGTCAAAAGTAAAACATAAAACTATACAAAATGTTGATGCTAGTTTCAGGTTGATTTGTCTTCTCAGTCTGTATTCAATTATTACTTTACTCTAGATGAATTTTACAGAGACAGTGATACTTTCTATCTTCAAAATCTGTAATATTTTTGGGGACAATTTTTTGTGTACAGGACATTGAGAGTTGATACAGCAGCTTTTTTTTTCTTTTTGGTATAAAGTATGAGTCTCTTAGAAGACTTAACATGATGGAGAGGAACAAAGTGTTGTCAATATGTTTGAAGAAACTGCTATTAACTAGCAAAGAAGAAACTACGAAAGAAAGTGTCAGTGTGATGAAAACAAGAAAGGCAAAGGAAACAGAATTTTAGTCAAGAAAAAAACTTCTGTACAAAGAACTTTTCTTTGGGATAGCTTAATAATCATACTGAAAGAAAACTTGTTGAAAGAAAAGTTGCCCCCAAAACAATTGTAAACAACATTTCTAATGCGAAGAAAAAGAAATATCTCTAATTCAACACAGCAAATCACAATATCGAGCTTCACCGAGGTCCAGCATAAACAACATTCATTAGCTTTCCATTATGCAATCATCCCCATTCCTGAACCACTTTAGGTCCATATGACAGTTCTCTGGGGACTTCAGACTGCCCTCTCTGCATACCACGGTCTCTAAACGGCACGTGATGCCCTGTTTGACAGGAGGCGGCAGAAGTGAGGGAGGGCAGTGCTGAAACACTGGTCACGCTCAATCCACGGCTGTGTTGCCACGCCAGCTCCTGTGCTGTGGTCTGTCTGTGTCTTGTGGGCCACCTCCATGCACACACAGCAGTCAGTGGGGAAGGCTGGTGGGCAGAGAGGCCAGTGCTCAATCAATACACTGCTGGTGTCTGCTGGCAGGCTTGCACCACACGTCTGCTGGCACAGAACGTGACTCTCATCCCTCCCTGTCTCCCTGACTGTCTCTGCTTTAGTACACACTGCATGATGTCTGTTAGGGATAGCAAGGCTCATTTGCTAATGGCTTACTTTGTCATATTTTGATCATGTTAAAACTAATATCCAGATTAGTTCCTCTTGAGGGCCTTTCGTTTATCATGTTCTGTAACAGTCGTTTTCTGAGCTCGTCTTTCAGTAACTTTCAGTTTACAAAGACACTAAGTGGTTTTTCTTTGGAGAATTGGTAAAGTACAGGCATGCTGTTTGCTATAGGAAGGACTGACTGGTATTTCATGATCACACAAGAAGATGAAAGTGTATGAGTATACACAGCATCATCATTAACCCTGTCCTGGGAAGCTTCAAAGTATTGAGCAAATATCTGGTAAAAACGTCTACAGTAATGATGAAAGGCATGTGTATAAGATGGAAGGCATTGTTAGTATCATTGTATCTTGTTCGTGTTTTTGTCATCTGAGAACTTGAAAAAGAGAACTAGGAAAAGGATATATGCAATAAGAGATAAAAGTACATAAAGAATATATAAAGCCATGGAATGTTTGCGAGTGATATTCGAAAAAGAAATAATGTGTGTC
>CM060317.1:8716212-8718712 GCA_030674155.1 Stramonita haemastoma
TCCTCTCCCCCCCCACATCTATCTCTCTCTCTCTCTCTCTCTCTCTCTCTCTCTCTCTCTCTCTCTCTCTCTCTCTCTCTCTCTCTCTCTCTCTCTCTCTCTCTCTCTCTCCTCTCCCTCCCTCTCTCTGTTTTAATATCTTTCTACAGACGGAGTAGAGTTGTCAGTCATTAAAGCAGAAGAGAGAGAAGGGTTTTCCCACAAAAATCCACACACCAAGGTTACATTGGTAAGTTTGGTGTGAATTTATGTGCTTAGATTTAGTGTAAACGCTGACAGGATTTAAAAGAGATTGAAAAAAAAAAACCTTCCCAAAATGTAAACACACCACCCCTCCTCCCTCCAAAATAATCCCCCCCAAAAAAAACAACAACAACAACAAACAACCCTAAAGACCCAAGCTATGAAAAAAAACTGTTTAAGTTGGAAACAAACTTTGTGTGTGTATGTGTGTGTATGTGTGTGTGTGTGCGTGCGTGCGTGCGTGCGTGCGTGTGTGTGGTGTGTGCGTGTGTGTGTGTGTGTGATTGTGTGTGTATGAGTGTGTATGTATGTGTGTGCGCGTACGCACACACACGCCACATGAACGCAGATACCACCAGTCCACATCTCTGCATGCTATATACATATTTTGTTTATGATCGTATCCCTTACTTACCGACGCATTTCTTTTCATTGCTAATGCATGACAGTAAACTACATTCAAACTCTTTATCTCCGCTTGAAAACAACACATTAGATACTATACTACAACTGAACAAAGGGGAAGAAAAACCCATTGAGGAAGGTTCTGCATGCTGTTCAAAAGGTTAATTAATTAACCTTCAGGCTTTCTTCATTCCTCATCTTGGCATATGTCTTCTGAAATTAAGTGGCATGCAAGGCTAGGGGATTAGTTTGCACTGAATTGAATGATGAGGAGCACATTTTAATGGTAATTATGTCTGGTTTCGGTGGGTTTCTTTTTCCTGTGTGTGTGTGTGTGTGGGCGTTTTCCTCTATATAATTAATTATGTCAATGTTGATTTCATGAGGTGTGTGAGGTTTCTTATTTAATCAAAAGGATTTGACCCCACCCTTGTGTGTGTGTGTGTGTGTGTGTGTGTGTGTGTGTGTGTGTTTGCGTGTGTGTGTGTGTGCGTGTGTGTGTGCGTGCACGCACCCTCACACACATACGCAGAGAGAGAAAGACAGAGACAGAGAGAGACAGAGAGGGACAGACAGAGATATAGACAGAGACGAGAGAGACAGACACAGAGAGACAGACAGAGACAGAGAGACAGAGACAAAGAAAGAGACAAACGTTAAACAGAAACAGACAGACAGAGACAGAGACAGCGACAGACAGACAGAGAGACAGACAGACAGACCGACAGACAGACAGAAATTGCAAAACATGATAATTGAAAAGACGAACCTCCCAAACGTTGAATAGCCTCTAATCAATGGAGGCGCCATTCATTTTAGTTGTCGCCTCTAGCAAAATTTCGAGAGGACTGGAAAAAGAGAAGAAAAAAACCCCAAACCCTGGCAAAAAGTTTCGCTATTTAGACAGGCACTTGAAGCAGTGACACTGGTTTTATCACTGCTGCAGAGAAATTGTTGCTGCCTGAGACAATAGCTGTAGGTAAACTGTTACCACCCTAATCTCTTGTTGGGGGTGTGGGGGGGAGAGAGGAGAGAGAGAGAGAAGAGAGGAGAGAGAGGAAGAGAGAGAGAGAGAGAGAGAGAGAGAGAGAGAGAGAGAGAGAGAGAGAGAGAGAGAGAGAGAGAGAGACAGACAGACAGACAGACAGACAGACAGACAGACAGACAGACAGACAGACAGACAGACAGACAGACAGACAGACAGACAGAGAGTGAGATAGAGACAGAGACAGAGACAGACAGAGACAGACAAAGAGACAGACAGAGGTAGAGACAGAGAGAGATACAAAGAGAGAAACAGAGAGAGACAGAGAGACAGAGAGAGACAGCGAGACAGACAGACAGAGTTGGACCGATACAGTCAGAAAAAGAAACATAAGAGAAAGAGAAAGAGAGACAGACCGAAAGTGACATATAAAGACAGACAATCAGAGATAGAAAGACACAGAAAAAGAAACAGGAACATGGACAGAGAGACAGACCGACAAAGACAGACAGACAGACAGACAGACAGACAGAGACAGACAGACAGACAGACAGACAGACAGACAGACAGACAGACACAGAGAGCGAGAGACAAAGAGACAGAAACAGAGACAGAGAGACAGAGACAGAGAAAGGGAGACAGAGATAGAGAGACAGAGACAGCGAGACAGAGACAGAGAGACAGAGACAGACAGAGTTGGACCATACAGTCAGGAAAAGAAACTCAGAGACGGGGAAAGAGAGACAGACCGAGAGAGACATAGACAAAGTAATAAAGGAACAAAAAGAGTACACAGAGACATGTACATTTAAACATTCACAGTGTTTCATCTTTGTCTAATTAACATAAGTTTTTTTTTTTAAATGC
>CM060317.1:8721212-8751212 GCA_030674155.1 Stramonita haemastoma
GACAAATACAAAGACACACAGACAAAGATAGACAGAGAGACACAGAGAAAGACCCAGACATAAATATGGCAGTGGGGGGAGAAGGGTGGGGTAAGGTGGGGGGGGGGTGGTGGAAAGTGGAGTAAAAAAAAAAAGAAAAAAAGGGCGTGTGTGCGGGGGTGGAGGTGGTGGGTGGTGGTGTTGGTGGTGTAGAGGGGGGGGGGAGGGGCTGGAATAGGGGGAAGGACGGGGAATAGGTTGGTCTGGCTGTTTCCTGAGAGGAGGGAGTCGGGCGTGTTTTGTCAGAAAATAGCGTGCACCTTTTCCGAGCCTTCTTCGTCGATCTCGCCAAAAAAGAAAAAAAAAAAAAAAAAAAACCAGCATTCCTTTTAACAGCACCATCACCACACCCCACATCCACCCTACCTCATCCCTCTCCCAACCTCACCCCACCCTACACCCTCCTTTTACTCTCACCCACCTATCCCTCATCCTTTCATCTATTTTCCTCCTCCTCTCCTCTTCCACTACCACCACCCCTACCCTTCTTATTTACCCTCCTTTTCCGGCCACTACGGAATGACATGATGACCTCAGTATGTAGGTGAACAACCGCTGGTACTATGAAGGGATCTTAGTAGTGGATCACTGGTTTATTTGATTCTCCCTCCTTCCCTCAAAATCCTTCAGGGATGAGATTTTAAACTGAGATCCTCTGGGGTTAACAAATGCAAAACGTTTTGCACTCCGTAAAACCCCATCCACTTATCGAAGAAAAGGCTACACTCCAGTTTTAGCTTGCGGGTCAGGTAGTATGTTATACTGTCCTATTCAAATACAGTTCTGTGATTTTTTACATAATTTTATTTAGAGTATGAAAGAATGCATGTTACTTTTTTTTTAGATGTGGGGGAGGATGATTGAGGACACAGAGCAATACCAGGTTGTCATGAGAAAGTTGGAAATGATTTTCAAATGAGGATCGTTTGTGTTCTTACAGAGTTGATCTTGCGCTTGCATATTGTGGTTAGGAAGCCAGCAGATGACAAAGGACTGAGGGGGTACAGTGTTTGCAGAACATTTCAAATCTATCAAATAATATTTGCAAAATTACTTGAGTTTTGATTCAGAGGATAGTCTTTTTATATTAAAAGTGTTTTTCATTTCTGTGGATGCTTCAGTATGTGCGGTTTAATGCAAGAGTATTATAGGAAAACAGAAGGAAAAGTGGCAACAAATAAAGATGGTGTGTAGCCTAGAGAAGCCTGCTAGACTTGTGGGATGGATGACTTCTACATATCAAGCCTGCACCCTGTTAACTAGGGAATGATGAGCTCCGCCAGGTTCAACCTGCCCTCAGCACACAGTTTAAAAAGTCTGTGCAGTGCATGCATGCCACAAGTCTTCAGGGAGTTAAAAGGAGAAGTCATGTGGTCAAGCTCTGATAGGAATCTAAACTGGGACTGCCACAGGCTGTGTGTATTCACTTCAGCTTTGAAGAAGTTTTTTTTTGTTCTGAAAAAAACGCACACTATTTAAGTGGATCATCTATTAAATGAATATGTGTTTGTTCTTAGCTTTAAAAACATGTACCTGACCATAAGTCGAAAACATATTTTTTCTTCTTAATAACTTAAAACCAGGAAAGTGCATTTCTCTTTATCTACTGTCTGTAAACATTTGATGGCAATGCATCAAAAATATTTGTCAAGCCCCAGACATTGGCATACAACAGTCACAAGTTGACAGAGCTGGTGTTTTCATGCGATCACTTTCAGTTATGGAAAAAAATGAAGTGTAGGCTTGTGATTAGCATCTTTTAATATGATTTCATTAATTGTTAGTGCATCATTTCTTATTTCTTTTACTTCATAGTATGTCACAAAGATTTTCAGTTTGCTCCAGTCCTTTTTTCGGGAGGGGATGAGTTGTTTAGAGCGAACGATTCATTATTCTCTTTGGCTTTGCCGCTATAAAATTAACACAGACTACTAAACACAGGGTTTGAATTTAGAGAACTGAAATTTCATCATTTTGACATCACGGTGTGTTTGTTTTTTTCCTGTTCCTGTGCTTCAAGCTTAACAGTGAAGGGTCACCCAGTTCTCTCCCTTCTCGAAACGACATTATGGCAAGCCCCAAATGACAACAAGATGGATGAATTGGATAAATAATGACATATGGGACTGCTTTTTAATCAGTACCGCATCAAGGAAGCAACTATTAGCCAGTTCAGAGCGTTTCGTCTTTTCTTTCTTTTGTTTTTTTTTCGGGGGGAGGGGGTGGTGGTAAATTGTTAATACACATGCCTCATAAGCAGACAACGGTAGGCTACAACAGGGAAAGGCATCAAGCTCCAGGGGTCTCATTCCCTTTAAGGAGAAAATAAAGGGTAGGCAGAAAAAGGGGCGAGGTAACGTGGATGTGCAATTGTCATTATTAACAATGCAAATCATGGGTTCAATTCCTGTCAAATCCGGACCAACCTGCAGACCATGAGTGGAAGTGTGCTAGTCTTTCAGATGAGAGGAGAAAGCGAGGTGTAAGATAAACTGGTTTACCTAAAACAACCAATATTGACCAAAAAGTATGGTCTCAGTAAAACATCTGTAGGAAAAGTCACTTCTTCTTTCATAGGAAAACAACTTAACACTCGAATACCGGACATTTCTTTTTCTTTTCTTTTTTTTTTATAGTCGCGCAGCACTTGTGTATGCATGCTCTCTTCGGGAATTGCAGCCCGAATTTCACATAGAAATATGTGGTGACTGCAAGTGGTGAACCATATAGGCCTGCAAGTTTGTTATGAAGACAACTTCTACTTAACTGGGTATGATAAAAATAATCATAATTTTATTGGGTGATTAAATGGTGTGTGTGGTATGTGGTTGTGTGTGTGTGTGTCGTGGCGTGCTACGCGCATGTGTGTGTATGTGTGTGTTGTTAGATTGTGTGTGTGTGTGTGCATTGTGCTAATACGTGACAATGGTTTTGTTTTGTGTTTTAGGAGAGACCAGAGCAAAACCGACGGACATACGCTACTTGTAAAGTTAACCGACAAAAATCTATAACAAAAAGAACAAACAAATAAAAATGGCAATGACCTATCGGCCAAGGCTAAAAGCTCTGTCGGTTATTGTTGTTACCCAAGTTCCAAGGACTACATTGAATTGTTGTAATATTATTAGAATATATTTTCCTGATATTGCCCTCATCCACGATAAGCTCTCAACACAACAGTTTGTACTTCCCAGTATAGATTAGAAAAAAATCCTCTGCGGCCAGAGTATGGGTGCCAATAAGGGAGGATAAACAGCCATACAGTGGAGACAGGCATCTCATCCATTGTGTACTTAGGGTCTCACATACACTACCAGGTGTGATAGGTGGGACATGAGGGCAATATAGTCTGGGTGACTAACTGGTTGTTAAGGTGGGAAACGCCCAACTCTAACATTGTGGGCTCTCTCTCTCTGTCTCTCTGTCTCTGTCTCTGTCTCTTCTCTCTCTCTCTCTCTCTCTCTCTCTCTCTCTCTCTCTCTCTCTCTCTCTCTCTCTCTCTCTCTTTCT
Source organism: Stramonita haemastoma (assembly GCA_030674155.1). NCBI lineage: Eukaryota > Metazoa > Mollusca > Gastropoda > Neogastropoda > Muricidae > Stramonita > Stramonita haemastoma. The sequence goes on from CM060317.1 coordinate 8,724,762, forward strand.
CTGAGGGGGACGGATAGCCTAGTGGTCAGAACATTGCGCTGGCAATTTGACGACCCGGGTTCGAGTCCGGTCGAGGAGATATATATATATACAGAGCGAGAGACAGACAGACGGGTAGACAGGCAAACAGACAAAGACGCACATAGTCAGAGAGAGACACAGACCATAACACACGTGCAATCACACGTATGTACCGTTCTTAATGCACAACATATATACACTTCCATATGTACACTTGTGCACGAATGAACAAACACAAAAGCAATATATCATCAAGAGAAAAGAACACAAAGACAGAAAAAAACCAAACCAAACGACCACGTGGCCTGTTTATGTAACTGTAATGTCTAGCACAGCAAAATCGGACATGCATCCAGCGTTGAGAGCGTTTAAAAGCACATCGGTAAGGATGTTTTCCTTCCCAACAGTTCTGGCACCTGTTTCCAGCCCTCAGCCTCCTAAATGCTGCTCTCTCACACAACTGACGCCAACATGTTCTCTCCCCCTAAGACGTGTTCCATTCCAACCTTTCTCTCTCTCTTCGCTCATTAAAAGCCTTTACCTTTTAGCGACAAACCACACGTAGCACGATTGTATAGCATGTTGGATTTAACACGGTTCGTTTAATTAAAGAGAGTTACGTTTTCACAAAAATAAGATGGTTTAGAGGTAAAAACAAAAATTAAGGGATAGGAAAAAGCAAACAAGAAATCAAGATGAAGCCGTGTTATTGTGTCCGATTTGTTTGAATAGGGATAAAAATGATCAGATTAAGATAGGCTTTCCACGAAACATTTTTGTGTGGCAGGAACTCAAAATTCCTGCCATTTTATTTTGCTTGGATTTTCTTTATACATCCCAAAGGACTCACAACCGACACGCCAGTTGAATAATTTTTTGTTTAATATCCATGCCGACTCCACTTCCCTGAAAATCCTTCCAATGAGACAATCTTATTAACCAAGGTCCCGTTTGCGAACGCCCACAGAACATCTTGCACACTCGTCAAAACTGTTCCTTCTTTTGGAATAGTAGACCATTCTGTGCTTGTGGGAAGGGATGAGAACATTAACAAATGCCTTTACACGGGTACTGGATGTAAACAATGTACATGAGTGCTTATTCCATGACCTTCCAAATGATAGAATTCAATTCTAGAAAGAGACATCTGAACACTATTATGAGTTGACCAAACCAGCGAGGCCTTCATGCAAATCACCATTTAGTAAAATATGCGATATTGGATTGAAGATTCAAAGTAATTGGTGTGGGATACACACAGAAAAAGAGATACGCGACAGACGACGCACACACACACACACACACACACACACACACACACACACACACACACACACACACACACACACACACATACACACACGCACGCGCGCGTGCGCGCCCCTCTCTCTCTCTCTCAATAAATATATATATATATATATATATATATATATATATATATATATATATATATATATATATATATATATATATATATATATTAATCCATTCTCATTCTGTGGTGTTAGACATCATCCCGGAAGTCAGAATGTGACCACCTTACTGGTGAGTAAAAACGATCGCATACGCAAAGTATCACCATAAGTGAACCATCAGAGCTCTAGTAGAGGAACACAAAAAAAAATAGAAAATAAAGGCATGAAAAACCTGTCGCAGTCCATCCCTGTTCAAGAAACAGGATGCATGCTAGGCTTCATGTTCATCATACATTTTTGATCATTGTTGACCTACTCTGACAAAAAAAGCGGATAAGGTTTCAGCACCGAGGCTGGAACACACCCTCAGGTAACTCACGAGTATGCTGCTCTAACCACTAGGCTTTTCCACCCCTGCACATTGCACTGCTAGAAACACAACACAGAAGAAAAGGCATTCAAACTTGCAATGTGTGTAGCTGTAAAGCGTTATGGACTAAAAGCGGTCCAGATATTCTGAACGTGAAGGGTCATAGACAAGCCCCTAAATCCTTGCTTAGCCTTTCTTCTAAATGGTCTCCACAAAGATAAATTCAGAATACATTGAAAGAGAATAGAAAACTTCTTTTATTCCATAATGCATGGGATTTGGTGGAGAATACATTTAGCACAAAGCTTGATAGAAATGTATACAACTAAAGAACGTCCGCCCGCGCACGCGCGTGCGTATGTGTGTGTTGGTGTGTGTGTGTTTGTGTTGTGTGTGTTGTGTGTGTGTGTGTTGTGTGTGTGTGTTTGTGTGTGTGTGTGTGTGTTAGTGTGTGTGTGTGTGTGTGTGAGTGTGTGTGTGTGTGTGTGTGTGTGTGTGTGGTGTGTGTGTGGTGTGTGGTGTGTCGTTTGTGTGTGTGTTAGTGTGTGTGTGCGTGTGTGTGAGAGAGAGTGTGTTAGTGTTAGTGTGTGTGTATGTGTGTGTATGTTCTTCCCCTTAATGTCAATTCACTCAGAGGACATTATACGACAAATAATATATACCTAAAAACATATACCAAAAAAAACCAATACATATTACACAAACTATAAATGATATAAGAAAACTGCACACTGCACTTTTCAATAAAATATTACATATTTGCCAAAAGACAAGAAAAATAAAGTGGGGGGAAAAAAAGATAACCCTAGAACCTGGCGAGACAGAGCAGAGAAAACAAAGCTTTTACACGTAAAAGCAAGGTACAGGAGGTTTGAGTTTCCAAAGCTGAAGAAAGCTGTTGGCTCTGAAGCAGAAGGGTTTATTCTGGCAGCATACACAGAAGGAAACCGAAAGAAAAGAAGACGTTAGATGAGGGAGGAGAGAAAGAGAGGAGAGGAGAGGGAGAGAGGAGAGAGAGAGAGAGAAGAGAGAGAGAGAGAGAGAGAGAGAGAGAGAGAGACGACAAGGGAGAGGAGAGGAGAGAGAGAGAGGAGAGAGAGAGAGAGAGAGAGAGAGGAGAGAGAGAGAGAGAGAGAGAGAGAGAGAGAGAGAGAGAGAGAGAACACAAATAGCTTAAAAGGTTTTGCATATCATGCCAACAATCTCGGATTACTATTGAAACTGTCTTTAGTGATGGGAAACTGAACACATGTGCGACTTGGACGTACAGAATAGCAATGAAGGTATAAACACACCACACTCAGCGCACACAAATAACACACACAACACAACACAACCAACACACACACACACACACACAGCACTACAATCACACACACGCACGCACACACACACACACACACACACACACACCACACACACACACACACACACACACACACACACACACACACACACACACACATACACACACTAAATCCTTGAATTTTTTTCGGGCAAACGCCTGTCAACATTAATGTTTTTCGCTCCAGACACTCCACTGAAAAGGAACCCATAAATCTCAGGGAATCCAGCAAGTGTCACAGAAACACAAAAGGTAGGTAGCATTGGGTACACAATGGAAAAGCAGTATGTACATTCACAAAAACACACTGGTGACAGGATAGGAGACACAAAAACACCTGACCCCGCCCTGACAGCGGCTGAAGGCCTAATTTATTTTTATTTATCAAGATTTATTGAAAAATAAGGTCCCAAAATCCTGCCGTGTGTTAGACATAGATAGAAATTATGAAGACAAACACACTGGATGCAAAAAAGCACATGAGTGCTTATTACTCCATTATCCTCGAAATAAAAGAATGAAGAATAAAATAAAAGAAGAATTAAAAGAATAAAATAGAAAAACAACACACAACACACCACACACACACACAACACACACACACACACACACACACACACACACACACACACACACACTGTTTACAGCTTTCTTTTTCTCTTTTGAAAGAAAAGTGAAAAAAATGATGTAATAGAAAAAGAAAAAGGGTGGAGGTGCGGGAAGAGCGGGGAAGGTGTGGTGTGAGGTGAAGCAATTGCAGATTCTTTCTTTAACATGGTGACATATCCCTTGCTACATGAACAGTCATTGACAACAGCTTGACCTGGCAGTCTATGCTGGATTCTGGGACACTTAAGACGTGTAAACAACAAAACAGTTTATATTATGTAATTAAGATTAATCTAATCCAACCATGTTGGACTAGCCCGCGATTACAGAGGCCACATAACATTTAATCTCAAATCAACGCGAGGCCAGCCTCTTCTTCTCTTCTTCTTTCTTCTTCTTCTTCATTTCTTTTCACTTTCTTCTTCTTCTTGTGCAATTTTCTTTCTTCATTGCAATTCTTCTTTGCAATTTTTCTCTCTTCTTTGCAATTCGTCTTCTTCTTCTCTTCTTCTTCTTCTTTCTTCTTCTTCTTCTTCTCTTCTTCTTCTTCTTCTTCTTCAACTTTTACAATTCTTCTTCTTCTTCCAATGCTCAGCACAGCACACTACTGTTGTAAAAATACGGAGGATAAAGGGGCGAGATATTCTTAAATGTGTTAGAAGAAACACGCCGACGTTGTTGGGATTCAAACACGCTTTATACCGATCATTCAACACCCTGCTTTGGTCTCTCTGTAATGCTGACCTTAAAGAACAAGATGCTGTTTTCCTGGCAGGGAAGAAAGAGGGAGCCATTGTTGTTTCACTGACGGCCTGCATCCCTTCTTGCCAGCCCGTGACAACAGTACAGGCGCTTTGCAGACAGGCCTGCCAGCATCCTTGCTTTAGAGTGTAACTATGTAGACAGCTCTATAGCACACATTTGAATTCTTTGAGATGATGCTCATAAGGCAACGTTGTGTTGTATTGCGTTATAATGTGTTATAATGTGTGTTGGGTTGTGTATGTGTTGTGTTGTGTTGTTCGGTGTTGTCTTGTGTTACGCTGTGTTGTCTTGTGTGTGAGTGTGTGAGTGTGTGGTGTGTGAGTGTGTGTGTGTGTTGTGTGGTGTGGTGTGTGTGTGTGTGTGTGTTGTGTTGTGTGTGTTGTGTGTGTCTGTGTGTGTCTGTGTGTGTCTGTGTGTGTGCTGTTTGTGTTGTATTGTGTGTTGTGTTGTGTGTTTTTGTGTTGTGTTTATGTGTGTTGTTTGTTGTGTGTGTGTTGTGTGTGTGTGTATGTGTGTGTGTGTGTAATATCTTACAGTTTAACGTCATAAAATATCTGGCAATTTTAGACAATATCCACGCCAACAAAAACGAACAGATACAAACCAAAACGACACATAAGTTGAGATGGACTAAAGACGACGATAAACACAATCGAAAATTTAAAAGTAGCAAGCAATTACACGACGACAGAAATCAGTGTCAAAAAAAGTGTGCACGGGCGCACTTGTGTGTGTACAGATAAAACAATAGCAACATAAAGACAAAAGAAAAACCAGTGCTATGTTCTCAAATCTTTTGCCCTTACTTGTATGACAAAAAGACAAATATTGCGACAATTGTAAGGCTTCATAATGGGGGTATGTTACATTAAATCTACACACTGGCTTTTAGTTCTGATGTTTTCTCGTCGACAAAGTGACAAAAACAAAAACATAATTTTAGCGCTCTCTCTCTCTCTCTCTCTCTCTCTCCTCTCTCTCTCTCTCTCTCTCTCTCTCTCTCTCTCTCTCTCTCTCTCTCCTCTCTCTCTCTCTCTTCTCTTCTCTCTCTCTCAAAACACATTATTTCATACTTATTTTCTGCTGCCTTTCATCAAGTTGATGAGTTATGCCAACCTCTTTCTTTTTTCCTCTCTCTCCCTCATGATATGACTCAGCTAGGATTAACCACAAAGCAAGGCTGGAAATGACTCACTTTGGATTAGCTCCCTTTTTAAGGTCTTACAGTAACATTCTTATGCTAAAAATTGTCATTGTGTGTGTTGCCTTGCTAATATATTTCCACTACTCCTGGGGATGCAGGGCTGACAGTAAAACTAAATCCCCACTTTCTAGAAATTATGGTTTAAGAATTCCCTCTTTTTTATACCTTTCTTTGTTTCTGCCACACGTGACTGGATTAAAAAAAAGAATACCTTAAGTGCTTATTCCATGGCCATCAACATAAAAGAATATACAAATGTTAAATGTCTTGTTTTTTTTTATTTCTGCACTTCGTTTTTTTGTTTTGTTTTTTGTTTTGTTAGTTTATTCTCCTGCCTTTCTCTCCACGAAGACTTACAAGATAACGATTCTTTCCTATGCTGACGTCGGATGCGCTGGGCCTGACTTGTCAGGCGCTTAACGGCAGTACAACGCATTTTCGCTCCTTTGACAGACACTAGTTGCTGTCCGAGTATTTGACGAAGAAAGAATATACCTCCACTCTGTTGTTTTGTCATTATACTTCAAACATAGAGTGATGGATCTATGAAGTGATTCCTTTTTAGGATTTGATTTATCTTGGTTTAAACATGATTTATTTAATACACACACATACACACCATAAGCAAACATCAACACAACAGGGGACGGGTATCAAGCTACAGCTTGTTTTGATCCCCACCCCGTGAGAGGTTAACAGAATGATGATGCTCATGCAGACAAGTGACATACATCATTATAAGACACATTGCTTTCCATTATAATTATGGAGATGCCATGACACGAAAACTGAAGAAAAATGTGCAACACTACTAAACTGAAGAAAACAAAAAGTGTCTCTTTACAGTTATAAGCGCTTTGATTTGTTTTTGCAAGATATAGCGCTAAATAAATTCCATGACTTCTTCCTCTTTGTTCTTCTTTCTTCTTCTTCGTCTTCTTCTTCTTCTTCTTCTTCTTCTTCTTCTTCTTCTTCTTCTTCTTCTTCTTCTTCTTCTTTTTCTCTCTATCTTTTCAATTATTATTATTATTATTATTATTATTATTATATTATTATTATTATTATTATTATTATTATTATTATTATTATTATTGAATTTGGATTGAAATAGTGACGCTTTGAGAGAAAAGTGGGTTTATTAGATCATCTGAACATATTAGACATTATTAGTAATGAAGGAAAAACAAAAAAAAAAACGAAATCGAAAGACAAACCATTTTATAACCACTTACGAAGATCATTACAAGCTTCAAAACACTAAGCATCAGAAGTTAAATATTGTGTGAATCTTTTGCAAAAATATCTCACTGTACACATATACAATCATTTCCAGATCCTTGCTTTTGTATGTAGATTTGGAGTGTAAAAGAGTTTTATGGAGAGGTAGTCTTCACATCTTTGTACGGAAAATGTTCAATCCCTGGTTTAGTTTTTTCTCTCTCAAAACTCAAGAGTCTGTTTTAACTGTTTCGATTTTGCGAAAAAAAAAATCAAAATTCTGTTTAAGATATTTTGATTTTTGTTCGTTCCAAGGCTAGAGCTTTGATGGTGGTGTTTTGCATATGCAATGGTTTCTAACTCCCCATTCTAATTCTTAATTTGTGAAAAATCAAATCTGTCTTTAAAAAAAACATTTTTAAAAAAACCCGCAAAACAACTCGTACTCTATGCTAAAGACTTCTTTTAGCTGAGCTCGAAACTGAAAATGTTTTCAACAAATTCAACCAGGAATCTCTCTCTCTCTCTCTCTCTCTCTCTCTCTCTCTCTCTCTCTCTCTCTCTCTCTCTCTCTCCTCTCTCTCTCTCTCTCTCTCTCTCTCTCTCTGTGGGACAGACAGACAGACAGACAGGGAGAACAGATGGCAGAAAGAAAACAATCTGACGTGTCAGAGAAGCCCCCTGTCATTCTATCTGACTTCACCGTCCTCCTCACAAGCCGCTGTGAAGGCAAGGCAACGCAACCTCCAACAATTGTTTTCTTGCCTGCCTGCTGCCTGTCTTTTTGTGTCTTTTTGTCTGTCGTCGTCTGTCTGTCTGTCTGTCTGTCTGTCTGTCTGTCTGTCTGTCTGTCTGTCTGTCTGTCTGTCTGTCTTCTCTCTCTCTCTCTCTCTCTCTCTCTCTCCTCTCTCTCTCTCTCTCTCTCTCTCTCTCTCTCTCTCTCTCTCTCTCTCTCTCTCTCTCTTATCCCTGATTAGGGCGGGGACTGGATGTGAAAAAGCACACGAGTGCTTATTCATTATCCTCGAAATAAAAGAATTTGCCTTGCCTTGCCCTTGCTTGCCTTGCATTGCCTTGCATTGCCTCGCCTCTCTGTCTCTGTCTCTCTCTCTGATTTTCTTTCAGATTTTTTTCAAACGTTTCCTTGTCGTTGTTTATTTGTTTTCATTATTATCATTTTTTTTATATTCAGGGCTGAGTGTAAAAGGTCACTCTGTGTGCTTATTCTTTTTCCTCAATAAAATGTTTCAAGATAAAAAAAAATCTTTCAAGTTTATCTCTCTGCAGTATGAATGTTTATACACGTGTCTGTCTGTCTTCATGTCAGCTAACCTACTGCCTGTTAGACTAACAAGTGAGACAATGAAAAGCTGATGTTTTGGTTATTTTGTCTTTTTTTCCTTTTGATAAATTGTTGGTTTTTATTCTTTTTTTTTCACTTTTTGTTTCTTTGAGTTTGTTTTGGAATCAGCAGTGCAACATCAGTGAAATTCTTGTTACATACAGGATCTAGATTTATTTTCTCTCTGCAGAACTTTGGGGCACTGGTGTCTGTTTGTATCAATGTCATCATCAGGGGAAAAGATGCTTTTTCTGTGTCTTTCGACTTAGCCTTTTTTCTTTCCCTTCTCGTTTGTTTTACTTAGTCTTCTTTTTTCTTTTCCTTTCCACTTAAGATAAAGTATATGCCTAATATCAAAATGAGGTTTCAAAGCGTTCATAAGAGCAAAGGAAGCAATTTTAAAAACGATGTTTTCAATTTATTTCTTACATTTGTTTAAAAGGAATGATTTGTCGTGACAATGAAGCGTTTTTCAGCCGCCAAAAAAAAAAAAAATCCTCTTCTTTGATAGTGATAGTACACTATACGCTATCAATGTATTCCTACTCCAGGTGGATCTGTGAACAATGTGTTTCTTTATACAGAAACAAAGTTGAAACCAAAATCCCATCGAACAGACAATTGTGGTGTTTTTCTGTGGTTTCTTTGTGATGACTGTACTAGGACGGCAACTGTACGAATATGGTCAAGAATAAACTGAAAAGTATTTGTAAACTGCTTAGCATATCACTTGATATCAACACGGATAGAAACATGACCCACAATAAAGGCAATGAAAACAATATTGAATAAATACAAGTTCAACAGAGATTGTGAATGCAACACAAGCACTCTCGAACCGAGTGTAGTACGCAGTATTCCACAGGAAGTTTCCAGATCGGGAAAGGGGTTACCATCTTATTGTGCCAATCCACTTTAGGACAGTAGCCCCTTTAGGGCACAACAAACGCCTCAGCGAAGCCTGGAACCTGCGTTAGCAATTACTCTCAGACCACGATCACCACGCTTTAACCACCAGGCTGTTCCACCCCAAGAACGAAAACCATCCATTTTTGGTTGGCTAATTCTAATTCTGTTTTGAACTGTAGAGCACACTGTTGACCTATAGTCGTTCGGATGAGACTAGAAACCGAGGCCCCGTGTGCGAACGCACACAGAACATCTTGCGCACACATTAAATCATGTTCCGCTTTTCGAAAGAGTAGGCCATTGTGTACCGGTGGGAACAGATGACAATATTTACAAAAATGTATACACACGGGGATTAGATGAAAAAAAAGCACACGAGTGCTTACTTCCATTACCCTCGATATAAAAGATAAAAAAAAATAGAGTGATGACCCAATAACAGAGCAGGGCTCCTTTCGGTTAGTAGCTCAATGGCAGCCTAACACTAACAGCAACTGAGGTTGTCTGTCTCTTTATCTTTACAAGCGCAACAGCAGGAGACGTGGTGTGGCGGTTTGAGTGATATGGTAAGGCTAAAGTGACGGTTCTTGTCTATCTGTCCGTGTGTCTGTCCTGCTTGAATGTCTGTCTCTGTGTGTTGTCTGTCTGTCTCTCTTTCTGAAAACCAGACGCTGACAGGAGTCTTGAAACATAGCCACAGGCGAGAGGAGGAGAGAAGAAAATGAGGATGGAAGGGAGAAGTAGAAGAAGAAGAAAGGGGGGGAGGGTGCGAAAACTGAAATGTGGTGGGAAGGGAGATGGGGGAGAGAGAGAGAGAGAGAGAGGAGGAGAGAGAGAGAGAGAGAGAGAGAGAGAGAGAGAGAGAGAGAGAGAGAGAGAGAGAGAGAGAGAGAGAGAGAGGAGAGAGACAGACAGACAGAGAAGACAGACGACAACAGACAGACAGACAGACAGACAGACAACAGACAGAGACAGAACGACAAGACAGAGAGAGAGACAAGACAAGACGACAGAAACGGACAGAGACAGAAAGACAGAACAGAGACAAGACGACGACAGAAACAGACAGCCCAGCAGACAGAGAGAGAGAGAGAGAGAAGAGAGAGAGAAGAGAGAGAGAGAAGAGAGAGAGAGAGAAGAGAGACAGACAGAAGAGAGACGAGAAGAGAGAAGACAGACAGACAGACAGACAGACAGACAGACAGACAGAGGGAGAGAGAGAGAAACAATCACTTATGTCAGACTAAACGAATGTCACTTAATCCCACACATCCCCTCCCAGACACAAGGTTGAACGCACGCGAAATGTAACATGCTTTAAAATAGTAGGCCTGCTTAGATGAAGAAAAAAACAAAAACATGAGTGGGTTAGAAAACGAAAACGAAAAGAGAATTGGAGACATTGACATAAACATAGGAAGAAGACAGACAGACAGACAGACAGACAGACAGACAGACAGACAGACAGACAGACAGACAGACAGACGAGACAGAGGAGTAAGAGAGAGAGACAGAGAGAGAGAGAGACAGAGACAGAGACAGAGACACAGAGAGAGAGAAACACAGAGAGACAGAGACAGAGACAGAGACAGAGAGACAGAGAGAGAGAGAGAGAGGTGTGTTGTGTGTGTGTGTGTGTGTGTGTAAGTGTTTGTGTGTGTGTGTGTGTGTGTGTGTGTGTGTGTGTTGTGTTTGTGTGTGTGTGTGTGTGTGTGTGTGTGTGTGTGTGTGTGTGTGTGTGTGTGTGTGGTGTGTGTGTGTGTTAAACATCCAGCCCCTTGTGTATGTAGTTTTGTCAATGTTTGTTATCCGTTTCCTCTGGTAGAAATGGTCGCTCTTCCGAAAGGCAGAACAGGTTTTAACGTGCACCCACGCGCGCGTGCACGCTCGCGTGTATGTATGTGTGAATTCTATATCAATTTCTGTCCAGTTCCAGCACCAACGATCATAATATCAAGAAGTATAGCCAAACAATTCTGACAGGGTAAGAGAAAATGCACACGTGTTCGCATGCACGCACGCATTCGAGCATGGGTACATCTATGCATTTGTGTGCACGGGTACACTGGTATTTTGTGAGCGTTCACGTTGGTTTTATATCCAGTCACTGAACTTACATTGCAATAACGCTCAACTAACATGACATTAAAAATCGTCAGTAGGTTTTGTATGCCAACTAATGTTGTTATCTAGAATTTCGATGAAGCCTCGTTTAAAAAAACAAACAAAAAACTTGCTACCCTCTCCCTCCAGCCTCCACCCCCCCCCCCCCCCCCCTCAAAAAGAACCCCCAAAGGACAAAACAAAATCTAAACCAGATAACGTCACAGATCTATAGATAGATTAGCAGACAGAAAGTCAGAGAGACAGATAGATGGATGGATGGATGACAGATAGATAGATAGATAGATAGATAGATAGATAGATAGATAGATAGATAGATAGATAGATAGATAGATAGATAGATAGATAGATAGATAGATAGATAGATAGATAGATTTGAGAGACAGGGTTAAAAAGAGAGAAAACACAAAAACAGAGACAGTAACAACAAAGACAAGCTAACGAAGTAATCTATCTATTTTATCTATCTATCTATCTATCTACTCTATCTATCTATCTATCTATCTATCTATCTATATATATTTATTATATATATATATATATATAATATATATAATATATGATAAATGAATGAAAGAAAGAATCACAGAGGCGGCAGATAGCGTTTTGAGGATTGTTACAATGTGCGCTGTGTCTCTCTGCCGTGGGGAAATCCACTTGTCTGCCATCTTGCCAGTCTTGGCAAATAAACCCACCTTTCTCTCATCTCCTCCTTACCCCCCCCCCCCCCCCCCTCCGTCTATGTCTTCACCATTCCCTTCTTTCCCATTCTCCACCTTCACCCGTTTGTGGTGGTGTTAAATGGTTTTCTTGTCGCTAACGGGGTTTCGGCTTTAACTGCTCAAATCCAACCCAAACATAAAAGCAAATTATGATGAAACTTGTACGCACATCGTTTTCTATCAACACACACAAAAAAACATGACCCAAATTAATGCAAATAAAAGGATATTACGTAAATAATGTTTAGTTGAGAATGCAAATCTAAAACAAGTACTCCCTAAGTTTCTCAGGAACATTTATTTTACCCGAATCACACGCTCTCAAAGACTACATGAAATGTCAAACTTGGAATCGTTTGTGTTGCAATTTTTGGTCTGTGCATTCCACACTCATCTGCTAAAGGAAATAAGAAAGTTTGATTCTGTTTTTTTTTCTTCCACAGGAAATATACCAGACCCACGGAGGAGTTTTTATTTCTGTTGAGCAAGTCCTTTTTATGACAATTACCACTTAAGGACGGAACACCCGTTTCTCCCTCCCCCTCCCTGTTTCTGTCCCCCTTTATCTGGTCACACAAAAGCATTTAACTGATTTGCATGTAGGCTAGACCAGCCTCGTGTGTTTCTGGCGGCAATCTTTTATCAGAAAAAGGGGCGTTGGTTTGATTTTGAGCTTCTTTATTTAGTTTTGTAGTTTGTGTGTTTAGTTTCTTTATACTTCAGTCATGTATGTTGTATTGGATTCGTTTCCTAGTTACTCCTAAGGTAGGAAATATAGCAATAAAGATAGTTATACTAATTATGCTTTTGTGCTTTGGGAAATCGTTCTTTAGTTAAGATTTAAGCTTTTTGTTCCCTTTGTCCATGCTGTATTTAGAGTTTTATGTTAAAGTTCCTAGCATTTTGTCAACATCAAAAGAAAGCAGAATAAAACCACAAAAACCCACAAACCCCCCAAATTGATAAACGTATAAAACCACTCGACTTTTGTAAAGTACAAAACTGTATTAATAATTACCAGCAAATTTACATAACTAGTTAAAATTGACTTTGCCATATAACACCCACACGCATATAAAAGCATACCTTTTTTTTCTTTTTAACTCTGTCACATGATTTTATTAAAAGCTGTGTAAACAAAGTGAGTTATTCATTTGTGGTCAGGGTAAGCAGAAGTATGCAGCAGACATGTACAAATTTGGTCATACCAGCACAACCACAGTTAAAGTGGTGATGACGTTATAGTACACCGCCGTTTATAGCTGTCTTCAGTGCACACACACACAACACACACACACACACACAGGAACACGAAAATAGACTCCCCACTTTAATCCATTTGGGGGTTGGCGTAGTTCCTGTTTTTGGGTGTTTTTGTGTGAGGAGTTTTGTGTCTTGATGCATGGTTTCCTTTTCTAACATGATTATAATTACTGGCCTTTGTGGTGTTTTACAAAGTTAAACTTGGTACAACTCGAATCGCCTCTCCTTGTCACTGCCAATTGGTCACATGATTATAGTGACACTTTGGATTGGTTATTTGGCTACTCATTTCACTTAAGAAATGAGCCGATTAATAAAGATGGACTAAACTGCAGCATGTTTCAAATCATTTCTTGCAACTGGTTGGATGCAGTTTGCTTCATATTGGTTCACATAGTCCAAGGTTTGGTGATGGAAAGGATTTGAACCAGTTTTTATTCATCTACATAATCTTTGCCCATGGGAGGGATCAAAAAGATTCCACTGACAGGCTACAGGCACATAAGCTGTGTGTGGCAATGGAGACGATCTTGGCAACTAATCAACACTTTAAAAACGTTTAGATTACAGGCAAGCTGTAAGATGTGATCCAACAAATCTTTCGTGACATTGGCAATGACCCTTTGCTGACTGCACATATACTGAACACTGCCCTTAGTTAAAAAGTAGATCTATATTCATAAATAGTGTGATAGTTTACAACTGCTTGGGGGGGGGGATTAACCTTTCTCCTCCACATGCGCTTCTTAAGCGACATGATTCTTTGAATGAAAGAATAAACAACATTCAAAATGGGTGATGGACTATCATAAGATGGTACAAAATGAGTGAGCATTAAGGGAATGAGAAACCTGACAAAGACAACCACGAAGGAGAGAGAAGCTTGAGAGAATATTGACAAACTGTAAGGCTGGCGCTCTCTCTCTCTCTCTCTCTCTCTCTCTCTCTCTCTCTCTCTCTCTCTCTCTCTCTCTCTCTCTCTCTCTCTCTCCTCTCTCTCTCTCTCTCCTCCTCTCTCTCCCTCTCTCTCCTCCCTCCCTCCCTCCTTCCTCCCATCCCCCTTCTCTTCCAGTCTCCCTTAACGTCAACATCCCCTGTCTGCAATCAGCCATCAGAGGGCAAACGGGTGTGCAGGTGCAAAACTGACAGCATTAAAACAACAAAGCTCAACAGACAGCCTGAAGCTTTGCCACATGTCCTACTTTCAGGCTGCACATTGCCCATGGCCTGGGGTACACAACACCCCTGGGGCCCCGTGGTTTACAGACCTGTGCCAGTCTTCCCTGTGTTCAATCCTCTTCAGTCAAAAACAGCTGTCATGTCTGGGGCTTGCATGAGCACAGGGAACACTCATGTCCATGAAAGCTTTCAAACTGTAGAGGGAGGTTGGAGCATGTACATATGCCTAGATGCTAAATGCCTCCAGTTGTACTTGAAAGACATCTGCATGATGGATCATCAGGTGCATACTTCAGAAGCAGCTGGAAGATAGCTTGTGTGGTAAGAGACGTGAATGAAGGCAGGAAAAGAGCTCTTGACTCTTCAACACTGACCTGGCCATTCTGACCAAGAGGAAAAGGGGTCATGTATGTTCGGACTGTTCCTGATATAATGTTTGAAGAATTTCCCATGCAGTGCCTTGCTTGTTGCTCCAGGAGTAAAGGGAAAAGTCAAGGTATGTGATCGATCTGGTATATGCACATTGACACAGCAGGAAGTTTTTTTTTCAGGCTTACAGATTTAAGTTCTGCTTTCAAGCTCACTGGCACGTCCAACAGTGAACCTTTTCACATTTTCTTTTTTGACTGTACATTGTTTAGCTTTTTGAGGGATATGCTTTCATTATTGATTGCAGCTATGGCCCTCAAAGGTCCAAAGGGTTAAACGCTACAAGGACTGCAGCAGCAACAACCACGGCGCAGCAACGCAACAGCAATACAAAGAAGAAAAAGAAGAAAGAAAACAGAAAACCAATGAGGGCTAGCATCTGATAGAGGAAAGACTCTCTCTCTCTCTCTCTCTCTCTCTCTCTCTCTCTCTCTCTCTCTCTCTCTCTCTCTCTCTCTCTCTCTCTCCCTCTCCCTCTCCCTCTCCCTCTCTCTCTCCCTCCCTCCCTCCCCCCTCTCTCTCACACACATGTATATATATACATATATATTATATATATATATATATATATATATATATACATATATATATATATATATATATATATAATATATATATCCACACACTGTCACAACTATTAGCAGTTAAGAAAACAAAACAACAACAAAAAAAGCATAACTCACCTGTCACCCCATTCTGTCACTGTTTGCCGTCCTCCTCCTCCTTCTCAAAGTCACACAGGAGAAAGAATGGTGTTCTGAACAACTGCAGAAAAACTCAACGATGCCCCAAATATGTCTGGAACTTTGTATTCTCCCCATAGTGATTTTTTGTCCCTACTTTATCCTATTACACTGTCAAGATTGGGAACAACCCAAAGCAAAGGCAGCTCAAAACATGGCAACAGTCTGTGGATGTCATTGAAACTCTGTTGATGGAGACTTGAACCATGGTTGATTTTAACAAGATTTTTGTGGCCTTTTTTTTTCTTTTTCAAAAACCAAGATCATATACTTGGTTTGTAAGTCCAGCTAGATGCAAAGTCTCAGAGCTGCCCTGTTCAAGGAGTGATACCAATCTGTTCTTATCACCTTGGTTTGCCCAGGTCTTGAATGTCACCCGTGGCGCAAGCCTCCTAGATGAGGAGATTCTACCTGTCAGTCATACCCCCTCATGTCCAACGATTGGTTCAGAGATTGGTACGGTTTCTGTGGTAAGGGGTGGAGCTTTTAAGGTTTTTGGTTCCTACCCTGGTAACTATATATGGTCATCGGGGCTTTTTTTTGTGTGTGTGATGCAGGGAAGTAAATGAGAGTGCAGTGTATTGTTCTGTTAAAGTGTGCCAGATGGGGGGAAGCCAGGGCTATGACCCGGAAGGGGTTCAGGCGTTTAGCCCCAATTTGAAGCAAATGGTGTCAGGAATGCACAACAATGGCTATTGAATATCAGCCTGTTTTCCCGTCTGTATGTACATTAATTCTTTTTTTTCTTAGTGACCTGAGTTGTGACGTTAATGCTGACAAATGGTTACGTAATTGCTCTCTCTCTCTCTCTCTCTCTCTCTCTCTCTCTCTCTCTCTCTCTCTCTCTCTCTCTCTCTCTCTCTCTCTCTCTCTCTCTCTCTGTTTCTCCTCCCTCTCTCTCTCCTCTTCCAAGTGCTCCCACCACCTCTACCCTTCAACCCACTCTTTTTGCCCCAGATACATACATACACATATATATTCAGTCTCCCACCCATCATTCCTCACACGCTGCTCTAAAAAAAAAAAGATCCATCCTGGTGCCCACTTCTTCTCCAAACCCACCACCCCACCCCATCCTCCCCCACCATCCCCCACCCTCCCCCCCGCCCCCAACACCCCTGTCTTGTTAGCACCACACCCCGTTTCCATCTGGCACCCTCTTGATGTCTGTGGAACGGTGCCAGGTCAACAAGAGTACCCCCACCCTCACCATCCTCACCCCTCTGTTCACACTTTTTTTTTTATCCTTTCCACCCTCCCCAACCTCTGTGTCTGTTTGTTTGTACACTCTCTCTTTCCTCTCTCTCCACCCTCCTCCCCTCTCTCTCTGATTCACACCAACCCTTACTGGTGGAACTGCCGCCATTGTTCCAGGGCACTTCAGTTCCGGTGCAAAGCCATTGTTCCTGCAATTGTCCGTTACCGCCTTGTCGTCTGCTCTGCGTACAGTCCGCAGTCATAGGATTTGGAAAAGTGTGTGTGTGTGTGTGTGTGTGTGTGTGTGTGTGTGTGTGTGTGTGTGTGTGTATGTGTGTGTGTGTTTGGGGGTGGGGTGGGGGTGGGTGGGGGTGGGGGGTGTTGTGGTGTGTGTGTGTGTGTGTGTGTGTGTGTGTGTGTGTGTGTGTGTGTGTGTGTGTGTTGTTGTGTGTGTGTGTGTTGTGTGTGTGTGTGTTTTGTGTGTGTGTGTGTGTGTGTGTTGTTAGTGTGTTGTGTGTGTGTTGTTGTCGTAGTATGTGTGTGTGTTGTTGTTGTTGTGTTGTTGTTGTTTATGTGTGTTGTTGTTTTGTTAATAGTATAGACGTGTTGATTGTTAGTCTTGGCTGAGTGTGTGTGTGTGTGTGTGTGTGTGTGTGTGTGTGCGTGCGTGCGTGCGTGTTTGCGTGTGTGTGGTGTGTGTGTGTGTTTGTTTGTTAATAGTGTTGGCATGTTGATTGTTAGTCTTGGCTGCGAAATGATGAAGAGATGGAATACTTCAGACCTTAACACTTTTCTCTCTTCCTGGCTTGGCGGAAAGTCTTAGCTTGTCTGAGACCTTTTGACGCTGAGTAGGAGATTTGCGATTTTCAAGATGTAATGATTGAACACAGTGAAATGTAGAATTGTGACACTCCACCACATAAGGAGTCGAGTCCCTTTGCTCTCGAGGTCAATTTTGGATTGTGGCCACGTTTTACTTTTGCAGTAAAAAAAAAAAAGCTGTTTATTGTAAATGACAGTCTGAATGCTGGATAACTCTATAAAGGATTATTACACATTGACAGGATAGACTCTATGTGATGACAAGAAGAGAAGTTGAATTTTGCATCGTAATAGATGGTTAGGATGAGGAGTTTTTGTGTTTTTAAAGTCGCTTTTACCGCAACAGAAAACAAAATCTTTGCATTAATACTTCGTTATAACATGGAAAAAACCTATAGCTCTCTATAATCAATCAAAATCTCAAATCGACAGCATTATATTTATTATTTTTATTCTTTTATATCGAGGATAATGGAATAATCACTCATGTGCTTTTTTTTTACATTAGTCCCTGTGTGCGTGCAGTTTTGTTAATCTTGTCATCTGTTCCCACTGTGCACACATGGACCTACTTCTACGAAAAGCAGAGCAGGATTTAACGTGTGCGCAAGATGTTCTGTTAAGACCCTGACAAGTCAGGTCCAAGTCCATCCGACTTCGGCTTGGACGAGAATTGTTATCTTTAAGCCTTAATGGAAAGAAAAGGCAGGAGAATGAACCAAAGAAGGCAGAATAGAGACAGAAGGAGGTGACAGGACAGAAAGGAACACAGCAGAAACAAAGAGAAAGATAGAAAAGAGGGAATTCTTAGCACAGAATTTCCAGAAGTTGGAGATGCTTTATATCTGACAGGCCGACGGCATACTCAATGGAATTTTTCTGGCATTTGGTACATTACTTTCAATTAACAGGAGACACCGGTGGATGAAAGTCAAACTGACTTTGGAGTAAAAGAAGTTTTGATGAATACCTGTTTTGCAAATGAACACAGCATAGCGAGCGTTCCACAGTGAAATGAAATGTATGACCAATTTCAAGCTACAACATTTATTTCAGAGTTCTTTTTTCTCATGAAATGGCAAAACAATTACTCACTCTGAAGTAGTTTATGATAAGGAATCCAACGTTGATGAGAGGATAATGTGATTGTTAATATTTTTAGATATTTGTAGAAAATAGCATTAGTTGCTTGGTTCAATGTCTCATCGCCATTGCTAATGAAAAAAGCTTTAAAGACGTTCTGAAACTTAAGTACACAAAAGTTTGATAGTTCGGGCAACGGGTATTCTGGTGGCTAGAGCGTTGTGCATTGCGCTCGCGATCTGCTGACCAGGGTTTGCATCCCATTGGAGATAACATCAGTGCAGATCCACTTCCCCAAAATTCATTCGGATGAAACTAATGAACCGAGATCACGTGTGAAACGCACACGGAACATCTTGCACCCAAATTAAAACCTGTTCTGCTTTTGGGAAATGGAGACCATTGTGTGCCTCGGGAACAGACACAAAATCTACAAAAAAGGTATACCACGGGGACTGAATGTAAAAAAGAAAACATGAGTGTGTATTCCACTATTCTCGAAATGAAAGAATTATAAAAACCCAACAAAATATCTGTGAAGTATCTGTGAAATATTGATTACTCCAATGCAAAAAAGAAAATCCAGATTCTTTAAACAAAGAATCACAGCTATTGCATTTGTACTTAAACAAACATAAATAAAATGGCTCGATATTTATTGAGGCAACTTCACATTGCACCAAATTACCCTTAAAATCGAATCACTCCTACAAGGAACGTTATTGACAAGCCAGCACAGCCCCACAGCAGCAGCACAGCACACAGCCAGCCTGTGTCCTGCACTATGCAACAATATACAAACAGATCGAGATGTGCACGTTTGCACAGTGCAGACACCCCGCAATGTGTGTTGTTGTAAAGGTGTGGCGGGTGTATGCGGAGGCAGAGAAGTGTTTGTGTACAGCAACCAGAACTGCCTAGTTCAAACAGTGCATCATATTGCCACTGTCAGATGGAGGCATGTCTTCACTGCTCTTTGGAGTCTATGTTCTGTGTGCAGTATTCGTTTTGTTATGTACAAAATCTCTCTCTGTCTCTGTATGTCTTGTCTTCTGTCTGTCTGTCTGTCGTGTCTTGTCTCTGTCTGTCTGTCTGTCTGTCTGTCTGTCTGTCTGTCTGTCTGTCTGTCTCTCTCTCTCTCTCTCTCTCTTCTCTCTCTCTCTCTCTCTCTGTAAGTAGGGTCACTGAAAAGAAAGAGAAAAGTTTCTGGAAGAGCATCAATATATATATATAAATATATATATATATATATATATATATATATATATATATATATATATATATATATATATATATATATATCACATACATACATACATATAATTGTGGTTAACAGCTGCTCCGTGTTTTATAAACTTCCATCAAGGTAGTAATCTGGGCACAATGACATAAAAATGTGATTTATTATCTAAGCATTATTTTAGATACTCGCGAGCGGCGCGCGCGCGCGCGCGCGCGCGCGCGTGTGTGGTGTGTGTTGTTTTGTGTGTGGTTGTGGTGTATGTGTGTGCGCACTCACTGACAATACAATGGAAGAACAGAAAGTTGTACAGAAACCCTCGCCCCAGGCCCACTATTCCATGTAGGACGTGGCTGAAGAGAGGAATGGTTATCGTTAGCAGAAAGGAATCACTCGGCTATCTGCATACATCGTGCCCATGACAAAGAATGCTTACAACACTGGGCCTCTGGCTGTCTAGATTTTATGGCCTGAAGGGCTTACGCATCTTGGAGAGGCCACACGCTCAAACACACATACACTAGATATGCATAAACACAGACATTGGTGCAACACACTCACACAAAACACACACACGCATACGCAAACGCGGCACACACACACACACACACACACACACACACACACACACACACATATATTATATATATATATATATATATATATATATATATATATATTATAATTAATATATATAGTTAATTATATATATATATATATATATATATATATATATATATATAATATATATATATATATATATATATCAGCCAGCCTGTCTAACTATCTCTGACTAACAAATACACAACTGCTGTGTATGTTTTGCAATCTCTCCCTCGGTTACACCCAGAACGCCCAGCCTGCACTCCAGGCCACATTATGCACTGGGTTATGCTGCAGATGCCATGCTGTGTGTACTGAGAATCCTGTGTCGTGGATCGGTGGGCCAGAGGTAACGCATCTGCATAAAAAGCGAAAGTCCGGATTCAATCTGGGACCGAGTTTAACCCCAATCTGTGCCCAACACTTCCTTCATTCGCTGGAACTGCCAGACCGTGAGTGGTGGTCTGGGTCCTAGTCTTTTGGATGAGACGATAAATCGAGGTCCTGTGTACAACATGCATTCAGCGCATGTAATAGAACCCACGGCAACAAGAGAGTTGTCAGTGGAAAAATTCTGTAGAAAAAGGCCACCTTGATTGGAAAACAAATACACATGCAGACAGGAAAGAAAAAAATAACGGGTGGCACGGCTGTTGTGGTGACGTTGCTCTCCTCGAAGAGAGCAACCCAAATTTCAAGCAGAAAAATATGTCGTGTTTTAAAGTGGTGTGAAATGTTCTTGAAAAAACGGAAACTAAAAAAGTAAAAGAGGAATGATTATCATGTTAATGTATATACGGCTTGTGACCACGCGAATTCCTCTCTGACAAAGTGCTGGGATTGGTATGGGTATTGTCTTGAAGTGTGGTCGAGGGGATTGTTGCATACTGTGCTGTCATTCCTCTGTGATGAATGTTTTTCCTTTTTTTTTTTTTGATGTACGGCTTGTAACCCACATTGTTTTCTCTAATCGTGAGATAATAAATCTTTAAATTGTGTGAATTGCGTATTGTGAAAGGTATGACTTTGCACCTTGCGGTTTTTGACATTGTTTTCTCTTTTTACCCCCCCCCCTTTTTCCTTGTCTTCTTCGTCAGTTTGTTTATCCTTCTTCTTTCTTTCTTTCATTTTTTTCTTTCTTTCTTTCTCTCTTCTCTCTCTCTCTCTCTCTCTTTCTCTCTCTTCTCTCTTCTCTCTCTCTTCTCTCTTCTTTCTCTTCTCTCTCTCTCTCTCTTCTCTTAATTCTCCAACAAGTATTTGTTAGAGTCAGTCATTCATATACTGCGGAATAAGTCTGTTTAGACGTCATCGCCTATGTTGCCGATAACAAAAGCAAATAATTATATTATCGTTGGTGAACCTTGAATCTCTAGTCAGATAACCAACAAAGGCACTATAAACAGACACATTTTTGTTTGGTATATTAAAAATGTTGGTGCAGTGAACCAGTGACTACTGAAAAACTGAAAGGTGATGTCAAGTGTAGCAAGTCCTGAAGGATTGTGCTGAATCCCATAGAGCAGCTTCTGACTGCTGCTAGCTGTACTGTTGCCAGATCTTCAGTGGTGCATCAAACGTCTACGAGACTATGGGATAGGTGAAGGTAAAGGTGAACTGCTGCTATAGACAAAGCTGACGAGGGGATGGGGTGGGGGTGGGGGGGGGAGATAGCCTGGCTGGTTAGATGCTTAGAGTGTTGCGCACTGCACTCGTGATCTGCTGACCCGGGTTTGAATCTCGTTTAAGAGCATGTTTACCCTGGAGTTAACATCAGTGCCAACAGCACTTCCCCAAAAGTCCTTCGGATGAGACTATAAACCGAGGTTCCGTGTGCGAACGCACCCAGAACATCTTGCACACACGTTAAAATCTTTTCTGCTTTTCGGGAGAGTAGGCCATTTTTTGTGGGAACGGACAACAACATCTACAAAAGTGCATACACATGGAGACTGGATGTAAAATAAAAAGCACATGAGGGATTATTCCATTATCCTTGAAATGAATGAATAAAAGAGAGAAAGAATAAAAGGAAAAAAAAACAAAACAAGAAAAGCTGAGCGTAAAGAACGTATATGATATCATGAAACGTGAAGCCTGTTTAGGGGGAAAAGGTTTTGATCAGGGATAGCAGGCAGGGAGGATAGCGCCTCGTGTCCCCAAAAGCAATATTGAAACACGATCCATTATTAGGGTTTGTTTATACATGTCCCACTGTGTAGGCTCGTCTTCTTCCTTGTGTTTGTGTTCCCCCGTTCGGAGTCATGACAGGGGTAACCATGTATGCTGTTGTGTTGTTGTTGTTCATCAATATGAGAAATCATATAGTAGGTAGCAGGAGTAAACCTGGGTGAGAAGATTTTGATCCTCTATAAGATACAATCCAACTGTACTTTGACTCCAGTTTGTTTGTGCAAAGTGTGTGATGGGTGTGCTGGTTGTTGGTGAGAATTCTTCATTAGTTTGTAAGTCAGACGAGAGTAAAATATATGAACACAGCACACACGTTTTTAAAAGAACAACACTTCTGTTTATTTAAAAATAAACATTCTTCAGGCTAAAAGATCGGCCATTTACAATTGTGTCAAAGGGAAACCCCATTTCTCTCTCTCTCTCTCTCTCTCTCTCTCTCTCTCTCTCTCTCTCTCTCTCTCTCTCTCTCTCTCTCTCTCTCTCTCTCTCTCTCTCTCTCTCTCTCTCTCTCTGAAAGCGCATGAATATCCCACTGTCTCAGTCTATATCTAAAGTCGTTCTCTCTTTCTTACAGTCTTCTCTCTCTGAGAGAGTGAGGGGGTGGAAAAAGAACCTGGTTTATCACAGCTTGGCTACCAGAGAACACACAACAGACTACAGTCTGCAAAGTTGGTTTTAATGGCAGCAGAGAAACGTTGCCTTCACAGTTTTACAGTCACTATCAACAACCACACCTACAAAGTTGCTTTTCGCCTTTGTCTGTTCTCATCATGGCTTTTTTCTATAAATAAAGTAGAGAAGAGTTATACTCATGTGGTTTACTGGATCATAGAGAGAGAGGAAGGGGGGCAGACAGACAGACAGACACAGACAGACAGGCGACAGACAGAGACAGAAGACAGAAGAGAGAAGAAGAGAGAGAGAGAGAGAGAGAGAGAGAGAGAGAGAGAGAGAGAGAGAGAGAGAGAGAGAGAGAGAGAGAGAGAGAGAGAGAGAGAGAGAGAGAGAGAGAGAGAGTACAGATAGAGTCAGTGAGAGAGGCAGAGAAAAAACCTGATCAAGGGAAGAAACACAGAGAGATGGACAGTAAAAGTAAAGAGACAGAGAGCTAGACAGGCATACATGCAAGCAGACACACACGTGGACAAAAAAACACACCCCAAACTGAAAGAATAAGCACACAAACATGCACAGATACTAGACAAAAACAATCATATTGGATTGCTGTAAGATGGGATTCCATATCATTCTGGAGAAAAGCAACCATTTGGCTGATTGTCACGTTTCCTGTATGTCTGCCTCAGTGTGTGTGTGTGTGTGTGTGTGTGTGTGTGTGTGTGTGTGTGTGTGTGTGTGTGTGTGTGTGTGTGTGTGTGTGTTTATGTGTGTGTGTGCGTGTGCGCGTGTATGTGTGTGCGCGCGTGTGTGTGTGTGTGTATATGTGTTTGCAACATGCACGATACAAAAGGGCAGTAGAAAGTTTTACGGAAGTCCACTTTCATCTCCCCCATACAGAACGTGGCTACACAGAGGACTGGTTATCGTTGGCAGCCTGGGATCACTTGGCTATCTACATACACCGTGCCCATGACAAAGCGTGCAGACAAAAGGGTTTTGACTCTCTAGTTTTTATGACCTGAAGTGCTTCTGCTTTTTGTAGAGGTTATGCGCTCAAATATTCATGTGCAAGCATACTTGTACATTCACACATATTCACAAATACAAGTCTACATCTTTGGGGGATGAAATAGCCCGTTGGTTAGAGCATTATGTTTGTAATTTCATGGCCTGAGTTGGCCCATGGGTTCTAACCACCATCCAGATGCTGTTTAAGGTGATTTTCCCCCAACGGTTACCATCAGCATTGAGTCTACTCTGCTGAAAGTTCTTTGAATGGGACTATAAACCAATGTCCCATGTGCAGACACACTCACAACATTATACATATACTTTAAAAACTGGTACTACTGTTTGGAAGAGTAGATCAGCATGTGGGGTAAGAATGAATGAACAAATTTAAAAAAAAATGTATGTGGTGTCATCTATATAACTCATCAGCGATTTTGAAACGTGGCCACCTTAATGGTTATCCCAGACAATTGTATAAGCGAAAATGGTGTTATTGGTGATCCTGGAAGCTCTATTCAAGGCATGAAAACCGACACTAATTTACATGAGCACTATAAGCAAATATTTTGTTTGTTTGTATTTTTTCAACTTAAATTCCATAAACCAGTGACTGAGAAAGAACTTGAGAGTGATGACAAGTGAGTCAGACAAATTAAGCATGATTGAATTGAAGCGCATATGGCAGCTTCTAACTGCTGTTATAAACAAAGGTAGGTGTATATGGGTACCTGCCCTCTTTAGGAGCAGGGAAGGTAAAGCAGCGAGGGAGAGGAGATGGGCGCCGCCCTCAACATGCTGGCCCCTAGAGAAGCTGAGGTCTCTGATGCCTCACTCCCCTACAACCGCCTAGGTTATGGGACACCTTTACCTTTAGGTGTGGAGAACATGGATCATATCCTGAAACATGAAACAGATTTTGTGGAAAGGTTTTGATCAGGGGTAGCAGGCAGGTCAGACGTCAGAACCCGCATCGGTAAAGCAAGGGCAGCCTTCAAGCAGCTCAGAAACGTCTGGGGATCAAGCGACATCAGCATCGCCACCAAGACCAGGCTCTTCGACACCATCATCAAGCCAATACTAATCTATGGAGCAGAGACCTGGAGAAACACCGTCACCACCATGAAGAAAATCCAGGTCTTCATCAACACCTGCCTCAGGAAGATCCTCAAGATACGCTGGCCAGACAAGATCAGTAATGAAGAATTATGGCAAAGAACCAGACAACAGCCTGTTGAGAAAGAAATCCTACAGAGACGTTGGCGATGGATAGGACACACCCTACGGAAACGTGTATCCAGCATCACAAGACAAGCTCTCACCTGGAATCCACAAGGGAAAAGAAAGAGAGGGCGGCCTAGAAAAACCTGGCGCCAGGATCTGGATGCAGATGCGAAAAAGATGGGCAAGACGTGGGGACAACTGGAACGCCTAGCCCAGAGCCAAGATGCCTGGAGACAGCTAGTTGGCGGCCTATGCCCCAGAAGGGACCACAGGCAGACATGACATGACATGACAGCAGGCAGGTAGGATAACCTATTGGGTCCCCAAAGGCAACATTGAAACATGATCTATTACAGTTTGTTTATGCATGTCTGACTGTGTAGGCTTGTCTTCTTCATTGTGTTTGTGTTCTCCATCTGCATGTCATGACAGGGAAAACTATGTATGCTGTTTTGTTGCTATTGGTCATCAATATGGGAACTTGTATGTACACTTAGTAATTCTGGGTGAGATTATTGCGTGCATGACAGATTTTGATCCTCTATCACATACAATCCAACCTTACTTTGGCGTCAAGATTATAATTTACAAAGTGTGTGATGGGTACATTATTTGTTGGCGAGACTTGATCATAAATTGTGAGTCATATAAGAGCAAGACAAAAAAGTCAGAACACAACACCCAAGCATTTCACATAGAAAAATATCTGTTTATTTAAACTTTATTCAAGCTAAATAGCTGACCAGCTTATACTGGGTCAAAAGGAAGGCTCATATATTCTCTCTCTCTCTCTCTCTCTCTCTCTCTC
>CM060317.1:8753712-8766212 GCA_030674155.1 Stramonita haemastoma
CACACACACACACACACACACACACACACACACACTCATACTACACAAAATATCACATTGGATAGATGTAAGATGGGATTCCATACCATTCTGGAGAAAAGCAACCATTTGGCTGATTGTCACGTTTCCTGTATGTCTACCTCAGTGTGCGTGTGTGTGTGTGTGTGTGTGTGTGTATGTGTGTATGTGGTGTGGCGTGCGTGTGGCGCATGTGCGTGTGCGCGCGTGTGTGTGTGTGTGTGGTGTTTTTGCAACATGCACAATACAAAAGGGCAATAGAAAGTTGTATAGAAGTCCCTTTCCATCTCCCCCATACAGAACGTGGCTACACAGAGGAATGGTTATCGTTGGCAGCCTGGGATCACTTGGCTATCTACATACATCGTGCCCATGACAAAGCGTGCAGACAACGGGACTTTGACTCTCTAGTTTTTATGGCCTGAAGTGCTTCTGTTTTTTTTTAGAGGTTATATGCTCACGTATGCATGCGTACGCATACTTATACATACACACACATTGACAGATACATGCACACTTGCAGAGTTGGATAGAATAGCCCGTTGGTTAGAGGGTTGTGCTTGAAATTTCATGGTGTGGATTTTTAAGTTTGGGTTAAAGCCACCACTGAATTTCTTGTTTGAAGGGATTTTCCCCCTGAAAGATAACATCAGTGTTGACTCCACTGTCCCAAAAGTCTTTTGGATGAGACCATAAGCCGAGCCTCCATGTGCAAACACATGGAGAACGTCCTGCACCCATGTTTAAAGTCATTTTTGCTGTTTAGAAGAGTAGGCTATTGTGTGCTGGTAAGTACAGATGTCAAAATTTACAAATGGGCGTGGACATGGGGTACAGATCTACGTTGTAGCATTTACCTTAATTTATTTCAAATTCTCCTTCCTCAGCTAGTGTTCTGGGGTTTATGTATGGTGACATTTTGTGACTGCAACGGTTTCTATCCACCATTTAGGTAGCCACATCCTGACTTGGGGGATGGTCACCAGGGTCTGCCAACTCTCTCAGTCTCTGCTGAGATTTCTTGTAGCCCTCCCAGACCACCGATCTAAGTGATTTTGGCAATGCATTCTGTTAATGTTAGTTGTCTGCCTATTTTCCTTCTGCCCCCAACCTTACCTTAGAGGACTGTCAGATGTCAGTTTAGACTTGTCTGCGTGTTTCTGTTTGCATGACCAACATATCTCAGTCCACACTTATCAATTTCAGCCAACATTTGTATTGGTACTGAGAGTTCATCAAAAATGCGTTCATTGTTTCCACTGTCTAACCATTTGACTCTCAGAAATCAGCTGTAGAACCTCATTTCAGCTGTGCTTATCTTATTTTTTCCAATTTCGTAGTGTGTACGTGTCTGATCCGTGCAGCAAAACAGATAATACAGATTGTTTTTAACAGTTCACATTTTGAGGTGTTTATGTATCCTTCTATATTTCCAAAAGTTGTTTAACTGAATAAACTTTTGATTGTATATATCAGTTTCTAGCCTTAACGTCTTGTAGACATGAGCCATTATTCTCTTTTACAAAGCTTAGTTATTTAAAATATTAAACAAATTCCAGATCTGGCTTCTAAATCTTAAGATTCTAAGATGTGACTGCACCATTAATGTGCAAGGTGTAGGGATTTTTGTGCATTTTGAGGATGAAGGCATAGCACCAAAAAAAGGGAAAAATTTGCATACTGCATCGCTGGTGATTGGAATCACTAATCAAGGAAGCGTTTGGTTTAAAAATAGGCCTTGGCCCGATCACTACACCTGGTTTACCCTGCTGTGAATAGGCACTGCCCCTACACTTCCTGCTTCAGGGGATTGGAGAGCCTGACTAACTAAGCCCTTTGGGATGCAGGAAACACATCAGTATTGATAAGATCCACACCTTCAGGAAATTATGTTCTAAAAATTTCCTCTTTTCTACCCTCTCTTTGTTTCTACCTTGTTCCTTTTTCTTCGTGTCCATTTTCTGAGTTCTTGGTTCATTCTCCTGCCTTTTCTCCAGAAAAATAACTTAAAAGAGAATAATTTTCTCGCCATGCCCAAATCGGATCGGCTGGGCCTGACTTGTCAGGGGCTGAACGGCAGAGCAATATTTTTGCTCATATGATAGACAACAATAGCTGTAGTCTAGGCGTTTGACAAAGAAGATACTGACCCTTAAGATAACTATTAAGGAGTCATTTCACTTATGCGTTGCAGGCCAGAAGAGGAGGACAGCAAGGTAGATGTAAACCGACGGTACCACTATAGCTGTACAAACGTGTGAGCGCACGTTTCTTTCCAGCTCCTTTTTTCCTATACAGTAAGTAAAACTACAATACGTACAGGATTCCAATGCGTGTACGAACGTTCTTTTTTGGGTTTGTTCTATTCCATGTTTCAGTTTATCTATAAAGGGTAACGGTGTTCCATAACTTTTGTGGTCGTAGGGAAGTAAAGCGTCAGAGATCTCAGCTTCTCTAGTGGCCAGCATATCATTAAGGGCAGCACCCATCTCCTCTCCCTCGCTGCTTTACCTTCCCTGACCCTAAAGAGGGCAGGTACCCATTAACAGCTGGGTGAACTGGAGGACTGAACTGAAGCCAAGGCGCGGAAATGGTCACCCACCCACTTGGTAACCACGCTTGATGCTGCTTAACCTTAGTTTGGGGAAAGCCAGTGCTCTGACCACTGAGCTATCCAGGCCCAATCTACAGCGCTTACTGTTTTCTTGCATTTGTTCTGGCGCTTTATATTTCAGTTTACTTATTATAGTTTTCTCTTTTCTTGTGTTTGTTCTATTTCATGTTTCGGTTTATACAGAGAGCTTTCTATTTTCTTGCATTTGGTTTTATATTTTATTTTTCGTTTTGCTTACAGAGCTCTCTAATTTCTTGTTTTTTTGCTTTATAATAATAATAATAATAATAATAATAATAATAATAATAATAATAATAATTAATAATATAATGATAATAATAATAATAATAATAATAATAATAATAATAATAAAATAATAATAATACATGGAATTTATATAGCGCTATATCTTGTAAAACAAATCAAAGCGCTTGCATTCGACCTATACAATACACAATCAATCAATAACCATTTATAAATAGCTATAGCAAATTCGATTCATGTTCATTTCTTCTTCTTTGTCAAACACTCAATGTTTCGTTTTATGCAGAGCTGTTTTTCCGCTGTTTTTTTTTCGATTCCATATTCCAGATAATAGAGTATTCTATTGTCTTCCATTTGTTCTTCTGTTTTTTTGTTTCGCTTTATTTACAAAACTTTCTACTTTCTTGATTTGTTTCCTGTTTTCTGTCTCATTTTCTGAATAGAACTTCCTTTTAGCCTATCTTTCATTGTTCTCCTATTTTAGGTTTTATTTTATTAGTCTGATGAAAGGTATTGTGTTGTTGTTTTCCTCCTGTTTGCATGCATTGTTTACGTTTTACTTGAGCTTTTACAGGAAATACCTGCAGGGCGTATTCACTTGCGGCAAGATTAATCATGGATCGTGTGTCACAGGGGGATTTCCACACCCTTTTAATCTCTGCGTGTTTCTGCTCCTCTCACTTGTATCTCTCTTCTTCTTGTTCTTGTTCTTGTTGTTGTTGTCGTTCTTCTTCTTCTTTTCTTCTTCTTCTTCTTCTTCTTCTTCTTGTTCTTCTTGTTCTTGTTCTTGTTGTTCTTCTTGTTGTTCTTCTTGTTTTCTTCTTGTTCTTCTTGTTCTTCTTCTTGTTCTTCTTGTTTTTCTTGTTCTTCTTCTTGTTCTTCTTGTTCTTCTTCTTGTTCTTGTTCTTCTTGTTCTTCTTCTTGTTCTTCTTCTTGTTCTTCTTCTTGTTCTTCTTCTTCTTCTTCTTCGTCGTCGTCGTCGTCGTCGTCGTCGTCGTCGTCGCTTTCCACGTTTTTTTTTTTTTCTCTCTTTTTCTGTCTTTCTCTGTATCCCTGTCTCTGTTTCTGTCTCCCTCTATGTGCCTCTCTTTGTTTCCCTCTCTTTCACTACTCCCTCTGAGGATTTTTTAATTGCCAACAATGTCTCTTTCCACGTTTTATCATTGTCTCTCTCTGTCTCCCTGTTTCTCTTTATCTCTGTCTTTCTGTCTGTTTGTCTGTCTGTCCGTCTGTCTATGTCTCTGTCTGTCTGTCTGTCTGTCTGTCTGTCTGTCTGTCTGTCTGTCTGTCTGTCTGTCTGTCTGTCTGTCTGTCTCTCTCTCTCTCTCTCCTCTCTCTCTCTCTCTCTCTCTCTCTCTCTCTCTCCCTCTCTCTCTCTCTCTCTCCTTCTCCCTCCCTCCCTCTCTCTCTCTCTCTCTCTCTCTCTCTCTCTCTCTTTACTGTTTAGTATCTTTTTATCTTGATGTTTCCCTGAAAAGGGCGGGGACTGGATGTAAAAAAGCACATGAGTGCTTATCTATTATCCTCGAATAAAAGAATTTTGCCTTCTCTCTCTCTCTCTCTCTCTCTCTCTCTCTCTCTCTCTCTCTCCTCTCTCTCTCTCTCTCTCTCTCTCTCTCTCTCTCTCTCTCTCTCTCTCTCTCTCTCTTTCTTTCTTTCTTTCTTCCCGGCACCGTTATATTAAGATTCTTTACACTCAAAAGTAAGTAGGAGTAGAAACATGGACCTGGTTTATCACAGCTTGGCTACCAGACAACACAAAGCAGGCTACAGTCTGGAATGTCAGTTTTAATGGCAGCAGAGAAACTCTCTGCAACCTTTCTATAGCGGATATCACGGGCCACACCTATACATTTGCTTTTGGGGCTTGAAATTCTCACCCTTAGTCTCTATTAGTGGTGTTGGCGTTCTCTTTTTTGCTTGTGTGTTTTGCTCTGACACAGAAAGAATGAAACAGACTAGAGTTATGTGGATGGGTGGGTGGGTGGGTGGGTGAGAGAGAGAGAGATAAGAAGAAAGAAGAGAAAAAGAAAGAAAGAAAGAGAAGAAAGAAAGAAAGTAAGTATGAAAGAACTGAATTGAATTTTAATTGAATAGAATGCCATTTAAAAAGCATTTTAATATAAACCTACAGGCATTTTGTTATACAACCAGCCTTCTGGGCAAAAAAGCCCAAACCACAAAACAAATAAACCACCCCAGCAAACAAAACAATGAGAGAGAGAGAGACACAGAGAACAGAGAGAGACACATAGAGAGACAGAGAGACAGAAAAAATAGACAGAGAGAGAGACAGAGAAAGAGAGAAAGAGAGACAGAGATACAGAAAGAGACAAAGAAAGAGAGACAGAGAGACAGATAGAGACAGAGACAGACAGACACAGAGACAGACAAACACACAGACCAACCGACTGACCGACAGAAGCACACACATTTATAGGTCGATAAAGAATTAGACAAAGAAAGACAAATGTTTGGAAGACAAAAACGATGATGGACGGACGGACGGACAGAGGACGGACGGACAGAGGGACGGACAGACGGACGGACAGAGGGACGGATGGACGGACATGCAAAACGAACGGCCAAATACGAGGCAGGGAGGGAGCAGAAAAACCATATTGGATAATTGTCGGATGGGGTCACATATTAATCTAGGTAAAAGCAATATTTTGTGAATCGTCACGAAGCGTGTGTTTGGGCGTATACACACTCCTTTCTCTGTTAACCCCCTTCTATATGTTTGCTTGCCTGCCTGTTCATATCTCTCTGTGTGTCTGTTTGTCGTCTGTCTGTCTGTCTACCTTTGTCTGTCTGTCTCTCTGTTTGTTCTGTCTCTACTTTCTTTCTTTTTTTTTTGGTTTGGATCATGCACGCGTGTGTGTGTGTGTGTGTGTGTGTGTGTGTGTGTGTGTGTGTGTGTGTGTGTGTGTGCGTTGCGTGGTCTCGCGCAAGCGGTGTGTATGTTTGTCTGTATGTGTGCATGTGTATGCGTGTGTGCACGTGAGCGCGCGGCCGTGTGAGTGTGTGTGTTTGGGGGGGGGGGCGAGCTTCTGTATATGCATGCGTTGCGTATGTGTGTTGGTGCATATTAGTATATGTATGTGCTTATGTACGTGGACGTGCGCATCGGCGTGTGGTGTGTGTGGTGTGTGTGTGTGTGTGTGTGTGTGTGTGTGTGTGTGTGTGTTGTGTGTGTGTGTGTGTGTGTCGTCGCGTCGCGTGCGTGTGTGTTCCTGCGTATGTGTGTTGTATGTTGCGTGCGTGTGTGCACGTGAAGACGCTGATGCGTGCGTGTGAGTGTGTTTGAGTGCGTGTGTTTGTGTGTGTATATGTGTGTGTGTTCGAACGTATGAGTATGTATGTGCGTGAGTGCATTATATGTACGTGTGTGTGTGTGCGCGTTCGCATATGTGTGTGTGTGCGCGTGAGCGCGCGCTCGTGTGTGTGTGTGTGTGTGGTGTGTGTGTGTGTGTGTGTGTGTGTGTGTGTGTGTGTGTGTGTGTGTGTGTGTGTGTGTGTGTGTGTGTGTGTGTGTGTGAGTGTTGATATCTGACAAGCATCAAGTTCCCACGCAGTGACAGAGGGGCGGGCAGTGGAGGGGCGGCATCGATCGTGACTGTGCAAGTGCCAATGGCCCCAGTGAGGGATTGCCTTCAGCCCCAACACCTTATGCCGCTGCAAGGACGGGGGGAAAGGGGGAGGTGGGAGAGGGAGGGGGGAAGGGGGGGAGATGACTGCTGTGGTGGTGTGGTGGTGGTGGTGGTGGTGGTGAGTGTGAAAATGGTGAGGTGATAGTGGTGGTAAGGGTGGAAGTTTTGGAGGTGGTGGCTGTTTTGGTGGTGGTGGTGTGGTGGTGGTGGTAGTCGTGGTGGTAGTGGTGGTGTGGTGGTGATTGGTGGTGGTTGTGGTGGAGGTTGTTGTGGAGTTGGTGCGTGAGGTGGTGGAAAGGTTGTAGTGATGGTGGTGGCAGTGGTCATAGTTTTGACAGAAATGGTGTAATGGTCATGGTGGTGGTGATGGTGGTTGTAGGGGTAGGGCAGGTTTCTGGAACTATCGGCTGAATCTTTTATTTTTCTTCTTTCTTTTTTCAACTTTGTGTGACAGAATGCAATGCGATATTTCAAATGGATTGCTAATGGACATGCCAAGACAATGGTGACGATGACGACTACAACGACGATGATTGCGGTGGTGGTGGTGATGATGGTGGTTGTAATAGTGATATAAAAGAGAGCAGAATGCAGATGATGCAAAATATAAAGGATGCAAAGAAAAAGAAGAAAGAAAGAAAGAAATGACGAAAAAATGAAAGAAAAAAGAAAGAAAGAAAGAAAGACAGACAGAAAAAGAAAGAGAAGAAAAAGCGAAAAGGAGAGTAAAGACACGTGTGTTACTCACTAGAAGTTTGAGGAAGGTGTTATGGTGATGACGACGAAAGGCAATGAGTGATGCATGATATTGTGCTGCCATAAAGATTTCTATGGATGACTGTTGATGATGATAATAACGACAGTGACAACGACAGTAATGAAAATGATGAAAATCATGATGCTAATGACAACTACGATGTTGATGACAATGATGGTATAATAGGACATCGTTCGGATCGTAGTAAGGATGATAATGATGACGACGATGACGACTAAATTAATGTGACATAACTTTCTGACTGGATAATGTTACTAACAATACACCCCAGACAGCGAAATCCATTTTGCTCAGTGTCTTCTTTGCGTGTGAGATATTAACAACCGGCTTAGATAAAAGGGTAGCATTAAGTAGAACACTCATACAAGAGTTCCTATAGGAAAATATATAGGCTACAATACCGATTGCCATTTTGGCTCAGTAGATCGCATTGCAGATGATCCAACTGGGTTCGTGGGTTCAAACCTAATTGATGAGATGTTCAGATTGTTCTAGCTGGTCCAGCCTAGTGTGAGTGTGATATTGGTTTATTTACACAATCCTGTTATACTGTAATTACAGAGAGAGAGAGAGATTGAGAGGAGGGAGAGGAGAGAGAGAGAGAGAGAGAGAGAGAGAGAGAGAGAGAGAGAGAGAGAGAGGAGAGAGAGAGAGAGAGAGAGAGAGAGAGAGAGAGAGAGATTTCACACAGAGCTAGAGAAGGACAATACATCACACGGGACAGAAGGACACACACACACACACACACACACGCGACGCGCGCCGCACACACCACACACACACGCACGCACGCACACACGCACGCACGCACGCAAACATTTTATGGATGGCTTGAAGTAAAAAAAGAAAACAAAGTAATAAAGAGCATTGTGATGTGTGTAGAGTTGGGGAGGTAGAGAGAGAGGGATGCCATTGTTGACACTTGTGTTTTTTTCCGCGCTAACGGTAATGAGTGCATGGTATATGAAGATATTTACAGGTGCGTTTATGGTAGAACTAAAGAAGAGATGAAAGGGGGTGGTTAATGTGCTTGTAAAATGTTGTAACATAAGAGGTTTTGATTTCGTGCTTCGTATCACTTTTTTTCTTTTTTGGATGAATTTTATTTTTGTTTGTTGATTTGTTTGTTTGCTCATTCTATCTTTATTGACTTTTCTTTTGGTTTTAGTTTTGAGATGCATTACATGATTAACAAAAATGCATTGTATATTTAATGTAGTATCTGGATATAAAAGCTTGACTTTAAACAACTTTGATTTTGACACACACAATGAGGTCGTAGTCATCATCGTCACAACGACCACAACTACCATCTCTATCGTCATCGTGGTCGTCCTCCTTGTGGGTTGTCGCTCATTATCCTATGTCTGTGTGTGCTGCGTGCATGCGTGCGTGTGTATGTGTGTGTTTGTGTGTATGTGTGTGTGTTGCATGTGTGCGTGTTGAGTGTGTGTGTGTATGTGTGTGCGTATGTGTGTGTGCATGTGTGCGCGCGTGTGTGTGTGTGCGTGTTGCGTGCGTACATAATTATGTTTTATATAATCCTACCAGAAAGGAAGGTAGATGTCATGATAAACGGATATTTACACAGCTGATACACCTGTCAGTCAACCCTCAAGATGTCTTCATCATGTCACAATATGTCTGTAAAATGCAAAAGCATTGAAACGCGAATCAAGCAAATATTACATCAAAGGAAATAAAAGTATCTAAACCCATATATAAAACATCGGATGGCATACGCAAAAACATTTCCTTGATAATGAACAGGGTACCAAAGGCTTTCGAAAATTAGTACAAAAGTCAGGTGCAGACATATTGGTCGTTTAGTGTGTTATAAAATCAATATTTCTGACAGCTAAATCAAACGAAATTTCAATCAAATCCACAACTTCAAAGCAGTATATAAAAACAAATGAAGAGACGCTTGTACCTTCCTGCCAAAGAAGCTACAGAAAATTGGGCAAAAGATAGAAATAACAAGCACTGCAAAAGATAACATTAACAAATGGTAGATGAGTGTGTGGTGGGGAGGAGTGAGTGAAGGAAGAGAGAGATGAGAGAGAGAGAGAGAAGAGAGAGAGAGAGAGAGAGAGAGAGAGAGGAGAGAGAGAGAGAGAGAGAGAGGAGAGAGAGAGAGAGAGAGAGAGAGAGAGAGAGAGAGAGAAGAGAGAGAGAGAGAGGAGAGAGAGAGAGAGAGAGAGAGAGAGAGAGGAGAGAGAGAGAGAGAGAGAGAGAGAGAGAGATCATAAACATGACCTTTCCCCATGCACAGAAAATAGCATCTGTTAAGCATTGCCTCTTATATGCTGTCACACTTTGAAAACGTTGCTGATGCATCTCTATGGCTCGTGTGCGTGGGTACGCGCACGGGCACGTGCATAGGCACACATTCGTGGTCTGTGCATGGGTTTGCGCGCGCGCCCCCCTTTTATATATATATATATATATATATATATATATATATATATATATATATATATATATATATGTATATATATGTATATATTATGTGTGTTTGAGAGACAGACGGGAACAGCCAGCCAGCCAAACATACATACAGACAAACAGACACATAGACAAACAGACCAACACACAGACACAGCCACAGCAACAGTTACACAAACCGACTGAAAAACAAAAACGAAACAGACCATCACAAACACAAAAATGTACAAATCGCCAAACACTTGACAATAAATGAAGGCTGATAATAGTTATCTAACATTCAGAAAGATAGGCCTGACGTCGATGTGTGTGCGCAACTTAGTGTGCAAGGGCCCATAGTCAGTATGGTAGAGGCTGTGGTTTAGCCAGCAGCAAAGATCAAAGGCTGTGGAGCTGAAGAGGAGGAGGAGGAGGAATCCGGCAAAGGCACCTTCCTATCGCTTACCGCACACTGATCTACAGTGCTACCTGTCCTGTCAACCCCTACACTGCTCTCTTCGTTCATTTAGAACATATCCCCGAATTCGGAATAGGGTTGCCTAAATGGTGGGAGAGGAGGAAGGGTGGGTAGAGAGGGGACTTTCGCGTATGCAAAAATCTCATCATTGGTGAGTTCTAGCCGAGGAAAAACAAAAAATCCCATCCCAGCTGTTGATCTCAGCGAAAGTTTTGAATCTACAAGCTCATTTAAGTCTGATCACGAGTCACGACGCTCTGATTACTTGACTATTTTGCAACAACCTTGGTTCTCTATCTATCTCTATATATCCCTTAGTCTGGTGACCGTGGGGACACCCCAAAGACAGGCTTTTGTCGAAGTTCTAGGCCTGTCCATTCGCTGTTGTTGTCCTCCCATCTCCTCCTTGGTCTGCCTCTTTTTCTTCCTCCTTGGACATTGCCTTCAGTATTGTTTTTGCAAGTCCTTTTGATCTTGTGACATGTCCATACCATTTAAGTGTGCGCCTCTTAACGATTGTTCGAAGTTTTCGTGGGGGCTAATGCTTTGCTGGATTTGTTGTGCACGTCATCGTTGGTTATGTGGCCTTTATAGGAGGTGCCAAGGAGTATCCGGAAGCATCACCTTAGTTATACATGGCAAAAAGAACAGTTTAATTCTAACAGTACCACGCACTGAGAGGTTGACAGGTTATTGAGGTAATCAATCCAATCCAACTCCCGCTACAAAAGTACACAGGCTATACGGTTCAGTCTATCTGACAATGCAAAGAAAGCAGCACACATCCCAGGGTATATATGTATATCACACACACACACCACACACACACACACACACAACACAGGAGAAGAAAAAAAAAGCTTGGTGTATTTCTTCACGTGGGTACAGTTGGTGCTGGTCTGTGTGAACATCTGTCAGGTATTCTGTCAAAAGGCCGCCATGGGTTCTTGTCAGTGTACAAGTTGGGTTATGCTTGTGGAAGGAATGAAGAGGTGGAGGGAGAGAAGAGAGAGAGAGAGAGAGAGAGAGAGAGAGAGAGAGAGAGAGGAGAGAGAGAGAGAGAGAGAGAGAGAGAGAGAGAGAGATGAGGTAGATATACATACCCAACACATACCAGTACATATCCGATGTCTTAACTGGCAGAGAAAGATAGAACAACAAAACAAATTTTATAGTACACACACACACGCACGAACGCACACACGCACGCACGCACGCACGCACACACACACACACACACACACACACACACACACACACACACACACACACACACACACACACAGAATAACGCACTAAGGAGAGGTGGTGGAGAGGGAGGCTGATTGAGAGCAGGGACAAACGTGAGTTGGAATGATGGAGGAAGACCCTAGGTAGAAAATAAATACGTCTCTAGACAAAAGTGTCAAATAAAACATTTTGGTGAAAGGAGAGAGAGGGGGTCATTCCAGATAGATGGACCACAAAATAGTGAGGAACGACAGCCGACACTGGATTGTAACGTTTGAACTGGATGTGTGTAAGCACATTGCATCTGCAGAAGAATGGAAGGCACTGGAAATTTAAGCACTCATGCAAAATGCTCTGCATGTGTTCATACCCGGACTCTCAATTGATAGTCTCATCTGAAGAACTTTCCAAAGAGTGCTGTAGTTTGTCCTGCTTATGAAAGGCCTATATTATGTGTAAGGAATAAGCTACGTTTAAGCCAATGGAATCAGTACCAAATCTAACCCCAGTCAGAATGTGGCGAGCTTGATGGCGGGCAAAAACGTTTCCATACGCAAAACTGTGTACACACGGGGACTGGATATAGAAAAGCACACGAGTCCATATTTTATTATGCTCGAAATAAAGAAATGAATAAATTGGAAAAGTAGACACTTAACCTCGTAGTTTCTATGGTACACTGAACAGACTATACCAAAAGACAAAACAACAAAAATCGATCTTTTGCTCTCTTTTAGGCGACACTAAGCACAGGGTGGAGAACAACTCTGATGAGAAGATTGTCTGGCCTACAAAGAAAAGGGGAATAAAACCCACAGGGGTATGTAGGCATGCATGTGATGCACTTCTTTGATGTAAGTATCTCCTTTGCCTCTATGTTTCCTATATTATGTCTCTGCCGGGTTTCCATTTTTTATGTCTATCTATGCAGCTCTGTCTTTTTGTATCTGGAACTTTGGTCTGTCTGTCTGTCTACATGTCTGTATATGTCTGTAATCTTGGTCTGAATCTGCCTGTGTGTGGTGTGTTGGGGTTGTG
>CM060317.1:8783712-8798712 GCA_030674155.1 Stramonita haemastoma
CCTCGAGTTCAAACAGGAGTTGAACCCAGGGCTTTTTGCTTTCTATAAAGGCGCTTTACGTCTCGATAGCCGAACTGGGCGGAATCTGACAAAATAAAACCATACGTTTCTTATGGCATTCAAACCCAATAATCTCCCAGCCAGTCATTTATGCCTTACCCACTGCACCACGGTAATCGGCTTTTCTCTCACAGTTTTTGACCCCCAACGATCTCGCTCCCCCCCCCCTCCCCCTGTTTTTCTTCATTCTTATTTTGAACCAACATCTTCATCCTCCTTCTGCCTGTCTGTGGCATCTTACAGACCGCCTGTATCTTTAGTAAACATTTTTTTGTTGATGTTTGTTTTTTTTTTTCTCGGTTCCTGTGCACTTAGATTATGCTATAAATACGTCATGCCATAAACAATGTCTGGAGGTAAACAGGACGATGAAGATAGAAGAACAGATACGGCTGAAAATGAAATGGACGCGGAGCGAGAGAGAGAGAGAGAGAGAGAGAGAGAGAGAGAGAGAGAGAGAGAGAGAGAGAGAGAGAGAGAGAGAGAGAGAGAGAGAGAGAGAGAGAGAGAGAGAGAGAGACAGACAGACAGACAGACAGACAGACAGACAGACAGACAGACAGATAGATAGACAGACAGACAGACAGAGACAGAGACAGAGCAGACAGACAGACAGACAGACAGACAGACAGACAGATAGACAGACAGACAGAGACAGACACACAGACACAGAGTGAGAGACAGACAGAAACAGACAGATAGACAGACAGACAAACAAATAGAGAGAGACAGACACACAAACAGACAGATACAGACAGAGAGAGACAGAGAAGGCTTGCTACTATGAAAATATACAGAAATAACTATTCAAACAAAACACTTCATCATCTTATGGTAACGCAGACAAGGTAGGGATCACGTTAGCACAGCGGGTAAAACTATTTGCATTCTTTGTGCATTGACTGCAGAGAAAGAATGTTAGATAAGCATGCCAACACTATTTACAGAAATAATGACGTTATCAATAAGCCCCACCTTTACCCCACTTGTTAGTGCTCACATCTCAAAACAGTCATTCTTATGGTTATCTGGCTGTCTGCTGTCCCCCCCCCCCCCCCCCCTCTCTCCTCTCTCTCTCTCTCTCTCTCTCTCTCTCTCTCTCTCTCTCTCTCTCTCTCTCTCTCTCTCTCTCTCTCTCTCTCTTCTCTCTCTCTCTCCATCAATGGGGGATGGGAGAGCATAATGGTCATAACATTGCGCTCGCAATTTGACGAACCGAGTTCGACTCCCGTTCGAGGGGATTTTTTCCCATGGAGTTAACATCAGTGCTGACTCCACTCTCCCCAAGAGTCTTTCGGATGAGACTAAAAACCGAGGCCCCGTGTGCGAACAAATGCAGAACATCTTGTGCAAACGTTAAATCCTGTTCCATTTTTCGTAAGAGTAGGCCATTGTGTGCCGGTGGTGGAAACAGATGAAATGATTTACAAAACTGCATACACACGGACACTGGATGAAAAAAAGAACATAAGTGCTTATTCCATTATCTTCGATATAAAAAAATGAATAGATAAAAAAAAAAAAATAATAAAAAAAAATAAATAAATAAATAAACCTGACAGGGTATGTTTGTTTGTCTGTCTGTCTCTCTACCTCTCTCTTTCTGTATCTGTCTCTCTCTCTCTCAATCTGTCTGTCTGAGGATTTCAGTTGAAATTGACGAAAAATTATCAGTTTTATTTGTAAACATATTATTTATTTATTTATTTATTTATTTATTTATTTATTTGTTTACCATTTTATTCTTTCATAACATTCGAAAGACTAGCACGTAGACTAGTGAATGGGGGAAAAGTTCAGGCACAAACGAGGACTGGACATTCAGTTCTTGGTGTCCAGGCAGGTGCGTTACCTCTAGTCCACCGTAGGTGGGAATGTGTAGAAAAAAGCTTTGTTTTTGGTCGCAGGTACAACTATGACGTTTTATGTCCACTCTACAAACAAGCAAAACACGAATTAAACTCTTATTTTGATTTGAAGTGCTCATTACCAGCATGGAAATATAAATATAGCTGCAGAGCAAAATCTTCAGTTGCCTTGATAAAAATACTTTTAAATGTTTTATGATAATTAAGTAAAAGCTACCAAACTGCCAAAATAAAAATTTGCAAGAATCGGGAACACTTTTGTTCTGCAAGGATCGTGTGGTTTTTTGCCACTAGCTATCAGTTAAAATTCATTAATTAAGCTGTTTACAATCTTGGAAAAAATACTTGGTAAGTAAGGTGTTGAATATATCCATGTTTCTAAAATAAACAAAAAAACCCTGGTGATTAAACAGTACGGACTGCTGTTCTCTTGAAGAAAACAGCTTGGAAAACCAGGGTACCATTTCCTAATTTTTGTGTTATAAAACTGTCTGGCAGGTTCGTTCTCACCAGTTCTATCATCTCCATCACTTCAAGCTGGCCGACAGAGGCTCTGAAGTGAGAGTTGCTTGTTGCTCCTGCTTCTCTCACTCTGATCTCAACACACACAGAGGATTTGTTTTATTTTATTTAAACATCCTTCTGAGCCAGCAGTCCCAGGAAACTGCTGCTTGGAGCAAACTGTTTTTCTTTGGTGTAAAATGCATTGCCTTAACTTGGTGAGAGTCTTAGTTTTAGTTCCTTTGCATGATGAGTTGCTGAATTTTTACACTATTTTTGTATGTAGTATGACTTGGACATGTTAAAATGATGGTGCAATCCCTAAGAAAAAAATAAGTAGCATAGCATGCAGTTTAAATCTTTATAAAATAAATCATCTAAAGGTTCCCTGAGAACAAACAATATTGTTGTGTGTGTGCACGCGCGCGCGTGCGTACGTGCGTGCGTGTGTGTATGTGTGTGTGTGCGCGCATGCGCGCGTGTGGTGTGTGTGTGTGTGTGGGGGGGGGGGGGGGGGGGGGGCGTGCGTGTGTGTTTGCAGGCGCGCGCGCGCGTGTGTGTAAAGTACTTATATATTTGTACTTAACTATCCGTTGGCTTTGGTTTTTAATTTTGTAAACAGCTAGAGATTTGTATTCATAAAGATTTCTAGACATTATATATTGCAGGTATTCTAGAAAAATGAAGACTTTCTAGACCACTTAACTATTTGACTCCATTAGATATCAATTGTATAATCTAAGCATACTCCCTCTGGTACACAAAATCTAGTGTCTTTGACATTATCATGGTATTCGTAAATATGATAATGGTGGTGATAATGATTATTATGAAGATGATGAAGATGAAGATGATAGATGATGATGATGATGACGATGACGATGACAAATGACGACGACGACGACGACGATGATGATGATGATGATGACACTGCTGCTGCTGCTGCTGCTGCTGCTGCTGCTGCTGCTGATAATGCTAATGACGATGATCACACTGGTAACGTAGTGCATAAAACAACAGGAAGACAGCTACAAAATATACAAACTGACTGGCTGGCCAGATGACTGACTGGCTGACTGACTGCATACCAGCTTAAGTAATGAGCTGACTAATTCACCTAAACTGACCTAAAAAGGGCCACGGGATGTTGAGTAATACCCACCAGGGCCGAAAGAAAGAACCGCCTCCTCACCCAACATATTGGTTATCTGCATGGCAACGGCAATATACGGCAGGAGATTTTCAATTACAAGCCTAGGATCAGGTCTGACACATGGCGGTCGATTGGTCTGGCGAAGTGACAGGGATTGTATCGATGCCGGTGATTGGTTGGAGATTTGTTTCCATGTTGGCGTTCCTGGACATGTTCCAAATTAGAGGGAGGGTGTCGGGTTTTGGTCTGTTCCCTGCTGCTGACCCTGAAAATAGTGTTGATTTAGGGCCACAGGGTGGGTGAGTGAGTGACAGCCACAGGGAATGGTGAGGTGTGTGTGTGTGTGTGTGTGTGTGTGTGTGTTGTGTGTGTGTGTGTTGTGTGGTTGGTGTGTGTGTTGTGTGTGTGTTTGTGGTGTGTATGTGTGTGTGTTTGTGTGTGTGTAGAGTTTCGGCCAGTCTCCCTCTCTTCCAAAGGTAGGTTAAAAGTAGTTACTATGTAGGTTTATTTGTGATATTTAAACCACTGCCTGATTGTGAGTAATGCAGATGGACAAATGCCTAGAGGTTCCATTAGTGAGGTTAATATTTTCAATGAATAGATAGAGTGAGGAAATTAGGGAAAGAGTGTATGAGTGTTTGCATGCTGGTACATGCAAAAGCTAGCCCCTGTACACATACACACAAACACACACACACACACACAACACACACACACTCCACACACACACACACATCACACCACAGAGACACATAATATCTCTCTCTCTCTCTCTCTCTCTCTCATCTCTCTCTCTCTCTTCTCTCTCTCTCTCTTCTATCTCTGTCTGTCTGTCTGTCTGTCTGTCTGTCTGTCTGTCTCTCTGTCTGTCTCTCTCTCTCTCTCTCTCTCTCCTCTCTCTCTCTCTCTCTCTCTCTCTCTCTCTCTCTCTCTCTCTCTCTCTCTCTGTCCTTCCTGTCTATCTGTTTGTCTGTCTGTCTGTCTGTCTGTCTCTGTGTGTCTCTCTCTCTGTTTCTTCTCACACGGTTTAACCATCCACACACATAGGTTAAGGTAACTGCATGCATGTATGCATTATTTATATATATATATATATATATATATATATAATATATATATATATTATATAATTCTATACACATGTGATATACCTTATAAACACATGTATATTTAGCGGACACAAAATAGTCCATGACAACAAGAGTTTTGTCCCTGGAAAAATTCTGCATGATAACCCTCTCTGACTGGAAAACAAAGTACCTTTCCAGACAGAAAAAAACCAATGGCTGGCGCTGCTCTTGTAGTGACATGTTCTCCCCAGGGAGAGCA
Source organism: Stramonita haemastoma (assembly GCA_030674155.1). Taxonomy (NCBI): domain Eukaryota; kingdom Metazoa; phylum Mollusca; class Gastropoda; order Neogastropoda; family Muricidae; genus Stramonita; species Stramonita haemastoma. The sequence continues at coordinate 8,788,624 of CM060317.1, forward strand.
GCCCAAATTTCACACATAGAAATCTTCCATGACTTATGATGGTATAAAATGACATAAAATATGAAACACATACATATAAACGCATTTGCACAAATCAATCAGTGCAGTACCCTTATCTTTAAGCCACATCTAGAGGAGAGAAAAATAACCAGTGGTCAGAGTGCTGGCTTTTCCCAAGTCAAGTTAAGCAGCCTCGAGCTGGCTATCCATTGGAAGGTGAACATTTGTGCGCCTTGGTTTCAGTACAGTCCCCCCAGTTAACCCAGCTGTAAATGAGTACCTGATCTCTTTAGGGTCAGGGAAGGTAAAGCAGCAAGGGAGAGGAGATGGGCACCGCACTCAATATGCTGGCCCCTAGAGAAGCTGAGGTCTCTGATGCTCTCTCCCCCTACGACCACATAGATTATGGGACACCTTTACCTTTTACCTTTTACCATATTGCAGAATCGCAGCAACAGGCCCTGCAGCTGTCAGCCAGCCTCCCTTCCCTTCCCTGTGGCCATAAATCAACACCATGTTCAGCATCACAGACCACCAACGGAGGAAACCCAACACCCTCCATCTCATTTGGAACATGTCCAGGATGCCAATACGGAAACAAATCTCCAACCAATCACCGCATCGATACAATCCCTGTCACTTCGCCAGACCAATCGACCGCCATGTGTCAGACTTGATCCTAGGCTTGTAATTGAAAATCTCCTGCTGTATTACTGTTGCTATGCAGCTAAGATGTATGTTCAGTTAGAAGGTGGTTCGTTCTGACAGATATCTTCTGTTATTCCTTGATGTAGTCATCATCATCATCATATCATCATCATCAATCATCATCATCATCATCTCATCATCATCATCATCCTTCCACATCCTCCTCCTCCTCCTCCCTGATCGCCACCATCATCACTGTCATCATCGTGATCATTACTGATATTACATAATAACAGCTATAACAATATCAAAAAATTACAGCCACCTCAACAACAACAGCACACTACTACTACTACTACTACTACTACTATACTACTACTACTACTACTACTACTACTACTACTACTACTACTACTACTACTACTACTACTACTACTACCACCACCACCACCACCACTACTACCACACTACTACCACTACTACTACTACATCTGTTCCTCCTGCTGCTGCTGCTGCTCTGCTGATGCTGATGATGATAATGATGATGATGATGATGAGAGTGAGGATAGTGAAGATGAAATTTTGTTGACGATAATTACGACGATGACGACGACAACGACAACGATGATATTGGTAGTTACGGTGACGACGATGACAAATATGATGCTAACCAGTCATCATCAGAAACTGTAACCACTAGGCGTCCAGTTTCAACGCACACAGCATAGACAAATTTTCAACACAGGCTCAATATCGAATTTTCTGTCCTGAACGGGACACTGGCTGCGATAAGCGATGGCTACCACAGCGATAACGAGATATAATTCTGACATTTTCTGCAAACATCCATCAGTTTCGGTTACTTTTCATATAAAAGCTTTTTTCAGAAAGGACACACGAGGTATTATTTGAGACATTATCGAAATTCGGAGCCAAGCGATCCGTCAAAGGAAGGCAGGGGGCAGGGGGCAGTTGACCCAAGCCTTCAGTATGTGTAAAGCCTAATGGCTATCTGTGAGTGAAGACAAATCGTTTCATGGCCATCGTCAGTGAAAAAATGGAACGAAAACCTATCATTCAGGTAGTTTACTGTAGCTATCTTCGATAAATATCTTAAGCGTCGTTTCTTTTGCGATGTGAAGGTTTTCATATGATTATATTTCTTGAGTATGGAAGCATGCTTATGTTCTGCAACAGAACTCTCAATTTGAAGTAAGCCTACATTTACATTGTTTCTATAGCTTATTTTGGTCTTTATCAACCGCCGCAGGTGACGTTTTCTTACACAAAATCAAACAAGTAAGATTGGAACAACACACACGAAAACAATAATTCCTAAAAATAGACATTATAAAAGTCAATAAATATTTCAAAGTTCCCAGATTTTTCCATTTTCAAATGGAAAAATTGCTATAGTGCTATATAAACATTTACTGAATTTTTTTCTTAAGCAAACTGAGCATCAGCACTGAGAATGCATTAGCAAAGTACACGCACAGTCCTTATTGTTATGATAATTATGGTATTCCACAAAGAGTGACCAATAGAGTTAAAATATAAAAATGCCAGCAATCAAAAACACACACACACACACACACACACACACACACACACACACACACACACACACACACACACACACACACACACACACACACACGCTCGCCCTAAAAAAATTAAACAAACAAAAACCCAAGCAACAAAAACTAAACAAAACTGAAAAAGAAATGTAAGAAACTAAGCAAGTGATCATAATATACAAAAACAGATAGCGAACAAATTACATTTTCCTAAACGCTTCCTATCCAGTGATACGTAGATTCACAGGATTGGGAAAAAGGTTCTAAGCCAGTCGAATGTTGTTGTTCAGTGAGCTCTTCGGGCCAGAATGCTTAAAAACCAAAACACTAACAAAACAACCCAACAAATAACATCAATAAAATAGCAGTGAACACGAACCAAAGTATTCTTACATGCACAATATTTGCGGAATAAAGAATATAACTGAAGACAATTGATATGAAGCTTCATGTCTGCCATAAAACCAACTTTTATTTGAATATATTACTGTCAAAAAGATGTAAGTATGAATCATAAACACATGATTCAGGCTCTTAAAAAGATTTAAAAATATAGTACTTGTGCTTAGAAAAGCAACAGTGCTACTCATAAAGTCTTAATGACTTTAATAGTCACCTTTTGGATGTTTTGTAGTACAATGCATACACAAATTCAGGAACGTTTCGGCGATGTTAAAAAATCGACTTACCAAAAGTTATTTTCGATCATGGCATGTAAAGAATAAAAAACAAACTGGAATTCATCGTCAATTTTGGTATTCACATTTCTGGAAAAGTTGATTTAATTCAAAACTACAAATAATCTGGCTAACACATACACGTACATACATAAGACTGTCTGCATAAAAGAATTTCTAGATAAAACAGAGTGAGAGAGTCGTTTAATAAAAAAAATATGCATAAAGTAATGATAAATCAAATCAAATCAAAACAAAACAAAATAATAACTATGTTAAACTATAACTATGTTATTATGAACAATAAAACTTTTTATGCAAGTGGCAACAAACAAAAACTTTTTTAAACAGAGGGCAAACACTCTTTTAAACCTTGCTGCTACAGAACACAATGCTCCGATTATCAAGGCTGGATGACTCATTAAGCCCGATATGGGCAGACAATGCTTAACAACAATTTAAAGAAAGACACCAGAGTCATCTCTTGCCCCTAGGATTCACCCTTCCCTCCCCCCGTCCCCCCCCCCCCCCCTGCCCTCTATTCTATATCATTTAATACACCCACACAGACTCCCAGCCTAAAACAAGCGCCTTTTTCTTTATCCTTTCCCACTTGTTTACAACAAACAGAACAGTTTTAGCTCCACCCTCCTCTTCTCACTTTACCCCACCCTCCTTATCTCCCTTGCACTTACGTAAGGCCACACTCTGCAGTTGCACTTTAAGCACAAAGTAGAAAGTATTTGCTATGAACTTAAGCCTGCACACATTACGTATCGGAGCGCTTGTTTGTTTTAAACAATCTTGAATTTAAAGGCCACCTGCAAACTCTGCCTTGACACACGATAATGGAAATTGTACACATAAATCCCCATAGGGATGCCAGGAGAATTTCACAGTAAATAGCATTCCAACCTGGAAATTCTCTGCTAGGAATTCTCTCTTTTCTATTCCTGTCTTTGTTTCTACCTTGCTCTTTTTCTTCCTAAAACCTTCTTCTTGTCTATTTTCTGTCTTCTTGGTCTATTCTTCGTCGTGTTTTTTTTCCGGAAAGACTTAAAAGATAACAATTCTCTCATACCAGAGTCCTATACGCTGGGCCTGACTTTTCAGGTGCATAACGGCAGCACAACGCATTCTAGCTCCTATGACAGACAACAATAGCTACTGTCTAAGCGTTCAGCGACAAAGAAGGAGAAGTACAGATAATAGTTTTCTGCATTCAGGCAGATCATATTTGTATTCCTAGTTATAAGCATGCGCAAGTGTCACACGTAGAGATACAGTACCAGTTCTTACATCAGAATGATTCATTTTCACATGGCTATTATTCATACAGTGATGGCAGATATAACTGAGTGGTGAAGACCATTAGACTTTAACCCAATGGGTCCATGAAGTCGTGGGTTCGAATCTCGGCGGCGTTAGGTAAATTTAATGTGGAGAAATGTACGATCTTCCAGGTCAACGACAAGTGCAGACCTGCAAATGCCTTAATTCCCTTCGTGTATATATACAAGCAGAAGATGATTTATGTACCTAGTCATTTATGTCAGCGTCAGATGGATCACGGAAACACAAATACACTCAGCATATCTCTCTCTCTCTCTCTCTCTCTCTCTCTCTCTCTCTCTCTCTCTCTCTCTCTCTCTCTCTCTCCTCTCTCCTCTCTCTCTCTCTTTTATATATATATATATATATATATATATATATACATATACCGTAAAATCCCTAGCATAAGCCCACCATCTAGCAAACGCCCACCCCCCACTTTGGGCCAAAAGTTGTGCATAGGGGTAACTACCTAGCAAACGCCCACCCTGCTTTTTTCAAAGAGACTATGCTCACTTTCACTAGGATTTGTACAGACTGTTCTGAAAGTCATCTTTTTCCCCTTCTTTACCTTTTCGTGTTTCTTCCTTTTTTCTTATTCTTTGTCCCCTCTCCTCACTCCCACCCATCCCGACAAATAATAATAATAATACATGGAATTTGTATAGCGCTATATCTTGTAAAAACAAATCAAAGTGAATTAAAATTACGTCATGCTTTTTCCACTGACGTCTTTTGTCTGTCACTGACGTAAGGGTACTTTGACGACGCTTCCTGATGGTTGGAAGTTGGTTCTTGAATATCTTTGTGCCATTTTTGCAAATGCCGAAGCGACAGTCTTACACTGTATCTTTCAAAATGGTTAAGTCGCTGGAAACAGCGCCACTTGGTGTCTTGTCGACAGGGAACCAGCTCAAGCGAAAAGGTCCCTGCAGACTTTGAGGATCAACTTCTTCAGTTCCGACAGAACGTTCTGCGACTACGTCATCGCCACGGTTATCTTCTGTCCAACATCATGAACATGGATTAGACGATGGTCCGGTTTGACATGATGCCAGCCTGTACCAACAACAAGAAAGGTGCAAAACAAGTTAGAATCAAGAGCACAAAGGCTGAAAAAATGAGGCTTCACAGTGGCACTCGTCCTTGTTGGCCTTCTTTGCTTCAAAGTCCCTTTTTTCTATTTTCCTTCACTTCTACTCACACGACCTAACTTACATGCTTTCGGGGTTTTTATTCACTCAATTGCACGGTTGAGCACAAAAATTACTTTGTGCAAAGGGGTCTATCCCTAGCAAACGCCCGACCCTCAATTTTGCCCTAAATCAGTGCACAGGGGGGGGGTGGGCGTATGCTAGGGATTTTACGGTATATGCTGCGAATACGAATGTTCCCGTTTTTTCCCCACCGGCACCATGAAGGTAGCTGCATTCCGACTTCGAGGATGTGTATATTATCATAGTGCCGGTGCGCAGACAGTTGGATTGGCAAAATTCTCATAATTGGCGAACGTCGGAGCTGAAGCCGAGGAACCAAAGAAACGTCCTAGAGTTAGAACTAACATGTATTAAGTCTTGAAACACACACACATGTGTGTATTTTAAAATAAAATTTAAACACACACAAACACACACAAGGCACATAATTATTAGAAATCCTTCCAGCAGACGTTTTACCCCCTTTAGACTTTCACAGAATGTTATTTTTTGGCAAATGTGGAGTGCAGCCAAGGTCCCTATTTTCTTATAATTATCATCTTATAAACAATGCCATGACTCAATTAATTCTCTGTTTCTGTTTTTCTACATAATCAACTCTCTCTTTATCACTGTTTATATATATATATATATATATATATATATATATATATATATATATAATATATATTGGTGTGTGTGTGTGTGTGTGTGTGTGTGTGTGTGTGTGTGTGTGGTGGTGAGTGTGAGTGAGTGTGTGTGTGTGTGTGTGTGTGTGTTGTGTTGTGTGTGTGTGTGTGTGTGTGTGTATGTGTGTGTGTTGTGTGTGTGGAGGGGGGGTGAAGTCAAATTCTTTTATTTCGAGGATAATGGAATAACCGCTCATGTGCTTTTTTTTTACGTGTTTATGTATGTATGTATGTATGTATGTATGTATGTATGTATGTATGTATGTATGTATGTATGTATGTATGTATGCATGTATGCATGTATGTATGTATGTACGTATGTATGTATGTATGTATGTATGTATGTATGTATGTATGTATGTATGTATGTATGTATGCGTGTGTGTGTGTGTGGTGTGTGTGTGTGCGCGCGCGCGTGCGTGCGTGCGTACGTGCATGTGTGTGTGTTATATTTTTGCACTCAGAGCTCAGACCTTAGATACAGTTATTGAAGAAATGTAGGTTCAAAAGTACTGATAATTTTTTCCCGTATGCAAACACTCATTTCAATTCATCAGACATGGTAGGATTAGAGTCATTCCTTATTGCTGATGACTGTACTACTGATAATCTTGTATAATCCTTATTCCCCACGGTTGCAGATGGATACTGACGTACATGCTCTCACCTGGTCCTTGCCGAAAAGGGAATACTACTACTACTACTAATAATAATATACTACTACTACTACTACTACTACTACTACTATATAATAATAATAATAAAAAATATATATAATATTATGTTATATATATGTATATATGTATATATGTATATATATATATATATATATATATATGTATGTAATATATATATATATATATATATATATATATATACATATATATATATATATATATGTGTGTGTGTGTGGTGTGGGTGTGTGTGTGTGTGTGTGTGTGTTTGTGTGTGTGTGTGTGTGTGTGTGTGTGTGTGTGTGTGTGTGTGTGTGTGTGTGTGTGTGCAGTATGTATATGGATATAGAGACACAGAAAGAAAGACAGAGACGGACAGATAGACAGGAAAGAGGGTAGAAGCTGACACGCATGGGGAGAAAGACAAAGAGACAAAGACAAATCTGGAAAACTACTAATTCCCTACCCTTCTACCCCCCCCCCCAACACACATGGGCACGTGTGGACAACACACACATGGAAATGTGTGGACACACACACACACACACACACACACACACACACACACACACACACACACACACACACACACACACACACGAGCGCACGCGCATGCAGTGTATGCATACTTACATGGGGTATTACACAGGTAATGCGAATTGCGCTCATGACCTGCTGACCCTGGTTCAAATCTCGTTCAAAAGAATGATTCCTCTAGAGTTAACATCAGTACCGACTCCACTCCCCCCAAAAGTCCTTCAGATGAGACTATAAACCGAGGTCCTCTCTGCGAATGCTTGCATAACAACTTGCGCATACGTTAAAACCCGTTCCGCTTTTCGGAAGAGTGTGCCATTGTGTGCCGGTGAGAATAGATGACAAAATTGAGAAAACCACATACACACAGTGTCTAGATGTAAAAAGCAAAACCAGAGCTTATTCCGTTATCCTTTAAAAAAAAGAAAAAATACAAAACATATAAGAGGTGATTTCCCACCATCACTCTCACTCTCGTTGCATAGCTGTTCTGTTAGCCAGACTTACAACTCGGGTTTTATCATTGTAGGTGTTTGTTTGTAAGTCCTGCTTTCTGTAACTCTGCATATGCTTGAAGTAAAACACTTTAAGTAAAGCAACAGGGAACACTTTGTGTGTGTGTGTGTGTGGTGTGTGTGTGTGTGTGTGTGTGTGTGTGTGTGTGTGTGTGTGTGTGTGTGTGTGTGTGTGTGTGTGGTGTGTGTGTGTTGTGTGTGTGTGTGTTCACGTATGGATGGTGTGTGTGTGTGTGTGTGTGTGTGTGTGTGTGTGTGTGTGTGTGTGTGTGTGTGTGTAAGAGTGTGGGTAAAGAAGATAGAAAATATCGTAGTATTAAGCGGATAATATAACTGTTGCAAGGACGGTTTCGTTCAAGCATCATTTCTACTGGCTTGCGTATCAAAGCTTTTTTAATCAATAAATTTGTTAAGGAATGGAGAAAAGAACTGGGGATAGTAGTAGACGTCTTTATTACAAGAACTTTAACATCCATTTTGTTGTGGAAAATACATAACTTGTCCAACAGATATATAATGTTTACAATCTTATCATTTTTCGTTGAAGTCGGTAGCTCCCTATTAAGGTAGGACGTTTTCATGATACCCCGGGGAAGATAGGGCATATTCCAAATGTAATATGTCTGTTGTAGGGGAGGAGTTTTCTTTGATCATGGAATGTCCCTACTTCAAACATTTGCGACAAGATTTTCTTCCACAGTATTTTCTTCAGCCTGTGTCAAGTTATATTGCAAGGTGATCAAATGTAAACATTAAGAGGCTCTTCCATCTTTGTCAAAAATCTATCAAATTTGAATTTCATAAAAATATGCAATCAAAGTTTTGGTTTCGTTCTCAACTGAGTACATTGCTTTCCAAAAGCTCCACCCCAACTGCATTTAAAGAGTAGATCTAAATATTTTTCGTAATGCCTTGCATTTTCAATGTATTCTTGATTATTTTTTGCGATATCATACTGGCTCTTCCCATGGTAAGTACTTGGTTTTCAGTTTGTGTTGGTACTGATAATGCTTTTTAAGTCATTTGCTGTTAGGTTTCCTCAGTTGTCAAATACATTTGTAAGCCTCTATGCCTTAAGAGGGGTTACATGAAATAAATCTTGAATCTTGTTTTTTGTGTGTGTGTGTGTGTGTGTGTGTGTGTGTGTGTGTGTGTGTGTGTGTGTGTGTGTGTGTGGTGAACATGGCTAGTATAAAGCAGGAGGAAATAAACTGACAACAGGAAATAGCAATGTCAACACAGGTATTAAAATGTTGTCTAGTTTTATCTCCTCACATACCTGTCTTTAAGCATTAGGGGGCTTGCCTTTAAAGGGAGCTCTTAAACAAATGATATCCTGTTTTGCCTTTTCTTTTGTTTCCCCAAGTATCACCTCTTTTCCTTTCATCTTTTCTCTACTTTGACAGCTAGCAGTGCACAGGATAGGGAAGGAACATTTCATTGTTTTACAATACAGATTTAATGACGGCAAAGAAACCTGTTCTAAGAAATGAATTTAAAAAAAGCTTAAACAACACACACACACACACACACACACACACACACACACACACACACACACACACACACACACACACACACACACACACACACACACACTTACGCACGCACACAACACGCCCCCCCCCATATATATATATAATATATATATATATATATATATATATATATATATATATATATATATATAATTATATATATAAAGATATACACAAATAACGAATAGAAAGATCTACCGAAAATGAATGAAAAATACGGAAGCAACTGAAGTGAATTAATTATCATTTTCTACTTACAAATACATACACCAAATTTCAAGAACTTCACTGTGGAATGCTGAGGGCCTGCCAGTATGAATAGCATCCCTACCTTCTGGAAATTCTGTGTTTGGAGTTTCCTCTTTTCTATCCCACTCTTTGTTTCTTCTTTGTTCCATTTCTTTCTGTAAACCCTTCCTTGTCTATTTTATGCATTCTAGACCCATTTTCCTGCCTTTTTTCCTCAGAAGTACTTAAAAAGAACAAGTTTATCCCAAGCTGAAATCGGATGCACCTGGCTTGACTTGTCAGGCACTTAACGGCAGCACAACTCATTTTTGATCACATGACAGACAGCAAAAGCTGCAGGAAAGACCAATCATAAAGAAATTTCAAGAACCATAGAGCCATTCAATGATTGTGTAATTAAAATAAAACGAATTGTTGGTCCCAAGAAAATGAATACCATAACAGATAATCAGTC
>CM060317.1:8806212-8846212 GCA_030674155.1 Stramonita haemastoma
TTCCTCATCTTCTTCTTCAGATGCCTTTTAAGAAAGATCCATATCTCTCCCGCCTCTCTGTAATCGCCTAGGGAAAGCAACAAAAGTCCAATCACATGAATGTACCAGCCACAAGCAGCCAAGGGAGGGAATGGAAGATCTCGCCTGTCAGTGAGCACAGTGACCTTTGCTTGGGCGGGAAACCAGGGCACCCTCCCACTCACCGAGAGAGAGAGAGAGAGAGAGAGAGAGAGAGAGAGAGATGGAAAATCATGGTTTGCTTTTGGGAGGATAAGATGGCAGGTAATCAATACCTCCAAGTTTCTTTTATTTACTAGAAAACATTTCACCTAATTTGTTTCTTCTTGTCTGGAACATCTCCTTTAACCTTTTTTTTAAAACAAATTGTTTACTACTGATGACGTTTAACATCACGTAACTGTAGATTGTAGGTCTAAAAGACTAGTGTTTATATCTTGGTATAATCTTTAACTGTTCCTTGATGATTATGTGCCTGCTACATTGGTGACCTTTGGTATGACTTGGTGGTGGTCGTGGTTATTGTTTAATAATGTTTCAAACACAAATTGTACATGCTCATTCCACACCCATCTATCTACCCCCCCCCCCCCACACACACACACACACGAGTATTACAAAAAGAATTAAGGCATTTAATTATCTTACCCCTTTTGGGGTACGAAAGATAAAAAGTAACAATCAAAATTAAAACAACCCAATCTATCAATGCCTTGAAATTCGCCTTAAACGATCATGGACAAGCATAGATTAGCAAAGGGTAAACTATAATTATAACAAAATCATTTCCCACCATTTTTAATTTTAACGATTTTTCCCAACTTTAAACATACCATTCTTCCTGCTTGGAACAAAAAAACCCTGACCTTAGTACAAACTTTTGTTGTTGTTTTTTGGGGGGTTGATTGTCAAGGTCTTCAAAATCATATTCCATAATAAAATTAAATTTGTCCCAAATGATACCCATGCTACGATTGCATCAAAGACGTAAATCTTCTAGAAAATTGTTCAATTTACCAGTATCAATTAAAAGCTTGGGATTATCATATCTTTGTTGTTGTTGTTCCTTAACTAGAGCTTCCAGTTACCCAATAGTGAGGTTTTTGCGTATGCAACCGCTTCGTTATTACATCTTAAGTGCAGGAGGAACGAAACATAATTATGTATCCGGTAGAGTTATTATGGAACTTTCGCTTTTATACATGAACCTGAAGTACCATGAAATGAAAACATATCACTATCTATTATTACTTAATGCACATTCTTTACAATGGTATATTCTATTGCATGTTTGCGAGAAAATGTGAAAATTCTGTGTGTGTGTGTGTTTATTTATTTTTTTCTTTTATAATTTTCTTTTATATATTGTGTGTGTGTGTTTGTGCGCGCGCGGAGGAGGGGACAGGATGTGGTGGGTGGTGGGTGGAGGGGAGTAGAGGGTGTTGCTTGATTACAACCACATGAAAGTACCAGAAACCATCAGCAAAGGGAGGCAATAGACGGACTCGCCTGTCAGCACAGAGGGTGACCTTTCCTTAGGCGGCAAAGGGAACACAGCTGGGCTGAAGGATGATTGTGCCGCCAACAGGAATGCACTGGCTTGTGTTTCTTCTCTGACTTATCCCAAAACAATGTGGTGTGAGGGTACCGCGCTATGAAGTAAGACGACAGTTAGGAGAAAAAGAGGGCACCCTCCCTACCAACACTTTGTAACAATGGCCAGTTACACAAGACAGACTTTGTTTAAAGCATCTATCACCTATACAACTGTTTTACGATTTATATTGCAAGTTTTTCCTGTTACTCCGCCAGAGCTCAGAGGTTCATCAAGGAAAGATTTGTGCATAAGCGACCCCCTCCCCCTCCCCTACACAATTAAGCTTGCCCTTTTCCGATTTGGGGTGATTAATTATTTCAAATGAGAAGGGTTACATGAAAGTGTCACTTTTATGTTTATTGTGACTTTCTGTTGATATGACAAAAAATGGTGTTACAAACCATAACATTGTGAAACAGCCCTTACAGAAGCCCTTCATTTTTAGACATGAATTTGGCACTGTCTTTGGAGAGAGTTAAAATATATGTAAAAGGACAGACAAACGGGCATACAGTCACTGAGGTATCAACACATGTTTACCCCTATAGGAATACCAGGAGGCCTGTCAGAATAAATAGCCTCCTTACCTTCTGGAAACTCTTTGTTAGAAGTTACTTCTTTCTATCCCTCTCTTGGTTTTTGTCGTATTAGTTTTACTTCTGTCACCTCTGTCTTGTCTGTTCTCTGCCTTCTTGTATCATTCTGGTGCCTTTTTCCATGAAGACTTTAATAGAAAACAATTCTCTCTCGTGCTGAAGTCGGATGCACTGGGCCTGACCTGTCAGGCGCTTAACAGCGGAGGACCGCATCTTTGCTTAATATGTTAATTATCACTCGCCTATTGCTCCCGGAAGAGAAGCTGCGTTGAGTATTTGTGCCCAGAGCATGCAGGCAATTGGAGGCTGGCAGTGGCAGGCAGGAGACGTATAGGCCTTTCCCTCAACATAACATAACTAAAATAGAAATAAACTTCAACCTCCTAACGTAGGTCTAGTTTAATTTTCTAATTAATAGCAAAAGTTGCTGTCTGAGCGTTCGACAAGGAAGAGGAATGGATTTTGAGAAACATATTTACAAGCCCCTATGCGTTTAGGGAGAGGGACTTGCATGTCAAATAGCATTAAACGTGTATACCACGTTATACAGTTTCAGTTTCGTCTGGTTGATTTACACCGAGGCATGCAGAAATTCATTTAGAACATCTGCTTTTCCTCTCATACCCATTGTTTCATTGGCTATTGTATGCATGTACTTTATGGGTCATTTTGGGATGCCCCCCCCCCCCCCCTCTCTCTCTCTCTCTCTCTCTCTCTCTCTCTCTCTCTCTCTCTTCTCTCTCTCTCTCGGTTAATAAGAAAAAAAACCCTGACAGCACCTGTTAATAACTTGCCTTTATTTTCATACAATGCTTTGCAGTTGCCAGGAAGAAATATGACGTCCTAGATACTTTGTGCTTAACATGACTGCATTGTGAGCTGCTCTGTATCTGCTGTGTGTGTATTATTATGCACTGTGTGTGTTTATTTTCTTTCTCAGGGTTAAACACCCTTGTGACCACATGCCATAGTAACCACATGTCATATTGTGCCATTGTGCCGTTGTGGTTATGATGTATTATTGTTAGTCCCAACAGCTCGTGATCACAATGGCACTTGGTCACATCGACATCACCCACTGTGGCCTTAAGTGAATAAACCACTTGAAGTCTGAACTCTCTCTCTCTCTCTCTCTCTCTCTCTCTCTCTCTCTCTCTCTCTCTCTCTCTCTCTCTCTCTCTCTCTCTCTCTGTAAGTACATCCGTCTTTCCCTCCCTTTCCCCCTCACTCCCTTACCGCACTACCCCCTCCCTCTTACACTCAGAGTCACCCCCTCCCCTTCCCCCCTTCCCTCCCACCCTGAAGGTCTGGAAACAAAACAATACCCAATCACAGCCACATGAAAGTACCAGCGGCAATCAGTGAAGGGAAGCAACTGGAAGGTTTCAGCTGTCAGCACACACACAGTGACCTTTGCTTGGCCAGGAAACGAGACCCAGGCAAAGGGGGGGGGGGGGGGGGGGGGGGGGGGGGGGGGGGGGGGGGGGGGGGCAATTTTGGCGCCAACAGAGTTGCACTCCCTTCCTTTGTGTGACTGATCTTGGTGCATTGTTTGTGTCATGGTTGCGGTAACAGTGACTGTAATCGTCTGGAAGTTGATGTGGATAAGGTGTTTTGGTTTGTTTTTCCCTTCCTTATGTGTGGACGTTTTCCTGTTACCGCTGAAAGTTTACCGGGAAATAAACACGTAAAGTTCTATTGTTTCTGGGTAAGATAAAAGAATATAAAAGAAAACTAGACAAAGAAAGAGAGAATGAAAGATTGCAAATAAAAAGAAAGTATTCAGTTTATTCTGCGACATTAGGAAATATGAACTACGATTCCACTTGATACTGTGAAATCCATCCCTAGAACACAATATTCATTTATTTCTGTCCTAGGATCTTCCTCTTATAGTTACAACTCTTATTTGTTTCGACTTTAAACAGACATCTCCATCGCCCTGCCTATGCGTGTCGTGTGTGTGTGTGTGTGTGTGTGTGTGTGTGTGTGTGTGTGTGTGTGTGTGTGTGTGTTAAAGCTGTTAATTCACAATGGTTATTTTTGTATGTGTGAACGGTTGCACGATATGTGTGAATGGTACCAATGCAAGCGTTGTTTGTTTTGCTTCACATGCTTCAATGCGATGAATATTTCCAATATTATTAGTATTATTGTTATTATTATCATAATTATTGTTATCACTATTAACTATTATTACCATCATTAGTATTATTAGTATTACCAACATCATCATCATCATCATCATCATCATCATCATCATCAATAGGATGAGTAGAAGGGTAAAATTGAAAAAGGGGAGGTAAGGAGATAAGGAATAAGGGACTTTGTGAAACAGAGGGAATAAATGAGAAGATGATGGTGAAGGGAAATATAACGACACCTATTTTGACATCTGCAATAAAACTTATCGGATTTTTAAAAAAAAGTCTTTCAAAAGACATTACAGAAAGAATGCTGTGTGACCTAGCCATAGCTAAATTAAAGAAAGTTGTATTTCTCGCAACCTGTAACCATCTTTTGTTTACGTTAAAATCAAGTGTTCTTAATCTGACCCTTGATTGATTTAAACAGTTACATTTATAACTAACCACCAGAAAACATAGTCTGATATATATATATATATATATATATATATATATATATATATATATATATATATATTATATATATATATATATATTATATACTATAGGGAACAAAGTTTACTTTGGATGTCCGATTGTTTATTGGAAAAAACGTAAAGTAAAGGCAGTCGAAATGGGGAACTACAGGTGACTTTTAAGAGTCCGACAGTCAGACAGACAATCAAACTAAATCATTCCAATGCAAAGATAATTGTTGGCTAAAACTTATCATCACAGACTGAGATATGTTGGTCATGCAAACAAAAACACACAGACAAATCTGATGTGAACAATTTACCAAGGTAAGGTTGAGAGAAGAAGGAAAAGAGTTAGACCACCAGCATCCTACATTGCCAACATCACTGAGATCAGT
The DNA here is from genome assembly GCA_030674155.1 of Stramonita haemastoma. Taxonomy (NCBI): domain Eukaryota; kingdom Metazoa; phylum Mollusca; class Gastropoda; order Neogastropoda; family Muricidae; genus Stramonita; species Stramonita haemastoma. The sequence goes on from CM060317.1 coordinate 8,811,424, forward strand.
GGTCTGGGAGGGCTACCGGAGGTAAAGATAAAAAGATAAAGGTGTCTCATAACCTGTGTGGTCGTAGGGGAACGAGGCGTCAGAGAGCTCAGCTTCTCTAGGGGCCAGAATGTTGAGGGCGGCGCCCATCTCCTCTCCCTCGCTGCTTTACCTTCCCTAACCTTAAAGAGGGCAGGCACCCATTTACAGCTGGGTGAACTGGGGGGACTGTACTGAAGCCAAGGCGCGCAAACGGTCACCCGTCCACCGGAGATACTCAGTAAAACATAGAGAGATGAACAACCTTGGTGGTGTATCTAAAGCTATGTTCGGACACAACTTTCTTCAATTGTTTAGTTTTTTTTTTATCTACCCAGCTTAACCTCTGCAATCCATACATTAGAAAATTGCATGCGTGTGGAAGATTAAATAGTATTAACCAGTATTTATTACGTTGAACAAGAGTCCTGACACAAGCATACACACGTACGCACGAACACCCTACACACACAACACACACACACACACACACACACACACACACACACACACACACACACACACACACACACACACACACACACATTTTTTTAATTTGAAAAAAAAATCCTGAACAACACCCCCCCCCTCCCCCAACCCCAACCCCCACCCCTTTCCCTAGTGTTTATGGACTGAAAACACACGTGTTCCATCCCAACAATTTAAATATACACAGATGTCATTTAAACGCACAGCAAACAATACTGACTAGCTAGCTGGCTGCACTGCTGATTCCCTATTGTCTTGGGAGCCTGCACTGGTTGGCATAGTGGGTCTGATTCGGCCCGAGTGGGCCTGACATTTGTGGCCACGTGCTTGTTCTGTTTACAATCATTTTCATTTAGAGAGAGAGAGAGAGGAAAATAAATAAAATAGAAAAAAAACGTGCTGAGTTCTGCGTTTAGCAAGTGCAGTTTTTTTGCTGTTGGTGTGGGGTTTTTTTGGTCTGTGTTTCTGTCTGTGTGGTTTTGATTTTATGACGGTTTCTCTGTGTTTGTTTGTCTGTTCTTCTCTCTCTGTCTTGGTATATTTGTCTGTTGTCTGTTCTTATGTCTCTGTCTCTCTGTTTCTGTCTGTCTGTCTGTCTGTCTGTCTGTCTGTCTGTCTCTATCTGATGGATTTTGAGTCTGTCGGTCATTCCCCTCTCTTTCTGGTCTGTCTGCTTGCCCCCCCCCCCCCGTCTCTCTCTCTCTCCCTCTCTGTATTTGTGTCTGTTTGTCTGTACTATGACTTTGTTTATTTACGATCATTTTCTATCTTTTTGTTTGTTAATCTCTCTTTGTTAATCTGTCTCTCTGTCTGTCTGTTTGTCTGTCTGTCTCTCTGTCCGTCTATCTCCTTGTCTTCTCTGTCTGTTTAACTGTCTGTTTACTATACTTATGTCTGCCTCTCTGTCTGTAATTATGTCTATGTTTTCGGTTGATCTCTTTTGGTGTCTGTCAGTCTGTCTTTGACTCTGTCTCTTTCTGCACCTGTCTCCCCATGCTTATGTCTCTCCCCCCTCTTTGTGTATCTGCACGTTTCTATCTCTGCCCCTGTCTCTCCAACATCCTCCTCATTTCTCCCCCTCCTCTTAGTTTACCTTCCTCTCCACTATTCTGAATTTTTCATTCCTTTGTCCTCCTCTCCGTCATTTAATCCATATCAGTCACAGATAATGCCATACCACACATTTAATATTGCAACAGGTAGAACAACAGCAACATGCCAGAGCCGATAATGACTATGGCGTCTGTGGTGGGCACAGTTATAACCAGCAGGACTGGATTGGAACTGGCAAGACTTGTGGATTACTGCACTGGGATAGGAATGTAAATTATTACTCTTTTTTTTGTTGTTGATTGTGCACAAACGTTGCATTATATATCGTGTGTTTCTTTCTTTCTGAAATGACAGGGACGGAAGAGCTTGTTAGGATGTCATCAATCTAATGGTGAAGCAGGGAGTCGGTAACTAAGGGTATTTTTTAAATATATCTATTATATTTATTCTTTTAAATTTATATTTATTATTTTATATCGAGGTTAATGGAATAAGCACTCAAGTGTTGTCACATCCAGTCCCCGTGTGTATGCAGCTTTGTAAATCTTGTCACCTATTCCCACCGGCACACAATGGCCTTCTCTTACGAAAAGCGGAACAGGATTTATCGTGTGCGCAAGATGTTTTGCGAGCGTTCGCACACGGGGTCTCAGCTTATAGTCTTATCTGGAGGGTACGGGTTGTGAGTCGTTTTCGGTATTGATAATGCTCTTTTTTCAAGCGAATTGCTGTTAAATTTATCTTCCTGTTAACTATGTTGATGATCCTCCATTCCCCTTAAATAGATTAAAGGATTCATTAATTTTTTTCTGTTTTTTTCCCCTCTATTTCTCGAGTTCCGAGGGTCACTAATGGTGAGATTTAGTGTATGGGACCGTTTTTGCCCACCAGAAATTGAAGTGTAATTGATGCCATTCTCTCGCTCAATTGTTGTTTGCGTATGCTGTATATGTTATTAAATAACCCATGTCTAAGCTAATGGATTTAAAAATTGAAATCTTGGCTCTTTTTTTAAAAATTCTGTTTTCGTGGCTGTTTCAAGGGCATATCTCCCAGAATGCAACACAGGCACTGACTCCACGCTCCTCACAGGACATCTTAGGTAAATAGTGAAACCCGTTCCGCCTTTAAGAACAGTAGGCCATTGCGTGCTGATAGGAACAGATGACCAGAAAAGCAGACGACACGCAGGACAGATGATAGAGAGGCAAGGAAAAAGACAGAAACGAGATGAGTGATCGAAAAGGGGAAATTTTCTAGCTTCACAATTGGTTTACAGTAATACGATCCTCGTTATAAAAGAATAAATAAATAAATAAATAAATAAATAAATAAATAAATAAATAAATAAATAAAAAATAAATAAACAAATAAATAAATGAATAATATAGTACCGTACTCTCTCTATGTCTGTCTGTCTCCTTGTTGTGCTGTTGTTGACCTGTTGTTAATATTCTTCCCCCTTCCCTCTACTTCTTTCACTTCCTCCTTCTCCCCTTCCTTTTCTTCTTCTTCCTTCTGGTCCTCCCTCTTTCTCTCATCTTCACCATCACCATCATTACCACCATTCATTTTCTACTTTAAAAAAAGCAACACATTGTTAGCGGTCATTTCCATCCCACTACAGATCTTTAAAGAAAGAGAAAAAAATATTTGCTCGATGCACCTAGACAGAGACAGCATAAGAGATTCAAGTCTTCTCTGTGTGTATAAATTATAGTGTGGTTAACATGTACCATCCTCTGATAAGTTTACTGTTAAGAGAGAAAAAAAACAACCTAACATAACAAGATATAAGCTCGAGAGAGTGGGGGGGGGAGAGTGTGTGGGAGAAGGGGGTAAGAAGAAAATGTAGAGAAGGGGACACAGGAGAGGGAGGAGAGGGGAAGAGGAGAGAGGGGGAGGAGGGAGAGTTGTGTTTTAGAAGAGAGGAGAGGTAATGGATGGGGTGACCCGATGTGTCAGCAAGGGAATCTGTCAGAAACGACAGAACCGTGAAACAGTGGACGGCAGTTCCAGACTAACCGGTTTTTCGGGAGGTAACTTAGCTGAGAGAGAGTGGGCCAGCTATCCCCAGTGATGAACTGCAGCATGATTGTCCTCTTGCACCTCTATTATCTCTGCCGGTCTGTCTGTTTGTTTGTTTGTGTGTTGGTCTGTTTTTATTGTTTGTCTGTTCGTTTGTAAGTGTCTGGCGTGTCTGTATGACTGTCTACCCCCCTCCCTCCCATGTGTGTGTGTGTGTGTGTGTGTGTGTGTGTGCGTGCGTGTGTGTGTGTGCGTGCGTGCGTGTGTGTGTGTGTGTGTGTGTGTGTGTGTGTGTGTGTATCTCTTTCTATGAGTCTGTCTGTCCATATTTGTTTGGGATCATTTCTTTCTGCCTATGCTGAATCTGTGTTTGTATGTTTCTCTCAATTTGTTTAACACTCGTGTTTGTCTTTGTTTTGTATTTTTTTTTGTTGTTGTTTTTTTTGCTAAAAAAAAATGCACCCCACCCCCCCCAGTAATTTATGTCTTAAACCTGTACCGTGAGGTAGAGTATGCATGTCACGCGTATGCAAACACGCATACACACACATACACATCCCACGCACACACACAGGCATGCATACATAGCAGCTTTCCCGACGTGAAATCACTCTACCTGGAGAGCCCCACACAGCCACCCACTCGTTTATTATCATGTTTAGCTCGCAAATGCATTCTTCTTTCAAATGACAGTGGCTTTTTTCAACACAGAATATTGCCACATAGACCTCCATAGCAGCGGTGGTGGGGATTCAGTCGCTGGGTGGTCTAGAGGTAACGCACCTAACTTGAAAGCAAAAAGTCTGGGTTCAAAGTGTATAGTGGTTCAATTCCCGTCTGTGCCTGGAGCTTTTCCCCCTAAGCACTAGACCGCGAGTCGTTGTCTGGATGCTAGTCTTTCGCATATGTCGCTAAACTGGGGTCTCGAGTGCAACACGCATTTAACGTACGTAAAAGAACCCATGAGAACTAGAGAGTTGTCCCTGGCAAAATTCTGTAATAAAAAGAAAAGAAAAAAGCCAAATTGATGGGGAAACAAATACAGTTGCAGACAGAAAACGTACAAAAATATGGGTGGCACTGCTCTTGTGGCGACGCGCTTTCCCAGGGGAGGGTTGCCCGAATTCCACACAGAGAAATCTGCAGTGACTTAATGTGGCATTCAATACAGTACAATACAATACAATACAATGCAATACAATTCTTCACCTTCACCTGTCCCGTAGTCCCGTGGACCGTGGGGGCACAACTGAAGATAATGCAACCAGCTGTTTTGGTTGTGCAGTGCTACCCATTATTTTTGTTCTTTTTCTGTCTGCAATACAATAAAACGCAAAAAAAATTCGATACAGTACAACATAATACAATACGATACAATACAAAAAACAACTCTGATATTTGTGACTGCGTTTACATGCGCTTTACGTCATTATTTGTTTTCTGCAAAGCGTGCGATTATTCTACAGTCATTAAATGACAGTAGATAAATTTTATCTTCAGATTACGAAGAAAGGCAATTATAATAATAAACCATGAAAACCATAGATGAAAAATGAATAAGATTCTATATTGGTGCATTATTTAAAAAAAGGAAATCGGAAAAAAAGAGCAACAGAACAATACCACAACAACAACCAACAACAAGACAAGAGATTAACAAGAGAGGATATTTTAAAACTTGAGTTCGAGCACACGATTTGCTCGATTTTGATCAACTATCCTGATTCAAAGCCTAAGGGAGGCAACAAAGGTAAAAACCTTCCAGCAGTATGCAAGTTTTATCCCTTAAGTTCTGTTCACAATCTGACGACCCGGGTTCGAATCCCGATCAAGGGGATTTTTCCCCTGGAGTTAACATCGGTGCAGACTCCACTCCCCCCAAAAAAGTCCTTCGGATGAGACTGTAATCTGAGGCCCCGTTTGCGAACGCATGCAGAACATCTTGCGCGCACGTTAAAACATGTTCCACTTTTCGGAAGAGTAGGCCACTCTGTGCCGGTGGGAACAGATGGCAAAATTTACAAAACTGCATACACACGGGGACAAGATATGAAAAAGCACACGAGTGGTTATTCCATTATCCTCGGTATAAAAAGTAAATAAATAATTTTATATTTCATATATATCTTTTATACCACTTAATGTCACAGCAGATTTCACTGCGTGAATTCGGGCTGCTCTCCCCGGGGAGAGCGCGTCGCCACAAGTGCAGCGCCTACCCATTTTTACCCTCAAAGATGGTGTCTAAACACACCTGTGTGCATGCTGTTTGTTTTTTTTGTCATCCGCTCCTACCAGCACACGATGGCCTGCTCTTCCGAAAGGCGGAACGGGGTTTTAACGTGTGCGCAAAATGCACTGCGTGCGTTCACACACGGGGCCTCGGATTATAGTCTCATCCGAATGACTGACAAAACTAAATGATTAAATAAATAGATAATTTTATAAAAAGTGTACGGGAGGTAACTTTAGCTAAACGAATATATAGCAGTGAGTTTTGTCCCTTAGACAAAGGTCTACCACTCTGGGTTTGTTCTATATTCATTAAGTACAAGTTTTCCTAAGAGGTCGTGCCGAGTTCAAAATACTTTACTCAAAGAATTTTTTTTACATCACAGAAAATCAATAGACATCTCCATTACTCTGTTTAAGTGCAGTGGTGCGTGCGTGTGCGTGTGCGATTTTTATCATTATTTAATTTCGAGGATAATGAGGCTAGCACTCGTGTACCTTTTTTTTTTACATCTAGTCTGTGTGCATGCTGTCTGTCAATGTTGGCATCCGTTCCCACTGGCACACAATGAGAGAGAGAGAGAGAGAGAGAGAGAGAGAGAGAGAGAGAGAGAGAGAGAGAGAGAGAGAGAGAGAGAGAGAGAGAGAGAGAGAAAATCAATTCAAAATTTTATCTAAAAAAAATCAAAAGTTTATTTCCAGATGGTACACCAAGTAAGCAATAAATTCGCTTTTGTTTCATCAAGCCATCTATCTAGCAAAAGAAAAAAAACAACAAAACAAGAAAAAAAAGCACTTAAACAAAAAGCTCTTAACCGAAGAACAGAAACTAACAGCACTAAAGCAGCAAGCAAACGATTATAACCAAGAAAGCCCCTCCCAAAAATATTTAGCTACAACATTGTTACAACTCATAACAAAATGAACTCTAAAGGAACTAAATAAAATACACTGATTATAATAATGATAACAATAGTGATAATATGATATTACACTGTAAGACTCACTCCACGTAAGCTACACACACACACACACACACACACACACACACACACACACACACACACACACACACACACACACACGCACACACACACGCAACTCACTCACGTATGCACGCACGCACATGCAAATACAAATCACACACACGCAACTCACGTATGCACACACGCACATGCAAATACAAAATCACACACACACACACACACACACACGCTTATACAAGCATATATCCGCGCGCACACATGTACTCAAGTTTTTGTTTTTAGTCATAGAAATAAGTATAAAGTCAAACAATTATATCAGGTTACAATATCATCCGTTCTTTTATATTCATACTTCAAATAACAAAGAAGAAACAAAAACAGACAAAGTTAAAACAGAAAAAAAACAGGAACAAAACATCCTAAAAATTGAAGTAAAACTATCAAAAGAAATCATATAAACCATAACATTTTAATACAAAGGGAGACGAAAAAATAAAAACAATTATCCACATACACACCCATCCACCCAGAGGTTCGCGCTCATATCAAACTTCATTCTAAGCGAAGTATACGCCTAATTTTAATCAAAGTCATGTAACGGAACACAAAAGAAATCTATCCGCTGTAAGGCATATTTTTTGGGACATACATATTCTAATTCCTTAATCAATCTTGTGATTATGGTCATAAAAAATCACGTTCATAACCATTTTGTAAACATGATGGACAGTTATTTAGCTTACTTGAAAATTCAAAGTTTACACAAAATCAATTACATTCTACATGTGATTATTAAAATAGTACAAAATGTGAATCAAGCATTTCTCAATATGGATGTTATATTTAGACAACAGGTGACACATCCACAGACAGACGGACAGACAGACGGGACAGACAGACGGGACGGACGGACGGACAGACAGAGACAGAGACAGACAGAGACAGAGACAGAGACAGAGACAGAGAGAGAGAGAGAGAGAGAGAGAGAGAGAGAGAGAGAGAGAGAGCGAGCGCGAGAGCATCTTCAAATTACATCGTCATCAAAACAAACCAGTCAACTAAGTATTTCAAAACACCCACACTTCTGTAAAAAATAATTATCAATGAAACCTATGAGCTCATAATGTGGCCCATCCTAACAAGGAAAAGAAATCCCCGAAAAACAAACAACAAATAAAAGATCAAGATTGTATTAAAAAAAATATATGAAATAGGAGCGAAATAACATTTAAGGTTATAAATACAAACCATTTTTAAATCAAACTCAATGCATTACAAAAAATAATATATACTAATGAAGATGAGAAAATAGCAATTATTTAGGACCATGAAATATAAGGCATTACAAATCTATAAGCCAAAACATTCATATGAAAAATAACACATTGTGTGTGTGTGTGTGTGTGTGTGTGTGTGTGTGTGTGTGTGTGTGTGTGTGTGTGTGTGTGTGTGTGTGTGTGTGTTGTGTGTACCCGCGCGCGCGCGCGCGTGCGTGTGTGTGCGTGTGTGTGCGTGTGTGTGCGTGTGTGTGTGTGTGCGTGTGTGTGCGTGCGTGTGTGTGTGTGTGTGAGGGGGAAAAACAAGCAAAGAAGGCAAAAAGGTAAAAAAAAAAAGACACGCACACGCATAAAAAATGAACATAAAACCCCTTAAACACACACAAAAAACCCTAAAAATTCGTATTTCTATAATTAAACAGTAAAATACAATTTCAATTCAAATTTCAATAGCAACCGAAACATTCCTATCTAGTGATATGACTAGTATAGCATATGTGGAAGTGGAAGATTGGGCATCGAGATCAAAACAAACCAGTCAACAAAGTATCTCAAAATACCCACAAAACACTTCTGTAAACAATAACTATCATCAATGAAACCTATAAGCTCACAATGTGGCCAAGCCTGACAATGTAAAGAAAAATCCCGAAAGCAAAATAAGCAAGCAAAAGAGCCAAATTATATAAAAGAAATATCAAATACAGCGAAACATTTAAGGTTACACAAATCAGTTTTAAATCAAATTCAATATATCCAAAAAAAAATGAAGATGGAGAAAATGCAATTATTCAGGACGATTGTACATAAGGCATTACAAATCTATAAGCCAAAACATTCATATGAAAAACAATACATTCCATGTGTGTGTGTGTGTGTGTGTGTGTGTGTGTGTGTGTGTGTGTGTGTGTGTGTGTGTGTGTGAGTGTGAGTGTGTATGTGAGTGTGAGAGTGTGTGTGAGTGTGTATGTGAGTGTGAGAGAGAGAGAGAGAGTGTTGTGTGTGTGTGTGTGTGTGTGTGTGTGTGTGTGTGTGTGTGTGTGTGTGAGGGGGGGGAAAACAAGCAAAGAAGGCATAAAAAACCACACACACATAAAACACATAAAAACCCTTAAACACGCACAAAAAATAAAAATCATCTATATTTAAACAGTAAAATTTAATTTCAATTCAACATAGGAACCAAACAACTATATAGTGATAAATCTAGGATAGTATGTGTAAGAGTGGAAGGTGGAGAGAGAGAGAGAGAGAGAGAGAAGAGAGAGAGAGAGAGAGAGAGAGAGAGAGAGAGGAGAGAGAGAGAGAGAGAGAGAGAGAGAGAGAGAGAGAGAGAGAGAGAGAGCATCTTCAAATTACATCATCATAAAAAACAAAGTATTTGAAAACATCCGTAAAAACACTTCTCTAAATAATAATTATCAATGAAACCTATACGAGGTGAGAAAAAAAAACGAGAAGAAAATAAAAAACCAAAACAAAACGAAAAACAAAAAACTGTATATAAAAAATATAAAATAGCAACGAAACAGCTTTTAAAGTTATATGAACCAGGTTTAAATCAAGCTCAATGCATTAAAATTTATATATATATATATATATATATATATATATATATATATATATATACTATTGAAGAAGAAGACTGCAATCATTTAGGACGACAGTACACAAGGCATCACATATATTTATACAAGAACATTCATATTATAAAAATCAGTACATTCCAAGGGCATAGTAAGGAGAGCCATTACTAAGAGAAATACCCAAACAAAAAGACAAAGAAGAAAGAAAAAAAAACACAAAAACAATGTAACTACAAGCAAGACAAAACACGTGAAGGTATACTATGTATAGAAACATTTTTTATAAAAGATTGTCTAGTAATTAGACATAATCTAATGCATTTTCAGATCGTGCAATACATGATGGAAAATCAAGATAATATTTTCAAATAATAAAACACATAAAATACAAATCCTAACACAGCAACTAAGTTTTACTATTAAAAAAAGAAAAAAGTTCAGTTGATTGCCAATAACATGGATTTCAAATAACATACAAGTGCTCAGTTCATAAACATACTATTCAAAACACAGAGAGAGAGAGAGAGAGAGAAGAGAGAGAGAGAGAGAGAGAGAAGAGAGAGAGAGAGAGAGAGAGAGAGAGAGAGAGGAGAGAGAGAGAGAGTGAATGAATGAATGAATGTATAATCTTTATTTTTCAAGGGTTACAGAGTAAGCATTACATACTTTTTTTCATCCGGCCCTTGCCCTGATCAGGGAATAAAACTAAGAAACCCCCTCCCTACCCCTACATACCAGTATCGCCACAACAGCAGTTCAACAATATTTTAAAAGAAGAAAACGGGATACATTCAGCAAAATGCGTCATACTAACTGGATACACTGATAACTATTTAAACAATTGTGTGCGTGTGCGTGTGTGCGTGTGCGTGTGTGTGTGTGTGTGTGTGAGTGAGGGAGTGTGTGTGTGTGTGTGCGCGCGTGCGTGCGTGCGTGCGTGTGTAAGCGGGAAAACAAGCAAAGTAGGCATAAAAGGGGAAAAAATCAGATTAAAAAAAATAATAGAATAACACAAAAACCCTTTAAACACAATAGCTACATGAAAACACATCTCTATATTCAAATGGTAAGAATACAATTTGAATCCAACATAACCAAAACACTCCTCTCTATAATAAGTCTAGAATAGAATATGTGAAGGTAGAAGTGGAAAGGAAAGGAAAGGAAAGGGAAAGGGAAAGGGAAAGGAAGGAAGAGAGAGAGAAGAGAGAGAGAAGAGAGAGAGAGAGAGAGAGAGAGAGAGAGAGAGAGAGAGAGAGGAGAGAGAGAGAGAGATGAGAGAGAGAGAGAGAGAGAGAGAAGGAGAGAGAGAGAGAGAGAGAGAAGAGAGAGGAGCGCTCAGGAAGTTGATTGTAATTCAACCGCCTGCGGCTTACATAAAATGAGGTAGTTTTTTTTTTTTCTACAAAAGAAACGGCAAACAAACGAGTACAACAAACAGAAATGATAATGGCACTGTCAAGAGTGAATTTTAAGAAAAACAAACTGCTTGAACTATTTGTACACCAATTTTGTTCAACAAAGTTCTCGGGCTTTCAAAGCATAGATAAACATAAAAGGTACATGGCTTTTGGTGATAAATACCAAGATAATACAGAAATAACGTATCAATACGAAATAAAGATGTGGCCGACAGGAAAGAAAAAAATGGAAAAGCCAAACACTTTAAATACAAAACTAGCTGCCCACAAGCATTCCTTGATAAAACACGTTTCTTTCTACTTAAACAAATGATTCAAAGCAAAAAAAAAAACCCAACCAAACCAAAATCAACCAACTACAGTCAGTCCTTTCGTATAACTACTGAAAAAATTTACAATCATTCTAAACCATTTACTACTTTTATACACTTTCCCAAGAGCTCCAAAGCAAAAGCATATAGAAAGGCTGAACAAAACAAAAAACAAAGTAAAACCACCCGTCATCGCAGTGATCTGCTAGAATACATTATTTTACAACATTTGCTACACTGGAATTTTGAAATACACACATGTGGAGTTAACATTTGCAAAATAGCCCAAATGGACATAACAGATCCATTAAAAAGGTTGGACAAAATGAAAAAAAGCAGACATTAAATCATGCGGTAATTAGTGGTTGATGTGAAATTTTCCACTTTAGTTTTGCTAGCACAACCAGGTTTTTTTGTAAGGCGTCTAAAGTCTTTTCCAATTTATTTCTTCCTTCATTCTCTTTTCCGCCTTTCACTGTTCTTCATCGACGATTTTGGTTTGTTTTCTTAAAACTACATTGTGAGGCGTCCAACCTATCTTTTCCTTCTCTTTTTTCTTTCGAGTTTGAACAAATAAAGCAAAAAAAGTTATAGAGTACATTTGTGCCGACAATGGAAATCAAAGACTGCTGGGAGAGATGGCTGAAGCAGTCTATCAAAGGGCTGGGATTGCCATGACCTGGGTAATGGACATGTCTCTAACAGCAAAGCGAAAAGCCTGAAGGAAATAAGTTAACAGGATACACCAATTCAAGATGTCTGCAAACCTATGCTCACAGAATAAAGGACAACATGGGTTTTCTTATAGATCTACAAGGTTTTGTGAAAATAAAAAAAACTAAAAGGGAAAACATCTTTTCTGATGGGAAGGCTGTTAACCAAGATGTACACAGAATATTTTATCGTATTAAAATACTGCAATACTTTTTTGTGATATTTAAACGTTTGCTTCATATCCACCCTTCCCAAAAACTATGAAAAATAAGTTCATAACGGTTACAGCTACAAATCCAGCAGTTTCACAGGTTTCTATACACCCTACACAGAAAACTCAAATTCGAAACTATTATTTCAGTAAGCATTTTTTTTCTTTTTACAACACTATTATAACACATACAACACATAAATACAGACAGACACTTAGACACTTACACACACAGATTTTGTGAAAAGACGTTAAAGGAATTTGAATGGGCAGACACACACATATAGGTTGACAAATACCTGTGGTTTAACATTTCATAGCGCTTTGCTGGCAGTAAATACTCCCACACACAAATTCTCTCTCTCTCTCTCTCTCTCTCTCTCTCTCTCTCTCTCTCTCTCATCTCTCTCTCTCTCTCTCTCTCTCTCTCCCCCCCCCCTCTCCTTGACTGAACATTCTACCTCTGGTTTTAGTCAATAGAAATTCCGCACACACACACACACACACACACAACACACACACAACACACACACACACACACAGACAACACACAGACAGACTAACACACAGACAGACAGACAGACATTCTAAAACTAGCACCCCTACTTCTGGTTTTGAACTTTTTTTCTGAAACGTTCCCTCCCCCCTTTGAATTTATCCAAGCATGTTTCAAAAACCAGCTACCTCTACTTTTTGTGTTCCATGTATTGTCCAAAATACTCTCCAACCCTCCCCTGAACCTAGTGACAGTTTGACTGCCTCCCCTATCCCCATACAATAAATACACATATGAATCCTGTTAGTATCTAAAAATAAAACCCAAAACAACGAGTATGAACACTTTAGAAATTAAATTTGAATATCTTTCTCAAAAATTATCTTAAAAACACGAGAAACACATCCCCATCCTCAGCCATTACCCCTCTTCCCCATCTCCATGTTATGTACCTGAACAATACCTCCCTCCAATCTCTCCATCCCTAACATTCTTTTCCCTAAAACTCTAGCACCCCTGAACCTACCAACCCTAACAGTAGCATCTATGATATTTCTCTCTTCATTCGAGAAACGGTACCTTAATGGTGGGCAAAATCGGTTGCATACGAAAAAATCCTACCATTGAGGAACTTTACGGCTCTTGCTAAGGAACCATTTCTTTTGTATATAAATATTGATTTTTGGTTATGACATTTTAAAAATCTATTGGTGCTTTTAAAACTTTCATTATCACTGTTTATGTATGCTTCGAGATTGTTTTTGAAAGCATGCTACAAAACAGTTATTTGCGTATCAATTTACTCTTAATAAACGATTCAAATCAATTCATTTCAACCCAAAAGAAAAAAATGTTTAGCCAGTGTGTCAGCATACACCATGTTATCTACATGTCCCATTGTGTCCACATGTGGGGCCAGGGTAAGAGTTGAGGTTAGTGTTAGAACTAGTGTTAGTCACACAGGGAAGGGCTGTCTGTCAGATGGTCGGTCTAGATCGCACATGGACACAATAGCACATAGAAAAAATGATATGTAGCTAAGAGAACAGTGGTATTTATTTCATGTATTATTCTACCGATCACAACGGCTATACGTATTTTGCAATGATCTGGAGTTTTAAAACAGAGTCGCCTGTTCTATCAAAAATCTGAGGGTATGCATTAGACATCCGTGTCGCAAAAATTCCAGTTCTGCTTTCATTAAAAGAGTTAAGATTTGACATCTTTGAAAAAGTTGCATCCACTCAAAAAGCCCCCGAATTAAACCTGTAATAGCCTCGAAGTCGGAATGCAGCGTCTTAATGGTTGGCAAACCTTGCGTATGCACCACGCCGTTGGTTAACCTTGGAGCTCTAGCCTAGGAACTAAAATAATAAAGAAAATAATTTGCCAGCCCACTTTTTCTCGAGCCTACTGCTTTAAATATGCATTATACATTGTCCTCCTCAACACCCCTGTTCCCTCCTTACCTATGCTTCCAGCCTGATGTCTACACCCAACTATTCGCTTTACACACACACACACACACACAAACGCAAACACACATACACGCACGCACACACACAAACACACGAACATATACCCGCACGCACACATTCACAGGCACACACACACACAGCAGGACACACATACACACAATCCCACTACCAAAAACAGCACACACCACAACACACACCAATACCAGACCAACACACACCAAACGCAACCACACACACACAAACACACAATCAACACACACACACACACACACACACACACACACAACACACCAAAGCGCACACCAACCCCAAAACACACACCAATACACAAACCAACACACACACACACACACAACCTTTTTATGGATAGACGTTAACACGACCCCCCCCCCCCCCACACACACACACACACCACCTTCACAGCACAACACATCTACCAAAAATTTTCTAACACTAATATTTTGTGACAATAAACTGATGAAATTTAAACAACCTGAATTCGGATTGCTGCTACCTTAATGGTGGGCAGTAACAGTCACATATGCACAAATGTATTGCTAAACCACTAGCGGAGGAAACTGAAGGGGGAGGGGGTGGGAGGCTTTTTAACCGATTGAAACGAAGGCAAAAACAGCAAATCATATATTATATTCTAATTCAATTCAATCTTATCTATAACTCCCCCTAACACAGAACCATATCAATGGGAGGGGGCTATCACCTTGTCAAATTATTTGATCATTCTGAATTCAACACTTTGTAACTCTATACTTTCCACACTTTCCTACTTTCAAGTGGAGGAACCTGGTTGCAAAATCTTTAGTGCCCCCACGGTCCACGAGACTACGGGACAGGAGGGTGAAGGTAGGAACTCAATACACATTAAATCTGGGTTTAAAACCAACTCTTCTGATGTTCCTTGTATCAACACTGGCCAACCATAATGGTCAACCCAGGACAGTCGTAACATGTTCCTTGGAGAGACACTTGGCATTACCAGTCCGGTGACAGCTTTTTTTTTTACTTACTAGAAAGTCCTTTTCCTTGACTGTAGTGTTGTCTTTGAAAGAGATGTTCTCAAAATGCGTCATGATCTGGAAAAGAACAACAGAAGTTGTCAGACTTGCTTGGGGACAAAAAGAATGGACTGGGAAGGTAGATAATTTATCAGAAAAAAAGGGAGAGTGGACAGTTTACGGATTTTTTTTTTAAAGGAACTATGTCATTCTGGCAAAGAATGGAGATCTTAAGTGTATGTGTGTGTGTGGGGGGGGGGGGATGTATGTGTGTGCGTGTGTGAGTGTGTGAGTGTCCGTTCTTGCCTTACTATATTGTGTGTATACATCAGGGCAGGGGGAATTTTTTATTTGAAACTATCTTGGAATGATTAAACAAATGTGAAACGAAACTTTTTTCAAGATGATAATTACCATCAGTTATGTGCTTGTCAGTGTTATAATTTGCCCTTCATTGGAATTTAAAAAAAAAATGACTTGACATATTCAAGTCAGAGAAAACCATGCTAAGGTAACATCAGAGAGTGGATTGGCCTTGTGTGGAATGATACTTAGGAACATTAAGAACCACAAGGAATGGAGGAAGCTGGTTACAATATCTTCAGTGTTGTCCCAACGGTCTACCAGACTATGGGATAGGTGAAGGCGAAAAGTCAATGTCAAACTTACGGGAAGACTGTAGGAAATCATTAAGCTATCGATTCTCTCATTTTGCCATGAATGCAGTGTCATGCTTGATTTATGTATTGGAATATAAACAGCGTTTTTGCTTTGAATACATTGTAAACACACACACACACACACACACACACACACACACACACACACACACACCACACACACACACACAACTGTTGCTATCCATAATAATGAGTGTGAGTTTCATCTCCATAAAATTTACATACTTTCAGATATGACCTTTTTGCGCAATAGAGCTCATTAATTTCCTTAGCATCTGTATTCTGAGTGAGTACATAGATTTTTAATCCTAGAAAAATGTACAAATAATATATTTAAAAAATAGTGCTGTGTGCAGCTGTAAGCTTCTATAAGTTTAAAAAAACACACACACACACACACAACACACAGACAAAATGCTAAGACATAGGGGATAGTCACTAATGTGTTGCATTTGTATTTTGTAGGTCGTGGTAGATTTGTCTGCAGAAAATTCGGGCTGCTCTCCCTGAAGACAAAGCGTCACCACAAGAGCAGCGCCACCCACATTTTCCCTGTCTGCATGTGTATTTATTTCCTTATCAGAGTGGCTTTTTCCTACATCATTTTGCCGTGACAACCTTGTTGCCATAGGTTCGTTTATTTCGCTAAATGCGTGCTGCACACCTGACCTCTGTTGATCGCCTCTTCCGAAATACTAGCAACGGATCACCACTACGGTCTAGTGGATGGGAGAAAGTTTCGGATACAAGCCTATTACCTGATCATGTGCTGGTAACCCACAAGTGGCGCTGGATGGCGTGTCTGTTCTTCGGCACTTGATTCCTGTCCAGGTGTTCCTGTAAGCCATCAGAAGAAGTCATCAGTGACAGGGAAATTGTTCAAAAAAGGTTAGCTCATATACTACGATGACAATCTCACCAGTTTGAAAAATAATACATTCACAATGGTTCTTTACAAACATTGATTGATTTTAAGTTTTCCTTGTTACCTTTCGGATAAAAATGCTTGGATCACATGACTTCAAAACAGAACAAACTCACAATCCAATTTCATCTTTTGCTTTGATTAGCCGAAATAATTAAAATTATTAAAATTAAATTTGATGCCATAGAGCAAGAAAATAAATTCAAAATTAATATGTGAAGACACCTTTACATTAGTCTTTTGCTTAATTTGCTAAAAAATTCAAATAATCTGCTGTCAACATTCAGCAACAATCTAAATTCATGACTTTTTGTGAAAAAATTACAAATTGTGCTTATCTCAAATTCAAAATATTTGGAGCTGATCACTTTGATTCAATACAAATTCACAACATTGTTACAGTTCATTTTTGCTTTTTAGGTTAAATATCACTCTTTCATGGCTGTCTTTAACCATACCACTCTTCCAAAACATGCCCCCCCCCCCCCCTGCCCCAGTTCAGGATGGCTGAAAAAAAAACTTTAGGCACCTGGTGGTTCCAGTCCCATGGCCCCTAACAGCAAGATTCCTAATCACTACCATTCAAAGTTCAGAGGATTTTCTTCGCTATAGATTGTAGTTACTTGATCATGTTATTTTGAAAATAATTCAATTTAGAAATGCTATTTACAGACTTTACATCGCAATTCAGCTGTACTTTAATTACGTTAAAGTTTTACCTTCAACTATTAGCAAAGAGGGACATAATAAATTTAAAGGAAATCAAATGCTTTGGTTACAAACAGTAGCAATTTTATAACCTGGATTTTTCCGAAATGTCAGGTATCTCGACTCCATTTGACACAGGTACTTACGCGGACATTTGCAGTATAGTAGTAGCGATGCTTGTCCCCATTCGATCAGACTCCTCTTGTCTCGGAGGACAATGGCAGTGTCTTCTGCTTCAGTCGTGCTGGGGGCTATGTCTGGAGCTGCTCACAAGTCCAACCCGTGCATGGCAGCCTCTGGTGCAGTTGTAGCAGACAACATTGGATGGCGAGTTGATGGCCTGGTTTAGCAGTCCCTTCTACTTTGGATTTCACTGGAACTGTTGTGGATCGCAGGGTACCTGGTTGAATAAATAAACAATCACATTTTGAAATAAGAGAAAAAAAAAACATTTGCAGTACATAAATTGTCTATTAATAATGCAGTGGCTAACACACTGAACTTGATAGTTTAAGAGTTCAAATCTCAAGAAAAGCCTGGTTTTTAATCCATTTTTTAAACTCCTTCCCGCTCCTATCTAGTATAAAATCTACACGCTTAATGGGAAGACTTGGGTTACAAACTAGAGCACGAATCACTTTACAGATGCAACACAGAAATGTTTAAACCACACCAACACTGCACCAACACCTAACCTGGGGCCAAACATTGGTCATATACACAAACAAATCACCACTGGAGAACCTCAGAGCTTTAGCCAAGGACCTGAGAAAAATAAGCAGGAAAAAAGTGAGCAGCAACAGAGAATTCACAGACAAAAGTATCAGATCAGAAAGTTCAGAAAATATAGAAGCAAAACTATAAATACCTTGTCCACCTTTCACAAAACGCAGGTCAGGTTGGCTGCTGTCAAACATGTCAGATCACTGGCACTTGATTCCAGACCCAGAGCCCGTGGAAACAATCACAAGTACACTGAAAACACTAGTTTTATTTTATTAGATATATAATCAGGATTTGATTTCATCTGACAGATTTCACCAGGCTTCTTCACCAATTCAGTAACATTTAAGTCCAGCCAAGTTATCCTAATCTAATACACTATACATTATTAATTTTTTTCAAATAATTTCCAAACAATGACGTTTTTTTTTCAACACAATCTTGATACTCTCCCTTCCAGATTTAGAAGCTGCCATGTCTGCATCAACCCAAACCCTGCAAGATCTTTGTACCTAAAAACCTAATTGGATTCGTTTTTAAAAGAAGATGAACTTAATTGTCCTGAACATAAGACTGAGAAGAAAAAAAATATACTGTAGATAAAAAACAAACTAAAGTATATAAAATACACATAATTCTCTAAAATCAAAAAACTAAAAATTAAATCAGAAAAAAACGGATACCCGAATCCGGTATATCATTAAAGTCTCATCTGCAGCTGCACAGTACTTACATATGCAAGGATCTCATGCAGCAGATGACTCCAAGGTGATGATCAACAGAACCTGGCCCCAGGACGATCACATAATGACACCACCAGGTTAGGACCCACGTTTGATCAAGGAGGGGAAGGACAAGGACACGCCTTTGGAATGGAAGGAATGGTCCGTTCACAATACCTCGTGACAAACTGTCTCCAAGCTGTTGTAGGCGGTGACCATAACAAAGAAGCCTAACAGAAACGGAAGGGGATAACCAAGTCAGAATACCTTAAGAAAACCGTCTCACGGCCACTGCTATTTTCAGATAAAAGGAAAACCTGTCAGAGGTGGAAGGTGGTGGATTTTTCGGATGAGAAGATAGATCACGGTCACCAAGATTGCTCTCAGATTTCTTGCACAATTTTTTTTCCCTATTTTATTTCTATTAATTTTGGTTTTTATTTTATTTTATCTCATTCCGTTTTATTATTTCATTTTATTTTAGTTTGGTTTAAAAATTCTTAGTCTAGATTATGCCTTACATTAAAGTAGTTTGTTTTTTTGTTTTAATTCGTTTCATTTTTAGTTTAGACTAAACCCTACTTGTTTTATCTCAAAATTTCATCACATTTTATTTTTGTTAGATTTCATCTTAAGTTTATGGCTTTATTTCATCTTTATTTTGTTGAAACTAATTTTAGTTGATACTAATTTTTATTTGAGCAAGGAATACTGATTGCAATCGGAAGGTGCCCAGTGATCAATTGGAGACAAAGGACAGGAAAGCTCTTACAAAGACTGAACCAAAAATGGACACAAAGATTAAAACATGGACACAAAGACTGAAACCTGGACACAAAGAAACAATAGCTGGACACAGTCTGGAAGCGGAACACAAATTGGAACCACAGATGGACACAAAGACAAACGTGGACATAAAAAATAATCGCCAGCTGGGGACAGAGGTAAACCAGACAGACACAAAGCAAAAGCCAGACACTAAGACTTGAACCAAAACAAGACACAAAGACTGAAACATAGACACAAAGACTGAACGCTGGACACACAAAGATCAAGTTCGAAAGGTGGGACACAAAGACTGGAACCACACCTAGTCTGAAACCTTGACACAAAGACTGGAAGCTGGACACAAAGACCGAAACTACACCTAGACTCAAAGACAAACCAAAGCCGGACACAAAGACTGGAAGAGGGACACACAGACAAAAAACCAAGCAGGACAAAAAGACTGACCCAAAACCAGACAAGGGGCAACATCTGACCAGAGCAAAGGGAAAATATTATACAAGTAAAGTCTGTAAATCGGCTGAGCAAGGAAGTAACTGTGACTGGCAAGCTTTGCATTCATGATAACCCCGATGTTGAACGCTTAGATAACAGCTGCAAACTTAGCCCACAAAGAAAAACGAAGGATTGGCGATAACGTACTATTCATGTTTTTAGATAAAGGATTGACTTATGTACCAGACCCCAAGAAAGCAACATCCTGAAAAGGTTTTCTTGAAATTTTCTTTTCGTCCTCCATTCCCTACCCTCTACTACCAAACGTGGGTCTAACAAGGCAATCTCATTGTGAATCGTAGGAAGTCTTAGCATCGTGGTGTATGTAGGTTGACGTATGCTGCAAAGTTTCTGAAAATACAAATGTGTTATAAGTAACGTGTAGCCTCTAATTGAAGGGGAGGGAGAGGGAGGGAGAGGAGGAAGAGAGAGAGAGAGAGAGAGAGAGAGAGAGAGAGAGAGAGAGAGAGAGAGAGAGAGAGAGAGAGAGAGAGAAAAGCAGAGCAGAGAGCAGAGCAGAGAAGACAGACAGAGACAGAAAGCAGAGAAGCAGAGGAGCGAGAGGAAGAGAGCGAGAGGGTGGAGAGTAAGAAGAAAGAGTAGTGAGGGAGGGAGGGCCGGAGGGGGGGGAGGAAACAGAGAGAGAGAGAGAGAGAGAAGAGAGAGAGAGAGAGAGAGAAGAGAGAGAGAGAGAGAGAGAGAGAGAGACAGAGAAGAGCAGAGAGACAGAAAGAGAGAGAGAGACAGAGACAGAGAGAGACAGACAGTCACAGTCAGACACACACACACAGAGTGAGAGAGAGAAAGTGCGCGCGCGAGTGTGTGTGTGTCTGCGCACGCGTATAGATGTGCATTCGCGTGTGCATGCATGCGCGTGTCTTCGTGCACGTCCATGCGTGCACCTGTGCGTGTAGGCCTACCACTGGCGTCATGTTTAGACAACATTCCCGTAACCAAAATGCAGGTCACCTTAATTGGAGTACAAAAACGGCCGCATACGCAAACATTTCGCTATAGGACAGAGTCAAAAGCTCTAGCCCAGGAAAAAAAGACATCACGAGAATACGGCATATGGTCGAATACTGCATTAAATTTTTGCTGATAAATATCAAATAAAAAGTCAAGTAAATGGTTTTCTCTCGTGCGCCTCGCCCTTATTTCATGTACAGAAAACTGGCTTTACATGAAAGACTGGAAGCATTTTTCAAAACAATCTGTTGTATCAATATACTTTTAAAATAATTGTTGGCTGCAGAAAATTATGAGAATAACCCCCAAGTTCTAAATGTGGCTCAGGGCTACCCAAGTTCCGCTCACACAAGAATAATGCTTGAGAGACGGGCTCTATCTTAGCGACACAGCTGACCAGGCTGTGTACGTGTATGTGTGGAAGTCTTTTGTAAACATGTGCTTTATAAAATTGATAAACTGCATGCACACGGGAACTGTATATAAAAAGCGCAGATTGCTTATCCCTTTATTCTTGAAATAGTTTTTAAAGTAGAAATCAAGTCACAGGAGTCGGAGCACACGGAAATCTTGCCCCCCCCCCTTCCTCCACTATGATAATGATCCAAACATGTTTACTTGAACACAAATCCCCCCCCCCCCCCCCCCGGCTTACTATGCTTTTTATGTTATGATTTCAATTCGAACATTTAACACAATCACAAACAATAAAACAAATCGACACGCTACGCACACAAAAATAAACATACCTGTAGCTTCGCGGAGAAAATGGTGCTGTGTGGCGCAGCGACGATGCATGGTGTGGATTTTTTGCATGCCTATCTACACAAGGATCTTGTCTCAGTCGTTGCAAATTCAGAAATAATGTCTGCTTGGCAAGAGTTCTGAAACCCTCTGTGGTTGAGCAGAGTTCATTTCCATGTGTATCAAGAGGCATCAGCTTTAAGGGTGATCACTTAGGTTTTCATTCTTTTTTCCTCTTTTTTTCATCACTGGCTGGCTAACTGGTTGGCTAGCTGGCTGGCTTTCACCTTGCTGTTGAAAGTTTCTCGACATGTGCAGATGCTTGCCGGTTGACGTTGGTTCTGTGTCACAGTGCAAGAAAATGACAATAGGGAAGAGAACAGAAAGAAAAGAAGAAACGAAAGAATAAGGACAGAGATGGAGGGAGGGAAGGAGAGAGAGCGAAAGCGAGCGCGCCATGAAAGAGGAGAGAGAGAGAGAGAGAGAGAAGAGAGAGAGAGAGAGAGAGAGAGAGAGAGAGAGAGAGAGAGAGAGAGAGAGAGAGAGAGAAGAGGAGGAAGAGAGAGGAGAGATAGAGAGGGAGTGAGGGAGAAGAGGGAGGGAGGGAAAGAGAGGAGGTAGGGAAAGAGGGAGGAGGGAGAGAGAGAGACAGACAGACAAGCAGACACAGAGCAGAGACAGAGTCATGAGAGAGAAGGAAGAGAAAGAGGGAAGAGAGAAAAGAGAGAGAGAGAGAGAGAGAGGGAGGAGAGAGAGAAAGAGGAGAGAGAGGGAGGAGAGAGAAGAGAAGAGAGAGAGAGAGAGAGAGAGAGAGAGAGAGAGGGAGAGAGAGAGAGGAGAGAGGAAAGAGGAGAGGAGGGGGAAAGAGGAGAGGGAAAGAGGGAGAGGAAGAGAGAGGAGAGGGAGAGAGAGAGACAGACAGACAAGCAGACACAGAGCAGAGAAGAGTCAGAGACAGAGATGCATTGTAGAGGAGGAGAGAGAGGAGAAGAGGAGAGGAGAAGAGGAGGAGAGAGAGAGGAGAGGAGAGAGAGGAGAGAGAGGAAGGAGAGAGAGGGATGAGAGAGAGAGAGAGAGAGAGAGAGAGGAGAGAGAGAGGAGAGAGAGAGGAGAGAGAGGAAGAGAGAGAGGAGAGAGAAAAAGGAGAAAAAAAAGTAAAGCACACAACAGAAAGAAAAGGAAAACAAGGAAAGGGAGAGTAGAAAAGTAAAAATAAAAACAGAAACGAAAGGCAGAAAGTGAAAAAAAAAACCGAGAGAAAAAGTCGTGAAAAAACAAATAAAGCACACAAGAAAGGACAAAAGAAAAAATCATGCGCATTAAATAAAACATCCTCAAAGTCGAATGCGGCTACCTTCATGATGAGCAACAGAGAGGTCACATAACACAAATCATCCCATTGGTAAATCACACTTTAACCTCAATCACTAGCCCTACGAAATAAACAAAAAGTTGTACTATGCACCTTATCAACAATAATCATTGTAGGGGGAACAAAACCGGAAACCTCCTCCCTCCTCCCCCACCAACTTCGCGGGGATATGGAGGGGGCCTGTCAGTATAAATAGCATCCCAACCTTTTGGAAACTCTGTGCTAGCAAATCCTTTTTATTTCTCCATTTTGGTCTTGTTTCTTGTCTTTCTGTCACTTGTTTGGTTTTTGCCGTTGTGGTCCATTCTTCTAACATTTTTTTTACAGCAAAAATACTTAATATATGACAACTCTTTCCCACACCAAGGTTGAGTGCGCTGGGCCCGACTTGTCAGGGCTTAATGGCAGCACAGTACAGTTTCACTCAGATAACAAATATTTGCTGTTTTGAGTGTTTAACGAAGAAAGGGAAAAAAACTACCCCACCATGACTTATCTGTGCCACTTTATAGCTGGTACTCGCAATACAATATTATGGGATTCTACTCGCGCTTCACTACTGCCTCACACTTAACTGAAAATGATAATAACCATGGAATTAAAAAAGCAGCATCATAGACGGTAAAATAAAAAAAGGTACCTGTAGGTTCAGGTCAAAGTGACGAAGCAGCGACAACGCACACATAGGTTGTTGTGCAGTGGTTGCCTTCAGATTGTTGAATGACCAAATGAGAGGGTTTAGGCTACAGGACAACTCAGTTCCCGCCACTGCCTCTAGGGCTGAACACTGTTATGTTGCACGTGTTTCACAGATCAGCGGCAGCATTGACAGGATATGGCCTTACCATACAAGAGTTCAACTCTCTCTGTGTGTGTCTCTCTCTCTGTCTCTGTCTGTCTCTTTGTCTCTGTCTCTGTCTCTCTCTGTCTCTCTGTCTCTCTGTCTCTGTCTCTGTCTCTGTCTCTGTCTCTCTCTCTCTCTCTCTCTCTCTCTCTCTCTCTCCTCTCTCTCTCTCTCTCTCTCTCTCGTTGTTGTTGTTGTTGCTGTTGTTGTTTTTGTTGTTGTTGTTGTTGTTGTTCTTCTTCTTCTTCTTAATTTTTCATTTTTTGCATTTCTTCTTCGCAATTATTCCTCTTCTCCGCAATTCTTTTTCTTCTTCGCAATCCTTCTTCTTCGCAATTCTTCTTTTTCTTCTTCGCAATTCTTCTCCTTCTTCGCAATTCTTATTTGCAGTTCTTCTTCTTCTTTGTAATTTTTCTTCATCTTCGCAAATTTTTTCTTCTTTATTCTCCTTTTTCTTTTTCGGAATTCTTCTTCGCAATTCTTCGTTTTCTTGTTCTTTTTCTTCTTCTTCTACTTCTTCTTCGCAATTCTTCGTTTTCTTCTTCTTTTTTCTTCTTCTTCTACTTCGTCTTCGCAATTCTCCTTGATCTTCGGAATTCTTCTTCGCAATTCTTCTTCTTTCTCTTCTTCGCGATTCTTCTTCATCTTCGCATTTTTTCTACTTTGCATTTCTTCTTCTTCGCAGTTCTTCTTCTTCGCAATTCTTCTCCTTCTGTTCGCAATTCTTCTTCGCAATTTATTTTTGCAATTCTTCTTCTTCGCAATTCTTCTTCTTTGCAATTCTTCTCCTTCTTTCCGCAATTCTTTTTCGCAAATCTTTTTTTCTCTCTCTTCGTTCTTCTCCCTCTCCTACTTCTCTTTCTTCTTTTCCTTCATTTTCATCTTATTCTTCTTTAGATTTTTTTTTCTTTTTCACATTCTTCTTCTTCTTCTTCTTCTTCTTCTTCTTCTTCTTCTTCTTCTTCTTCTTCTTCTTCTTCTTCTTCTTCTTCTTCTATAGAATTCTTCCGTGGTCCCTGGCTACAGCTATGATGTATAGAATGTGCAGTGCCTGGTTTTCGCCTGTGCTTGCAACTCTGCAGGGGCTCTGCCCACTGGCTTCAGGCAACACATTCCCACTTCAGGGCAGCTCAGCAGAAAATTTATAGGACACAATTTTCAGATTGGCATGCAAAAAAGGCGGGAAAATGGGCAGGGTAGTTAGAGAGTAGGCATGAAATGAAAAGGTAAGAGAGGTGAAAATACAGTAAGGAAGGGAGTGATAGAAAAGAGGAAATTTCTAGCACAGAATATCCAGAAGGTGGGGATGCTATTCATACTGAAAGGGCCTCTGGCATCCACTCGGGAGGGGGGATGTTTGTTTAGAACTCATTGGAAACTGACACATGTTTAATTTTGCTGTGAGGGACTATTTTGGACTTATTTGAAAAATTCAACACACCTACACAAAATGAAAAAAAAACATGCACGTTATAAATATTATCATTAAAATGGTTATTATGTCTTTTTTATAAGTCAAAAAACTTGTTGCATGCATGTTTTCGTTATCTTCTAGGAATTTGTTTGGATTATATCACGAAGTACAGGAAAAACCAACATAAGTACGCTTGCCATACAAGGCAAGATATACCAACCGCCTAATTCACAGGGTAAAATGAGTTGATTTCACAGCAAAGTCATGTTCCATAATTTTTGTTTTGTATATTATTAAAAGTCAAGGCAGATTTCTCTGCGTGAAATTCGAGCTGCTTTCCTTGGGGACAGCGCGTCACCACAAGAGCAGCGCCACCCATTATTATATGTTTTTCGTTTCCAATCTGCATGTGCATTTTTTCCCTATCCGAGTAGCTTTTTCTACATAATTTTGCCAGAAAAAACTCCCTTGCTGCCATAGGTTCTTTTATGTACACTAAATGTGAGTATCATGCGGGACCTGTGTTTATTGTCTCATCCGAAAGATTAGCAATCAAACCACTCTCAGTACGGTCTAGTGGATGGGGGAAAAGGTTTCAGGACCAAACGGGGATCAAACCACTGCACACTTCTAACTTTTTTTTTCACTTTGTAGGCAGGTGCGTTACCTCTAGACCATTTATCCACCAAAGCGCTTTGAAACCAAAAGTTTTTCTACACATCAAGTAAAGGGACAAATCAAACATGTCACAGTAAACAGATCGCTTTAGGTTACCGTTGGGTAGGTCACACACACACGCACACACACACACACACACACACACACACACACACACACGCACACACACACACACACACACACACACACACACACACACACACACACACACACAAAGCCGACATGAAGACATTCAAGACGATTTACAGTTAAAGGGAAGTAACAACATTTACAGGAATACTAATCTAAGTTTTTAAGTAGTTTCCCCTGGATTAAACGCCGCAAAATTGAAGTTGACCTGGGTCTTTAAGTCGTGGGTTCGATTCTCGTTAACGTCTCGCCAATTAAGTGTGCAGGTTTTTTACAATCTCCCAGGTCAAATTCAAGTTAGACCTGCCAGTGCCTTTATTCAATTCGTATGTAAACATATGCAGAAGATGACAAATTATGCACGCTAAAGATCCAGGAATCCATGCCAGTGTTCGGTGGGTTACTAGACACGAACATACCAGGCATACATCCGATGTCGGAATGCGGCTACCTTCAAGATGGGAAAAAACGGTCACATGCAAAAAAAACCCCTCACCATTGGTGAATCTGGAGCTCTAGCTGAGGACCTCCCCTCTCCCTACTCCCCCCCCCCCAAAAAAATAAATAAATAAATAAAAAAGACACTTGCATCATTGGTTAAGCAGTTCAAGCAACGCTCTCAAAAATCGAATTAGTGAAGTGGAGGAAGCTTGACTGTGTGGTCCCAATTTTTTCCTTTGAGCCCAAACCAAACTCATTTTGGGAAGGAGCCGGCTGCATTAAAAGAGAGCAAAACAAAACATTAGCTAAGGGTAGATTCATGAGGTTCAACCCTACGACCTTACAATCATGAATCCAACGCGTTAGCCACTGCACACAGCCCCTGGTCGTTAGTTTCGCTGATGGTTTGTTGGTTTCTGTTTTGTGAGGTGTTGTTTGGTTGTTTTTTTATTTGTTTGCTTGTTGTGTTCTTTTGTGAGTTTTCATAGCTTTTAGTTTTGGCTTATTTGTGTTATTTTGTGAGTTTTAATAGTTTTTAAAATTGAACTTTTGGTGCGTTATTTTTTTAAGTTTTAAAAGTATTTAGTTTGTCTTTTTGTGTGTTTTTTGTGAGTTTTCATACTGTTTTTACACGAACACAAAATATCGCACACACAAACACAAGCGTGCGCATACTTACACGCGCACATACCCGCCCCCCCCCCCCCCCCCCCCCCCCCCCCGCAAAATACAAGTGCATATGGAGAGATGTGACAAAGTGAAGGTTTGAGCCCCATCCTACCCCGACTTTGGCGCAGTAACAGAACCCAAGGCAACACGACCGTGTTCCACCCTATGCCTGCACACCGGAACATCATCTTTCACACGGGTGGTGCTGTTCTTGTGGCGACACTACAGCCCCGAAAAAGGTGACCTAGCGTGCACATAGCAGGCATTGTCGGTCGGAAAGGTGGTACGGTCCACGCAACAATGCACGGTATTACGCATAATCTTAACGGTAATAAACAATATGATGCACCACAGCACAGTGCAGGGTCGTCACCACACACACGATCGCAAAAATCCGCACACACAAAAACGAATGCGTGCATGCATACGCGCGCGCATAGGCGTACACACCCCTCAAAATGCAAGCGCATATTGGAGATATGTGTGTCAAAGTGGCGGTTTGAGCATGCATACACGCGTGCTTACATCAAACCAAGATAGAAGCGCATATTGGAGAGATATGATACATCTTTATGTGAATATTTTAAGAGAGATTTTAACTGACTTCCCCGCTTAGTGCAAGGGAGATCAATGTTGTACCGAAATATGAACACATTGGCTTCCCTTCGTGTGTTGTTTGCTGTAAATATCTTCACAGTAATATCATTAGGATATAATTATTACGAAAAAATGAGCACATAGTAAACACAAATGATTAGAGAAAAAAATTCACAAAACTGGTAAGAGAAAACTGCGTGCATAGGCAAATTGTATCGTGTGGAGAGAGAGAGAGAGAGAGAGAGAGAGAGAGAGAGAGAGAGAGAGAGAGAGAGAGAGAGAGGAGAGAGAGAGAGAGAGAGAGAGAGAGAGAGAGAGAGAGAGAGAGAGAGAGAGAGAGAGAGAGAGAGAGGCAAGGCAAGGCAAGGCAAGGCAAGGCAAGGCAAAATTCTTTTATTCGAGGATAATAGATAAGCACTCATGTGCTTTTTTACAGCCAGTCCCCGCCCTTTTCAGGGAAAACATCAAGATAAAAAGATACTAAACAGTAAAACTATATGCAGTACCAAACAACATAGAGGAATAAGGACATTATACATAATAAGATAATAAAAATGCACATATTCAGAAGACGAAAATCAGAAGCCACAATAAAATGATTTTGATTATAAAAGAAAAGGAGAAGCGTTAATAGATAAAGAGCAACCAAAGAAACATAATGAAATAAACAACTTAGCAACCAAGAAAAGTCCACCCAAAAATAGTTAGCTACAACATTGTAACAACTCATAAAAACAAAATGAACTCAGAAGGAACTAAAGATAATACAATGATTATAATGATGACAATAAGAATAGTATCAACAATAGTGATAATAGTATGATAATAATACACGTAAAACTCACTCCTACACGTAGGTCACACACACACACACACACACACACATACACATACATACATACATACATACATACATACATACATACATACATACATACATACATACATACATACATACATACATACATACATACATACATACATACATATACGCAACTCACTCACTCATGTACGCTCGCAGGCAAATGCACATACAAATCACACACACACACACATACACACACACACACACACACACACACACACACACACACACACACACACACATACATTTACTCACACTTATATTTATAAGCACATATCCGCAGGCGCACATGTACTTGAGATGGTAGGTTTTGTTGTTGTTTTTTTTCTTTAAAAAATTTTTAGTCATAGAAAAAAGAAGAATGATACAAGTCAAACAATCATATCAGGTGACAATATTATCCTTTCTTTTACATTCATACTTCATATAAAAAAGAAGAAACAAAAGCAAACAGCAAAGTTAAAACAGAAAAAAAACAAGAACAAGCCAACAAAAACTTGAGGTACGACCTATCAACAACAACAACAACAACAACAACAACAAAAAAGTCATGCAAATCATAATATTTTAATACAAGGGGAGACGACAAATGAAAACAATTATCCCCCCCCCACACACACACACAACACCCAAACACACCCACCACACACACACACACACACACACACACACACACACACACACACACACACACACACACACACACACACACACACACACACACAAGTTCGCGCTCATGTCATCAATAAACTTCATTTTAAAGGAAATATATGCCTAATTTTAATCAAGTCATGTAACGGAACACAAAAGGAATCCATCCGCTGTGAGGCATATATATTAAAACATACATATTCTAATACCTGAATCTTATGATATTTATTTATGGTCATAAAAATCACGTTCATAACCATTTTGTAATCACAATGAACATAATTATTCAGCTTACTTGAGAATTAAAAAATTATACAAAATCAAGTGCATTCAACACATGATTATTAAATAGT
Source organism: Stramonita haemastoma (assembly GCA_030674155.1). Lineage (NCBI taxonomy): Eukaryota > Metazoa > Mollusca > Gastropoda > Neogastropoda > Muricidae > Stramonita > Stramonita haemastoma. The sequence goes on from CM060317.1 coordinate 8,841,505, forward strand.
ACAAAAAGTGAATAAATATGTCTCAGTATGGATGATAACATGTTTAGGCAACAAGAGAGAGAGAGAGAGAGAGAGAGAGAGAGAGAGAGAGAGAGAGAGAGAGAGAGAGAGAGAGAGAGAGAGAGAGAGAGAGAGAGAGAGAGAGAGAGAGAGAGGAGAGAGAGAGAGAGAGTACACAGTACATTTTTAGCCAGGTAGTGTTGCGCACAATTTTCAACTGACCAATGATATCATCACTTAACACTCCCTATATTTTACTTATGCATATATAGAGAATATACCATATGATAAATGTGACATGAAAATAAAATATTAAAAATTTACTCTTTGAAATCAGTTACAAGTGTACAAAGATAAGATACATATAAAAACATTTAAACACACACACACACACACACACACACACACACACACACACACACACACACACACACACACACACACACACACACACAAAGAAGAGAGAGAGAAAGGGGGAGAATTATATATATCCAACAGGATGAGTACTGGTTCATTAGTTTTGATGCATCAAGTGCATTAGGTGATTTTTGAAGGTCGACAATGATTGGTGCTGTTTAATTGAATCGGGAAGGGAGAGAGAGAGAGACAGACAGACAGACAGACAGACAGACTGACAGGAACTGTTATCAACCTAAACGATAAAAAAAACCCAAAAAAACTCCCAAACTCACACACTCAATCAGCAAATGAACTCCTGACCCAAATAATTGTTCCTATCTGATAAACTATTGATGCAGCCATTTTTCACCATCGATTTATAGATTTACTTTTTATCAACCACTGAGGGCTTGAGTCCACTTTTTGCACACTGAGCAAGACAGCCGCTGTAGTGAAGAGACTCCATTCACTCTCGTAGTTTTAGGGCCGATTTTGATCTCCGCTTAGATTATAGCTGCTTGCAAAAAAAAGAATCGTTTGTTAACGTTCAGGAATTTTCAAAAGTGACATTGCTTATATAGTACAACGGGTATTGGACATTTGTCATATTCGTTAAACTGAATGCGGGAAGGAATAAGGAAGATATATTAAATCGGAAGAAGAAATTTACTATTTTCTTTAATTTTTTCCCCTATCCACACTGACTCAAAGTTGCAGGTGACTGGGGTTTTTTTATATTAAAATGTTGTGGGTTTTGACATCTGGCTGTTTGGCGCTTCTTCTCTTCGGTGAGTTATTTATTTATTTTTTTTTATAGATTTATAATTGTCAATTCAACATCGTTGTTATAATTCGATGTTGTTGTTGTTATGATGTTGATTATGATTGTCACGAAGGGGACATTGGTGATGTGTGTGTGATTTCATACTTGTCTTAACGTAAGCCTTGATGTTAATGATGGTAGTTAAAAACATGATATTGACATATGATGATGGCGATGATGATGACAATATTGATGATGATGAGAAGGAGAAAGAAGAGAAAGGAGGAGGAGGAGGAGGAAGGAGAAGAAGCAGAAGAAGAAGAAGAAAATTTTGCTTTTCCCATGAGGTGTCAATGAGAGCGAAATATCCCACAAAACGGAGGGCTCTATCTGCCTCAAACCACAGACAGACGGAAAACATAAGTTCGGAGAGGCAAACAGACATGCAATAGCATCATAGAGTATGATCTGCACACTGATCATTGTGAATGCTTGGCCAACTCCCAAACTTGACTTGCAAAAAAGTAAGAATACAAATGGTTATGTTTTTGCATCCTCTAAAAGCCAACATGAATCGTAGGATACTCAACACGCATATATGATTTTCTGCATGTGTGTTAACAGGAAGCTAAGTAAGGTATTGGCAGGTGTGCATCTGAACTTACTAGAGAGATTATAAAATCACCCCCCCCCCCGCAAACACCCGTTATTCTGCCTTGGCGCTTCGAGAGTCACACCCACATCACATGACTTCGACAGTTAAGAATAGTAGGCCTCCGTCAGGGAGCGGGATAGCTCAGTGGTCAGAGCGCTTGCTTCCCCCTAGCCAAGGTTAAGTAGCGTCGAGCGTGGTTGCCAATTGGATGGGTGACCGTTTGCGCGCCTTGGCTACAGTACAGTCCCCCCAGTTCACCCAGCTGTAAATGGGTACCTGCCCTTTTTAGGGTCAGGGAAGGTAAAGCAGCGAGGGAGAGGAGATGGGCGCCACCCTCAATATGCTGGCCCCTAGAGAACCTGATGTCTCTGATGCCTCGCTCTCCTACGACCACACAGGTTATGGGACACCTTTACCTTTATTCTTTTACCTAGGCCTCCGTCAGTTTCGGAGTTGCGCTCTAGGCTCTAGAGCGCAAAGCCTGAGTACGTAGGTATGGAGGAAAACCTGTTACCCATGCAGCAGACCCCCACCATCCTTTCCTCGTCACTGGAATGGTCCATTGGAAAGGCAATTGCTGATACGAATGGTACCAGGAGCCATCAGGACGTAGTCATGATCAGCCCTGAACCACCCTGGACACTACAACTCCCCTAAAATGAAGAAGAAGAAGAAGAAGAAGAAGAAGAAGAAGAAGAAGAAGAAGAAAACAACAACAACAACAACAACAACAAACAACAACAACAACAACAATATTAACATCAACAACAACATGCGAGGAATTCAAATAAAACAAAGATCTTCTATAATTATGTCTGTCTATATACGTTTTTACGTTGTTTATTTATGCATGTGTTATAACAATGTTTTTAACAAAGCATTGGTATAAAAGAAAAATAGCCAAACGCACGTCAACAATGACCCGACAACAAACACAATTTTGCTTTTCCCAGCCATTCGAAATTGTTCATTTTATCATAGTTTTTCTTCAAGGTAATAATCTTAAAAAATCATCAACACTGCATCTTGATATTATCAAAGTAGGCTTACGTCAGTTATTTCTTAGATTTTTATAGATATGTTCACTCGCCCGAACTCTGAAGCTGACCGCTTAAAAAAATCAAAGTTTGGAGAGAATATATCGGGCACCGCACGAGTTAACACCCACAGAATAGTGACTCGGAAGAGGTGTATTGATTTCAGCCAGCCCCTATAATCAGATATTTTTTGTACATCTTGTTATGCGGAATATTCTTATGGTTAGAGCGTTCAACTCTTGGCATGTCCACTGACGTGTTCATTGGAGATATTTCCCCTAGGAATTAGCACTGGTTCCCAGTTCAGTGCCTGCAGTTCCTTCGGAGAAGACTATCAACTAATGTGCCGTACGCGTGTGCGAACGCACAGAGAAAATCTTGTGGACACGTTAAATATTCATTCTCTGCAAATCGAAATGCCGCTAGTTTAACGGTGGGCAAAAAAAGTCGCATGCACAAACATATGTTCCCCATTGGTGAACCCCAGAGATTTAGTCTTGGAACAACCCCCCGCCCCCCAAATTTTGTGGAAACGTAGGGCGGTAACGGTTTAAGGCATGGGTGGCATAGGCATACCAAGCATGTACTCTGAAACCTGGAGACAGATGAGCTCCACCAAGATCAGCTTGCCCAAGACTCAGAGCCTGAAAAATTCAATGTAATGCTCCAATGATTGGTCAATGTGTTATGAGAGAAGTCAAGTTAAGTCAAGGTTAGACTCGAAAACAAAACGTCCACAGCACAATGACTGAAAACGAGAACATGGATTTTAGCCAGGCAACCATCGTTATAACTATGTGTGTGCTAATTGTATATGTTTGCTATGTCTGTTATTCTTTATAATCATTGCAACGTTCTGGCGACTCCTGCAACAGCAATAGAACCATGCGTATCGGCGATTGCCTTTCCAATGGACGATTCTAGCCACGTGGAGAGGGGAAGGGGTCTGCTGCATGGGTAACTGCTTGTTTTCCATACTTACATATCCAGGCTTTGCGCTCTAGAGCCTTGAGTGCGACTCCATAGTCTTCCGAGACTGACGGAATCCTATTACTGTAATGTCCACGGTTAAATCTAGTATTGTTAAGATGATATTAAGCAGTCACTCCGTTCTTCTGTCCGCAGACTTTTGTTATATCTTATATTTATAAGGGAAAGATTTTAAAAAAAAAGAATCAGTGAAAGAAAATAACAACTTGTTTTATACTGAGAGAACGTATAAATTGGTGTGCGTCTAAAAAGTATTACCCTTCAGTGTCATCATTATAATGTCGATGTAAGAAAATAGTTTGGAATTTGTCAGTTCAGAAATTAAAGTAATTTTGATTTTTTTAATCTTTAAGAAAGGAAGAAAAAACCTTTTTAGTTTTCAAACGGACAAGTCATTTCAGGAAAATGGTAATAATAATTTGCATATCATTGTGCATGCGCACACACACTCACACACACACTAACACACAAACACACACACACACACACACGCACACACACATACACACGCACACACTCACACACACACGCACACACACACACACACACACACACACACAACACACACACACACACACACACATACACACACACACACACACTACAACGCAAGAGCTCGTAATCTCTATGTGTGGGTATATAGGGCATTATCGGTATACTCGTAGATAACAGATATCCCCGTACCTACCACTATTCTGATTAGACAAGAGAAAAACAATGGACTGATGCTGCCATGTTGTGGAAAAGTGTGGGGTATAGGGGTAGGTCTTTGAGATGTGTAAAGATGTGGGTCACAATACGTGATATGTGTGGTGCGACAACCCTTGAAATCCCACCCCCATTCCTAAGCAAAAATATAAAGGT
>CM060317.1:8866212-8871212 GCA_030674155.1 Stramonita haemastoma
TCTCTCTCTCTCTCTCTCTCTCTCTCTCTCTCTCTCTCTCTCTCTCTCTCTCTCTCTCTCTCTCTCTCTCTCCTCTCTCTCTTATGAATGAACACTTTATTACATCCAAGCCCATGAAATGTATTGTGGTCCATGGCCAATGTACATTAAATCATTTCAGTGTTCAGTGTTCAGGTTCTCTCTCTCTCTCTCTCTCTCTCTCTCTCTCTCTCTCTCGTCTCTCTCTCTCTCTTCTCTCTCTCTCTCTCTCTCTTTTGTTATTTTCTGTCCAGGAACTGGGACAAGGAACCCAACAGCAACAGCTACTGCTCTGTGATGAACAGTGGCGTCTCTTCTCTGACTTCAGCTGCAGCAACATCAGGACTGGATCTGTGTGCGAAGACCCTACAGTAAGGGGCCTTGTCTGTTTGTCTGTAATTTTGTCTTGTTTGTCTACCTTTCTGTTTGTCTGTCGGTCGGTTGGTCTGTCAGGCTGTCTGTCTGCTTGTCTGTCTGTATGTCCAGTAAGAAACAGTCTCTTTGTCTACCTGTCAGTCTGCCTGTCAAGCTATCAGTCTGCCTGTCCATTTATCATGCTTTTTGTATTGTATCGTATACAACTTTAAGTCACAGCAGATTTCTCTGCGTTAAAAATTCGGGATGCTTGCTCTCCCCGCGGAGAGTGGGTCGCCACAAGAGCAGCGCCACCCATTATTTTGTCCTTTATCTGTCTGCAACTGTATTGATTTTGAATCCCTTCCAGAGTGGATATTTTTCTAAAGAAATTTGCCAGGGACAATGCACTTGCTGCCGTAAGTTCTTTTACGTGCTCTAAATAATATGTTTAACACACCGGATCACGGTTTATCGTCTTATCTGAAAGACTAGCACACTGACCACCACTCACGGTACAATAGATTTCTAGCCCAAGCGGGGATCGACCTCCCTGACACTTTGAATAGGACTTTTTGCTTTCTAGGCAGGTACATGACCGTTAGACCACCAATCCACCTTGCATTCAGAGTTTATCGTATAAGCACTACTATCTTTCACGACTGTTCTCTGAGTGCAATTCGGACTGCTCTCTGTGGGGAGAACGCGTCGCCACAAGAGCAGCGCCACCCATTCCTAATTTCCTGTGTGTACATGCATGTTTCTTTTATGAGAGTGGCTTTTTTCCTACACACAATTTTTGCCAAGGACAAGTACAATTGCCAAGTAGAATTCTCTTGCTGCCGTGTGTTCTTTTACGTGCTCTAAATATGTTTAACACACCTGTTCGGTCGCCTTGGTATTTTTTAGTGTTAATCTACGCTGAATGCAAGTTGCACATGGGAACTTGGCTTATGTGTCTCATTTGAAAGACTAACACCCAGACCACAAGTCAAGGTCCAGTGGATGGGGCAAAATTTTGGGCCCAAACGGGAACAAAGCCACAGTTTTCGCGTTTTTGAGGCAGGTGCGTTTCCTTCTGATCCCCCCGACCCTCTGTACGACTGTTCGTCAGTCGCGTTTGTCTGTCTGCTTGATACATATATATATATATATATATATTATATATATATATTATATATATATATATATAATATAATATATATATATATATATATATATATATATATATATATATATATATATATGTGTGTGTGTTGTGTGTGTGTGTGTGTGTGTGTGTGGTGTGTGTTGTGTGTATGCGTGCCTGTCTGTGTTTTTTCTTCTGTCCCTATTTCTCTTTGTTTGTCTGTCTCTGTCTCTGTTTGTTTGTCTGTCTGTCTCTCTGAAGTTGTGTGTTTGTCTGATTTGTTGTCTGTTTTCTACACACACACACACACACACACACACACACACACACACACACACACACACACACACACACACACACACACACACATACAAACACACACAACACCTACCCACCCACCCCCACCCACACACACACACACACACCTCCCCCCCCCCCCCACAAACACACACAAACACCTATCATCACCCTACTCCCTCCAACAAGCACCCCCCCCCCCCCCCCCGTCCGCCAACACACACATACACTGCACCTACTACACGCTAACTTTAAAAAAACAAACACCAAACAAACAAACAACTGGTTATTCCTACAGCTAACTGTGCCCTGGTTGGACAAAGTTTGGTGATCACTGTTACAAAGTGGACACCACACCTAGGAGCCGATGGGCTGCTAGCAGAAACTGTAACGCAACGTCATCTTCAAACCAGGGCCGGCTCTTTGCCCTCAACTCCAAAAGCGAAAAGGTTGGTGTTTATGCAAACTCCAGAAACGTTATACTAACTCCAGAAAGGAAAAGGTTGGTGTTTATACCAACTCCAGAAACGAAAAAGTTTGGTGTTTATACCAACCCCAGAAAAGAAAAGTTTGGTGTTTATACCAACTCAGAAACACAACGTTTTGGTGTTTATACTAAGTCAGAAACGAAGTTTGGTGTTTTACCAACTCCAGAAACGAAAAATGTGGTGTTTTAACCAACTCCAGAAACGAAAAGTCGGTGTTTATGGTAAAACCAACTCCAGAAAGGAAAAGGTGGGTGTTTATACCAACTCAGAAAGGAAAAGGTGGTGTTTATACCAACTCAGAAAGGAAAGTGGTGTTTATACCAACTCCAGAAACGAAAAGGTTGGTGTTTATACCAATTCAGAAAGGAAAAGGTTGGTGTTTATACCAACTCCAGAAACGAAAAGGTTGGTGTTTATACCAATCAGAAAGGAAAAAGTTGTGTTTATACCAACTCCAGAAACGAAAAGTCGGTGTTTATGGTGTTTATACCAACTCAGAAAGGAAAAAGTTGTGTTTATACCAACTGCAGAAACGAAAAGGTTGGTGTTTATACCAACTCCAGAAATGAAAAGGTGGTGTTTATACCAACTCAGAAAGGAAAGGTTGGTGTTTATACCAACTCAAAAATGAAAGGTTGGTATTTATACCAACTCAGAAATGAAAAGGTTGGTGTTTATACCAACTCCAGAAATGAAAAGGTTGGTGTTTATACCAACTCCAGAAATGGAAAAGGTTGGTATTTATACCAACTCCAGAAATGAAAAGGTTGGTGTTTATACCAACTCAGAAAGGAATGTTTGTGTTCATACCAACTCCAGAAATGAAAAGGTTTGGTGTTTTATACCAACTCAGAAAGGAAAATGTTTGTGTTCATACCAACTACCCAAGAGCTGTCTGTTCCACACCCTATGCTGTGTCTCTCTGTGTGAAACAACTTACAAGAGAAAAACATGACTAGAAGGGCTTTACTTCTTGCTATATATTAACTAGGAAATTTCTTGTAGTTTTTACTTCTTCGGGGGAGGAATAGCTCAGTGGTCAGAGCACTCGCTTTCCACAAGGCAAGTTAAGCAGCGTCGAGCGTGGCTACCAGTTGGATAGGTGACCGTTTGCACCCTTTGACTTCAGTACAGTCCCCCCCAAGTTCACCAAGTTATAAATGGGTACCTGCCCTCTTTAGGGTCAGGGAAGGTAAAACAGCGAGGGAGAGGAGATGGGCGCCTCCATCAATATGCTGGCCCCAAGAGAAGCTGAGGTCTCCGAAGCCTCGCTACCCTACGACCGCCTAGGTTATGGAACAAATCTACCTTTTTACCTTTTTGCGTCTTCATTCATTGTAGTCTGTTGTTATTTGTAAACCTCTTAAAGTCACGGCAGATTTTTCTTCGAGAATTACAGGCTGCTCTCCTTGGATAGAGTGTGTCGCCACAAGAGCAGCGCCACCTATGACTTTCTCCTGTTCCTATCTGCATGTGTATTTGTTTCCCTATCAGAATGCTTTTCATACAGAATTTTGCAATGAACATTTTGTTGCCGTGCGCTGAATGTGTGTCGCACACGGGACTGGGTTAACTGTCTCATCCGAAAGACTAGCATCCAAACCGCTGCTCAGGGTGTAGTGGATGGAGGAGAAGTTTGGGCCCAAACCCGGATCCGGATCGAACGCTGGAATTTTGCTTTCTAGGAAGATGTGTTACCTCCGCACCAGCGATACACCCGTTCGTGCTCTTGTAGAAAATCGTTTGGAAAATACCATACAAAGTACTCAAAGGCATTCATTTTATCATGTTTTGTCTTGATCATTGTTGAGTTTGCTCGCAGAATTTGGGACGGGATAGCCTAAAGGTCAGAACATTGCGCTCGCAATTTCACGACCCAGGTTCGATTCCCGGTCGAGGGGAATTTCCCCCTGGAGTTCACATCAGTGCTGACTCCACTTCTCCTCAGAAGTCTTTCGGATGAGACTGTAAACCGAGGCCCCGTGTGCGAACGCACGCAGAACATCTTGCGCACACGTTAAACCCTGTTCCGCTTTTCGTAAAAGTAGGCCATTGTGTGCCGTTGGGAATAGATGACAAGATTTACAAAACTGCAAACACAGACGGACTGGATAATAAAAAAAAAAGCACGTGAGCGCTTATTCCATTATCCTCGATATAAAAGAATATAATAATAATCATAATCATAATAATAATAATAATAATAATAATAATAATAATAAAATAATAATAATGATGATGATGATAATAATAATAATAATAATAATAATAATAATAATAATAATAATAATAATAATAATAATAATAATAACAACAACAACAATGTTTTCCTCAACTGCTCAACTGCCTAGCCACAGTCCCATTATTTTTGTTGTGGTCTTTTTTTAAGTGTACTCGTTATTATGGACGGGATGAGATAGCTCAGTGGTCAGAGCACTCGCTTTCCCTAAGCTAAGGTTAAGTAGTATTGTGCGTAGTTACCAAGTGGATGGGCGACCGTTTGTGCGCGCCTTGGCTTCAGTAGATTCCCCCAGTTTACCCAGCTGTAAATGGGCATAGGTTAAAGGAACACATCTACCGTTACAGGTTATATACAGCCTATGTTTGTTTCGTGTTGAATTTGTTTTTCTTCTCAAAACTGGATCCTATCTCAAATATTCAACAAACCAGCTCGAAGCAAATATTGTTTTGTTTTAAATATCAAAATGCTGCTG
>CM060317.1:8878712-8891212 GCA_030674155.1 Stramonita haemastoma
AATGATCTTTGGTACGTAAGGATGAAAAATTCTACAGAAAAAAGATGCATGCTTGTTGAGAGAGAGAGAGAGAGAGAGAGAGAGAGAGAGAGAGAGAGAGAGAGAGAGAGAGAGAGAGAGAGAGAGAGGAAGAGAGAGAGAGAGAGAGAGAGAGAGAGAGGTGATAATGGTGATGACGATGATAATTATAATGATACTTTTTGTTAGTGTACAGATAAAACATAGACACACTCGTTTTTACCTTCTTCTTGGCCTCAATAGCCTCAATAGATAAATAAAGGACAGCATCGTGTGAGAACAAAGAATGACACCTAGATAAATGCACGTATTTATCTTCACACACACACACACACACACACACACACACACACACACACACGCCGCGCGCGCGCACATACTCTCTCTCTCTCTCTCTCTCTCTCTCTCTCTCTCTCTCTCTCTCTCTCTCTCTCTCTCTCTCTCTCTCTCTCTCTCTCTCTCTCTCTCTCCCCTTTGTCTTTCTTTATCTCTGCAACCTATTTTCCTTTAGTGCAAATATTGCCCATGAAGCTTTTGAAGCAAACTGTGCAAGTGTTGAACATCAATTCAAAGTGACAATGCTGTGCAGATGCAAGCAATGAGAATCTCTTTCCTGTCATGTACATGTACAATTCTTGTGACACACACACACACAGACACACACGCACGTACCACACACGCACGCACGCACGCACGCACACAACACATACACAACACACACACTTAACGTACCTACTCTGTCCAACTGTGACTTTTCAATTCTACCCACTGAGTAATTTCTTTGCAAAGGACACTCCGACTTAATGTACACGTTGTAACCGATGTTTGGGCGTTCTCTAGCTTAGCATTAACACACTGCGGTCACCCAGATTTATGGACTTTGTTTCACTCATACCAACCGGGAATCACTGTGAGATTTAAAAGTACACACAAGATGAAAAGTGCGAGACTGTGTAATTATACAGAGTGAGGCGTTTCGTGTAAGACTGTTGCGAGTAAGACTTTTTATTTCAAGTACTTCGCCAATATAGGTAGCCACAATCATCTTCAGTTGGATCCATCTTCAGTTGGATACTTGAAAATAGTATTTCTGGTATATTGTATAAATCTAAACACTCGTTTGCCTAAGAATGTATTTGATTAGTGGACACATGATGAAAATCTTTAAGTTACAGCACAATATTCACCAACGATTAGTTTTCGTACTAATAAAGTTAGGTGCTTTTCAGCGGACAACTTTGTATCTTTATATAGCACATTGAGAAACATATGGACATAGTAGAAAGCAATTCTAGCTGAGAGAAAATGCGATTATTAATCGAGAAACATTTTTAGAGTTGTCAGGGTTGGCTTTGGGATATTTTTTGAGGTGAGGGAGCTATAACGATTCTTTATATAATTTGTGAGTTAGTCTATATAACTAAAGACTGTTTTAAGAAATCTGTTGTTGTTGTTTGAAGAAGTGAAATCTACCAGTTGGAGTAACACAGGGGAACATCTACGGTGAACAGTGCAACATTCAAAAGAGCCAGTGGAGGTTACTACGTGAGCAAAGGTCTAAGTGAATGAATACTGCCACCATCTGGAAAAAAAAATCACAAAACAAAAAGCAAAGGAAGCACTTAGCCTTTGGTCAACACAGACGTACATACGTGAGCAAGTTTCATATATATATATATATATATATATATATATATATATATATATATATATATATATATATATATATATATATATATATGTATGTATATATATATATATATATGTATACATATGTATATATATCTATATATATAATATATGTATATATATGTATATATTGTATATATATACATATAATAATTAATTATATTTATATATTTGTAGACATTTAAATAGGTGCACGTGTGTGTTGTTTTTATCAAACAGCTTGACAACAGTTTCCGTTCAGTTTATACTCATGTTGTAAATCAACGTATCATCACCATCACACTCATTCCCCACAGCGTGCTAATCTGTAAGAAAGCATGAAAGAAAAATAGAAAAGAAACATCACAACAACAACAACAACAACAACAACAACAACACAAAATATTTCCACAACCTGGAGAGAAAACTGGCGCTCAGAAATGTTCAAGTCTTAGATGATATTCTCTAAGAAAAAAAAAATCCCGCAAGAAAATCAAACCCTACTCTAATTTTTCGTAGAAGAAGCCAAGACACACCAAGTCTTATTTTCTTTAAGTAAAGGTTGAAAAGTAGGATTCAAAATATGCATTATCTATTTTTTTTAAAATGCGGACAATTTTCATTTGGAAGCTGCAAAACATTGCTGTGGCACATTTTTTGGAAAAAGGTCGAGTGGAAATCATTTAACCCTCAACCTCTCTTCCGTGGAACAAGTACAGATATGGCAAACAGTCCACACGTTCCCCCATGTTTTTGAAATCGAACCTAAATCACCAAACCCCACCACCACCACCAAAAGAAATCCCTTTAAAATTTGACCCATTCTGTTTTAGTCTGTGTCACATGATTTATTTAGAAACTTTCGGAATGTAAAAACCTTGGGAATGGGTTTTGTTTCGTATCTGGATTTTAAGGATGGTTAATGTGATTTATAACCATGCTGTTATCAGGTTTTTTTTTTCTCTCTTTCCATCTTTCTTCTGTGTCGTAGATGTACAAAGTCCGTAATACTGTTGATATTCAGTATTCTGTTTATCATCTCCAATTATATAGTCATGGTGTAGAGTTAAAGTCACTGTATGTGACATTGTTTTGCGGACACATCACCACACCGCTGGAGTCATTAGAAGTATGTTTCAACACTGCTGTTCTTATGCTGTTTTATATCACTCTCGCATGTGCTGGTTTTCAAGGAAATATTTAAACAAAAACAAAAAAAATCCGGAATATACCACATCCGCTACACCACACCCTAGTCATAAAAGCACAGGTATGTCGAGGTGCTATTATTGATGACTATTTCCATCATCACGCTCACACTGTTACTTTAAAAAAAAAAAAGGCCATGCTTTATTCATTAACGCTCCTCTACACACGGTAACCTATGTCAGCTGGGCTTTTCTTACCACTATCGTGAGTTCTTTACTTTCACAATATTTCTGGTTTCATCTTAAATGTTTCTATGGGCAGTCCCACGGTGTCACAAAATACGAGATTCCAAATCCACAACATAGAAAAGCTGGAGAAATATATAAATTTGGTATGCAAACAAGCCGCGATGGCGCAGTGGTTAGCGCCCTTGATTTCGGACTGGAAGGTCGCGGGCTCGAATTCCATAAGAGTCATAGGGATTATTCGGACTCCGGCCGGCTCCTACTCAGAGTGAGAGTGCTATGGGCTCATTGGGAAGACTGGGAACACACAGTCAAGCTTCATCTACTTTACGGATGCGAGTTTGAGAGTGTTGCTCAAATTACCTAACCAACACTGCAGGTGTCTGTATCTCTCGGGTCCGGTTGATGCCGGGATATATTATTATAGGAAGCGCAGAGTACAACCCTGTCAAGTAGTCTCAAAGCAGATGCACTTCCACAGCAGCATCATTACGTCGTCTTCATTACCATGACCATCTTGTAATAAAAGAAAAGTTGCCTCTGATTCGGTGGTCCTGGATGCTCTGGTCTCATGGTGACCTCAAATTTGGTTTCCCCATACACTTTTATGCCTGTGGTGAGTTTGTGTCAAAGCCTTTGAGGTTGGAGATTCGCGGGGGGACAGTCGTTGGCGGGACGTTGTGGTGGTCGTCACCTTGTGTGGGCAACTCACTCAGTCTGGCTCCACACCTGAGCAGCTACTTTCTTTAGTAGGGGGCTTAGTACGTGGTATCCTGCGTATGCTAGCTCAGAACAGGCCCCACTGAACACCACTAAAGTGACCCAGTAGCAGTGCAGGGTCGCTCTGGCTGGTGGCCCCCCGGCGGCCTGACATTGATAGGCTCCCTGTAGACTTCCGACACTGAGGATGAGAACATCACGCATCTGGGTATCGCTCTGGTGGGAGATGGAGATGAGCGGACTGAGTAAAGAAGAAAGGGGATGTCACAAAAGATGATGCAGCAAGAAAAAGAAAAAACAAAAAAAAGAAAATCAGCATGCAATGCTGACAAAACAATCATCTGGCCTAAACGTTTAGGAATGGTAAAAATCACTCTGTAAGTTTTTTCGCATTTCATCATTATAATTATAGGGAAAAAGTGTTTCTTAAAACTTCACACCACAATTTAACTTGTCACGCGAAGTCATCTGTCATAAATGTTCTGGCATAAACTTTAGGAATGGTAAAAATCACTCTGTAAAGTTCGTTTCGTAATTTTTCATTACAGCTCCAAATTTTTCTAAAAACGCTACACCACATTGTAACGTGTCACACGCACAGGTTCCCAACACTGCTGCGATAGAAGATTTTCTGTGACACACAAAAAAAAGCGAGGGCAAGTCACATAAGAAGAATCAGGTCCCTATAGCACTTCGCAGTCACAGGCCAAACAAACAAACCCTCCTCAACATCCTATGAGAAGATGAGCAACAAGAAATGGCCTATACCCTCCTCACAGCCTTTATCCTCATCCTGGTAAAAAAAAAATCAGCCAGCATCTTCACGGCCTTTCCCCTCATCTCATCTTGATGAGGATCTACAACATCCTCACGCCGTATAATCCTGGTGAGGGTCTACAACATCCTCACGCCCTCTGATCCTGGTGAGGGTCTACAGCATCCGGACAGCCTCCTCCTCATCGCCCTGGAAGGCGGAGGTGGTGTCTGTGGGCGGCCGCTTGTCCCGGGCAGCCAGGCTGTGCCGGCCGTTGCAGGAGGTCATGGATAGCGCGTGGAAGCTGGACCTGCCCGGGGAGCCCACGAAAGAGGACTTGGTGTTGTGGCGCGTGAAGAGGCCGCGGCTGTCCTGAATGCTGGACAGCTTCTTCCGCAACAGGGTCTGCACCTGAACGACACACAGACAGAATGAAGGAAGGAAGGATAGAAGGAAGGAAGGAAGGAATTAAGGAAAGAAGGGAGAGAGGGAGGGAGGAGGCAGGCAGAAGGAAGGAGGGAAGGAAAGGAGAGAGGGAGGTTAGAAGGAAGGAAGGAAAGGAGAGAGGGAGGTTAGAAGGAAGGAAGGAAAGGAAGAGGGAGGTTAGAAGGAAGGAAGAAAGGAAGGAAAGAAGGGAGATGGAGGGAGGAAGGGCGGAATGGAGGGGGGTAGGGGGGCAAGAAAGGAGAGAGGGAGGGGGCAGGAAGGAAGGAAAGAAGAGAGAGAAGGTGGAAGAAAAGGAGAGAGGAATGAAGGGAGGGAGGTTAGAAGGAAGAGAGAAGAAAGAAAGGAGATAGGGGTGGGGATAAGAGAGAGAAGGAGGGAAAGGGAGAGGAAAGGAAAGAGAGGGAACAAGGACAGGAAAAAAGTTAAAATGAACAGGAATGGGCAAGGAAAGGGAACAAAGACAGAAATAAAGAAAGGAGGAAGGAAGAAAGAAAGAAGACACCGAGGGAAGGAAGGAGTGAATGAAGTAAAGAAGGAGGGAAGAAAAATGATAGAGAATAAGGGAAAGAAGGAGAGAGGGAGGAAGGGAGGAAGGTGGATATGAAAAAAATAGGAATGAATAAAACAAAGGGGGGGGGATGGAAAAAAAGACAGAAAAGGGGTAAATGACACGGCAAGTGAAAGAGAAAAAGAAACATAAGGAAGAAAAGAAGGCAAGAAAGAAAGAGGCTACAAAAAACACAGGGAATGAGGAAGGAGGGGACGGAAAAACAAACGTAAAGGACAAATATGAAACAGTGTCATCAAAGAAAAAAAGGATAAATGAAGGAAGGAAAAGAAAGACAAAAGAAGAAAGACAAAAGGAAAGGAAGAATAGGGACAGACACAGGGGAGATAGAACGGAAAAGAGATGAATATGAAAGAAATCAAAGAAGATAGGAAAGAATGAAAGAAGCGATAAGAAAAGATGGAAGGAAGGAAGAGATAGGCGGAGAGAATGAAGGCACCAAGGAAGCACAGAGAGAAAGAAGAAAAGAAGCAAGAAGGAAGTGAAAAACATTCATATTGAAATTATTTCTCATGCTTGTTATTTCATGTGCTACAACACACGCACACTCACTCACACACACACAAACACACATACGCACGCACCCATGCATGCACACACGCACGCACATGCACGCACACACACACACACATCACCACACACACACACCACACACACACACACACACACACACACACACACACACACACACACACACACACACACACAACACACACACACTATACACGTCCATCACAATCCATCTTTTCTTAACATAAAAAAACCTATAAAATTGGAGCCCAGCCAATCACAACATGAAAATGGTCCTCATGATTTTCACAAATGACTTCTAGCACGTCTGCTTTGAGCACAATCAGGACTCACATTATACTATATTTCAGGGATAAGTTTTCATTTTATCTGAATTTAATCCTTTATTTGAAATGAAGAGCCGTCCCCGAACAGAATACACATTCAATTTCCTTAAAGCAAAAGAAATTAACGCTATGATGTATCATCCTGCCGCAATCAGTTTCCTCGAATTTTCTTGTCCTCTTGCCAAATTATTTTTTCTATCATTTAGAATCACTTGTCGCAACCACTTCCCTCGTATTCTCTTGGTATTTAGCTAAATTGTGATTTTTGTAATTAGGAATACGTTTTGTTATGGACTGCATTGCAGATGTATGCCAAAGCTGTTTTTGTTATTGTTGTAATGCATGTAGTGCATGTCAAAGAAATTTCCCCATATTCCAAGTGGGTTTGAAATGCATATTGGTTTTTCTGTCTAGATGAATATCTACTTGGCAAACACTTGACCACTAAGAGAACTCCACTAAAATCACTGCAGATTTTTATGTTTTCTGAACTCACCAAATCTGATTTTTGGGGATCAATAACGTTAGCATTCGTTTTCATAGTTTGCATATTTTTGATACCCATTGGTTTTGAAAATGGATAATATTGAAGTGGTTACTGTTATTAGCACTGCTGTATTAATACTGCCTTATTCAAAGTGTCAACAGTACTGCTCAGCTTCAGAAATCAAGAAATGATGGTAGAAATGATATTAAAATTATACTTCGTAAAGTAACTGTCACAGTTGTAGGCCTACTCTCTGCAACTTTATAATGCCTCAGAAAAAAATGTTTTAAAAAATGTTTGATAAAAAGCATTCATATACATGAAATGAGTTGACAGAGTATGGCATGTACTGCAATGGAATATAAATCATCTCAGTGCTTGTTGAAGCACCATCTGGCATAATACAATGACTACGTACCTCTCCGTTCAAAAAGCAGTAAAAGACTGCCACCAACAGACCCTGCAACAAGAAAAATGTTTGTTAATGTCATCTTCTTATCTAACACTCTCTCGATATACGCATGAATATCGTCGTATTGTCGTCGTCAGTGTTACCATTACATATACCATAATCGTCATCGTCGTCATTCATCATCATCATCGTCTGCATTGTTTCGCCTAAGCCGTCATCGTCGTCGTCGTCGTCGTCCTCCTCCTCCTCACAACAACAATAATAGTGATAATAATACTTTTCAATGTTCCTTGGCTAAAGCAGACACACATACACATACACACATACACAGGCACATACACACACATGTATGCATACATACATGCATGCATGCATCGCATGCATGCATGAATACATACATACATACATACATACATACATACATACATACATACATACATACATACATACATACATACATACATACATACATACATACATACATACATACATACATACATACATACAGGCAGACACTGAATCACACAGACACACAGACGCAGACATAGAGACACACACACACACATACACACACTAAAACACACATACACACACTCACACACACACACACACCACACACACACACACACACACCACACACACACACACACACACACAACACACACACCAAACACACCCCACACACACACACACACACACATACACACAACACACACACACACACACACACACACACACACACACACACACACACACACACACACACACACACACACACACACACCACACACACACATCCACACACACACACACACCACAACACACACCACACCACACACACCACACACCAGTTTCGTCTGCTTCCAGACAACTCGCTTTGCAGTGATAGATTTTCTATACAGGTCCCCCCCCCCCTCCTCCCATCCTACCCGCCCCCCCCCCCCCCTCCATCTTTTCAGCAGGAATTAACAGGTTTTCCACTAAGACCTGACTGATGCCTTTTTCACTCAGCACCAGCCAATTGTTTGTCCATTGTGCAAGGGATGTGTTGAGTCTATAGAGCACACTGTGTGTGTGTGTGTGTGTGTGTGTGTGTGTGTGTGTGTTTGTGTGTGTGTGTGTGTGTGTGTGTGTGTGTTTATGTGTGTGTGTGTGTGTGTGTGTGTGTGTGTGTGTGTGTGTGTGTTCTGTCTGTCTGTCTGTCTGTCTGTCTGTCTGTCTCTCCATTTCTCTGTCTCTGTTTGTCTGTCTATCTGTCTCTGTGTGTCTGGCTGGTAGCCCGTTTCTGTGTTATTATTTGTCTGTCGGTCGGTCTATTAGTCTCTCTGTCTTTGTTTGTCTGTCTATCTGTCTGTCTGTCTGTCTGTCTGTCTGTCTATCTGTCTGTCTGTCTGTCTGTCTGTCTGTCTGTCT
The DNA here is from genome assembly GCA_030674155.1 of Stramonita haemastoma. NCBI lineage: Eukaryota > Metazoa > Mollusca > Gastropoda > Neogastropoda > Muricidae > Stramonita > Stramonita haemastoma. The sequence goes on from CM060317.1 coordinate 8,887,451, forward strand.
GTCTATCTGTCTGTCTGTCTGTCTGTCTGTCTGTCTGTCTGTCCATCTGACTGTCTGTTGTTGTGGTTGATGTTGTCTTAGCTCAGTGAAGATGCATCACGACATGGCAGTGAAAATTGCCAGCAGTGTATCATGGGCAAAGTAAGCCCAATGGAGCTCATCCCTGTCCAGCTAGATATTGCATGCTGGGTATGTAAGCATCATTTAACGCACCGCCTACAGGTGGTTGAGTCTTATACAAAAATGATTGATGGATTGTTAAAGTAATGTGTGCACAATATGATTTTTGTATTGTATTGTATTGTGTTATATTGCATTGTATTGTGTTGTATCGTATTGTATTGTATTGTGTTGTTTGTATGCCACTTTAAGTCACGGCAGATTTATCTGCGTGAAATTCGGGCTACTCTCCCTGGGAAAGTGCGTCGCCACAAAAGCAGCGCCACCCATTATGTAAATGTCTGTGTACGTGACCTTGGATGGTAGTCTCATTCAAAAGATTTGATGAGGACTAGTGTTTAAAAAGCGGCGAATTAAACCCGGGTCCTGGTGTACCTTTAGATGTCAAGCTCCGTGTTCTAACCGTCATCACTATGCTGCTTTTGCACATTTTTGTATGGATGATAATATTGTTTAAAAACAAAGATATCTGAAAAGTTAGAGTACTGATTTTGGGTAGCGTATTCTTTTGCAATGTGTCACATAGTAACTTTGAAACTGTAGATTGATTCTGGGTCCGTATGTATTCAATCGGCTTGCTTTCCCCTAGCCAATGTTAAGCATAGTCCAGCGTGGCTACCGATTGGATGGTTGACCGATTGCACACCTTGGCTTCATTACAGTCCCCCATATTCACACAGCTGAAAATGGGTACCAGCCCTCTTGAGGGTCAGGGAAGGTAACGCAGCGAGGGAGAGGTGATGGGCGCCGCCCTCAACATGCTGGCCCCTAGAGAAGATGAAGTCTCTGACTCCTCGCTCCGCTAAGATCACACTGGTTATGAAACACCTTTACCTGTTATGTATTTCTTAAGAGCTCTGTTGAAAAGAAAAGATCATTTTGAGCTTCATTTTGGATCGCACGACAGGGAAAACTAGTGAAGATGGACCTACAAAAAATTGACAAGATGGATAGCTGCCTGTTCTGACGTCTGTTGCAATCCAATTTGAATTTGAAATTTGAACGTCTGTTGCAATCCGAGGGTATTGAAATGATATAAGCATAACTCATACACCCGCAGGTGTGCACACACATACACACAAAAACGCATTTACGCATACATACTTGTGTACACACGCGCACACACGCAAAGACAGACAGACAGACAGACAGACAGACAGACAGACAGACAGACAGACAGACAGACAGACTGAGAGAGAGAGAGAGAGAGAGAGAGAGAGAGAGAGAGAGAGAGAGAGAGAGAGAGAGAGAGAGAGAGAGAGAGAGAGAGAGAGAGAGAGAGAGAGAGAGAGAGAGAGAGAGAGAGTCAGAAAAAGGGGGGGGGGAATGGAACAGAGACACGGAAAGACTGAAGGGGGTGCGAGTGTATGCACGTGAAGAGGGGGGGGGGAGGAGGCAGTAGACCCAGTCTGGCACCTCCTTCCCCAGATTGGCCTCTGTGTGATGGATTTTTCATGGTGTGTGGACTGTCAGCAGGGAATAAAGGGATTTATCATCAACCGTCGGGGGATTCGTCTTTGAGTGGACACCAGCAAACTATTTTACCATCAGATGCTCTTTTCTCCGGTCTGTCTGTCTGTCTGTCTGTCTGTCTGTTTCTATTTCTCTACCCCCCCTCTCTCTGTGTCTCTGTATGAACTTGTAACAGGCCCGGTGGCCTTCTACAATAAAATTGTTCAGAGCTCTCTCTCTCTCTCTCTCTCTCTCTCTCTCTCTCTCTCTCTCTCTCTCTCTCTCTCTCTCTCTCTCTCTCTCTCTCTCTCTCTCTCTCTCTCTCTCTCTCCCACACACAGACTAAGTTTTCTCATTGAAATGCGTTTATATACAAGCCAGCACACAGTACCACGACACAGTGCGATACAACACATGGATAGAACCCCTACAAACAAACACTTTATAACGTAGTACAGTACAATTCAGCATAAGGATACAGCACCTACAATCAACGCATACTAAGCCAAAACAGCATTATACCACACAAGGCTACAGTCACTACAAACAAACATTACAACCCCTACAAACAGACACTACAGCCCCTACAAACAAACAAACACATACTAAGACTATATAGCATAATACAGCACACGGATACAGTCACTACAAACAAACACATGCTGCGACAATACAGGACAAAATAACACAAGGCTACAACCCCTACAAACACTACAACCCCTACAAACAAACACATCCTAAGACTATACAATACAAAACAGCACAATGATACTACAGCCACTACAAGCAACACATACTGAGACAATACAGTACAATACAGCACAAGGCTACAGCCCCTACAAACAAACACTACAACCCCTACAAACACATACTAAGACAATACAGCACAAAACAGCACAAGGATACAGCCACTATAAACAAACACATAATAACACAATACAGTACAATGATACAGCCTCTACAAGCAACACATACAAAGAAAATACAGTAGAATACAGCACAAGGCTACAACCCCTACAAACAAACGCATAATAACACAAAACAGCACAGGATACATCCCCTATAAAACAAACACACACAAAGCCAAAACAGCACAACACACCCACACAAGGCTACACCCCCTACCAGCCCAAACCCAATGAGCCAGTACCTGCAGTGTCTGCAGCACAGCGTTCATGTACTGGAAGACTCGGTGCAGCTCTGTGTCGGAGGCGGGGCCGTAGAACATCACCAGGTAGGTCAGCCCCAGGAGAGGGAAGAGCACCAGGATGGCCCGCACTGCCTTCCTGCACACACCAGCATCCAGCACCACAGGGAACATTAACAAAGCCAACGTCACTGAGTCCCATTAATTAACAAAGCCAAACGTCCCTGAGTCCCATTAACAAAGCCAACGTCACTGAGTCCCATTAATTAACAAAGCCAACGTCACTGAGTCCCATTAATTAATTCAACGTCACTGAGTCCCATTAATTAACAAATCCAACATCACTGAGTCCCATGAACAAAGCCAACATCACTGAGTCCCATTAACAAGCCCAACGTCACTGAGTCCCGTTAACAAAGCCAACGTCACTGAGTCCCATTAATTAACAAATCCAACGTCACTGAGTCCCATTAACAAATTCAACGTCACTGAGTCCCATTAACAAATCCAAAAACACTGAGTCCAGAGTGCTAAATTTAGCACGCTCCTTCCCTTTTACCTACAAGTCTAAGTGAGGTCAGTTCCTGCTATAATAAGCCCCAGCTGACCTCAGCTGGGCTGGGATGGCATGGATTAATTAGCAGGTGAGAGGAGCTGAAAGTGGAGGAAACTGAAAGGTGTGCCATCGGTGCATCTAACAGTCTCCACTGTCGATATCAGCCAGTTTGATGGTGGTCGCCGCACCCAATGGCACCGACATGATCCTTCTTTTCCATTTACTCCAGTCTTCACTGGCCTTGTGTTGGGGGTTAACCCTGCGATAGACTGGCGTCCTATCCAGGGGGGAGTCTATGACTCTCAGTCGCTTAACGCCACAGAAACCGGGATAAGCACCGGCCTGATGAGCCTTAGGCTCGGGACAGACAGACAGACAGACTGGCCTTGCTGACTTCATGGAGTCTCACGCCACAGGATTCGGTGAT
>CM060317.1:8896212-8898712 GCA_030674155.1 Stramonita haemastoma
TTTGCCGTGTAGGACCCAATTTCTTTTTTCCACGTTATTTTGTTCTTGTACTAAACGCTCTACCCCTCCACCAAATGACCTAGTCTTGTTCAGGTTAGGATTATGTCACAGCAAAATACCGCTGATGGAAGTGCAAGAATAAGCAGGTGATTTTGTTTTTTTCATTAACCTCAGGTGCTGAAGGCATATTATTAATAATACAATAAAGGTTAATGATTGTAACAATAATAATTGTAATAATCGTAATGATAATAAGTACTTCTACTCCTGTGACTAATACTACGGCTACCACAACCATAGTGTTCTTTGCTTGTGTTACCTTTGTTATTTTGCCTTCAGCGCCTGGGCTTTATCACAGTTCTTGATTAAGCCATTGATACTGGGGCAACAGCAAAGTGAGAGGTTGTATGACCAGTGGCTTTCCCCCTCATGGAATTCCACTTTACAGCTTAGTCTTTAGTGATCGACTATGACTCTGACTAAGAGGTTTAAATTGCACAGTCCTTATGTGCTGCAGCCCAAGGGGGGTATTTGGTCTTTGGAAAACATCTCCAACGGTCTTATGCCTTCTTGGCCGAGAGAGCGGGGGTGTGCTGTGGTCAAGGCATCTCCACTATAATCAAATTTCTGCCCAGTTTCCGAAACAGCAGCCACCTCCTCTGCTGTTTTAGAGGTCATCGTCGAACACGACAGAACAAAAACCACCACCACCACTACAATTGCTACTACTACTACTACTACTACTACTACTACTACTACTACTACTACTACTACTACTACTACTACTACTAACTACTACTACTACTACTACTATAAATAGTAGGCATCCGTCAGTCTCGAAAAACTATGGGTACGCGCTCTCAGCTCTAGAGTGCAAAGCATGGGTAAGAATGCATGGAGGGCAAGCTGTTACCCAAGCTGACCCTATCTCCTCCCCCCTCTCTCAACGTCGCTGGAATGGTCCATTAGAAAGGCAATTGCCGATTCGAATGGTTCAAGTACCGTCGCATGAGCCGTGAGTACGTTGCCATATACACCCCAACTCATTTTTTTCTCAGGGATCATAGTGTCTAAACAGGACACCTGTGAGCATGCTGCTTTTTATTTTCTTGACATCGGCTCCTACTGGCACACACTGGGTACAACAACAACAACAAATACTACTAACTACTACTACTACTACTACTACTACTACTACTACTACTACTACTACTACTACTACTACTACTACTACTTCTACTACTACTACTACTACTACTACTACTACTACTACTACTACTACTACTACTACTACTACTACTACTACTACATCTACTACTACTAACGACAACACGAACAGCAGACTGACCTGTACTGCTGAGCCTCCAGACAGTTCGATGCCCGCAGTTTGGTCACCAGAACCCAGATGATGGTGGCCAGAAAGAAGACGTTACACTGTCCAGCAACACAGAGACACAACACACAAAAATAAATCTTCATGGATACTTAAATGAAGTAGTTGTAGAGCGGGAGAACTCAGTGGTAAGAGTACTCGCTATCCCCTAGCTAAGGTTAAGCAGCATCGTGCGTGGTTACCAACTGGATGGGTGACTAGTTTGCGCGCATTGGTTTCAGAAAAGTTCTCCCCTCCCCCCCCCCCCCCCCCGGTCATCACAGCTGTAAATGGGTACCTGTCTTTATCAGGGTAAGGGGGGTAAAGCACAGAAAGAGAGAGAGAGAGAGAGAGAGAGAGAGAGAGAGAGAGAGAGAGAGAGAGAGAGAGAGAGAGAGAGAGAGAGAGAGAGAGAGAAGAGAGAGAGAGAGAGAGAGAGAGAGAGAGAGAGAGGAGATGGGCACCGCCCTCAATACGCTGGTCCTTGGAGAAGTTGAGGTATCTGATGCCTTGCTCCCTTACGACCACATAAGTTATGGGACACTTTTACCTTTTACTAAAAAAAACTTGTTATCATCTGTAAATCTGGTTTTAGCTTCACATCATTGAATGAGCACTTGAGCAAGCCAAAAAATAAAAAAAAATAATGAAAGAAAATAATGAAGGAAAACATGCTATCGTGTGTGTTGTGCTTGTAAAAAAAAGTATTCATCAGTTACTTTTTGGCGGGGTTCAGGGTGTGTGTGTTTATGTTTTTGGTCATACTGTTTCCTTAGCATCTTTATTCTCTTTTTGATGTTGTGAACATTTCGACAACCCCCCCCCCCCTCCCTTTTTTAGATTAAGATTACATCAATGATAAACATAATATCGTAGCAGCAACAGCAGCAACAAACAACATCAGCAATAGAAGCAGCAGCAGCAACAACAGCAGGAGTAACAGAAACAGCAAGCAGTGGCAACAGAAGTAACAACAGAAGCAGCAGCAGCAGCAGCAACAACAACGACAGAACTAGCAAAAGATGGGACAAAGCTGTATTGCCTTATAATGAAAACAAGAACAAGGCCACCAACGCTATAAAATGCTAAAGCATTTGACGCACACTGGGCGAGAAGCAAATGTAATGA
>CM060317.1:8916212-8923712 GCA_030674155.1 Stramonita haemastoma
AGAGAGAACTTTGAAACTTTGAAACTTGAAACTTTGAAACTTTTATAAGGGAAAAGAATAAGCACACATAATGGCTTTTTACATCCAGCCCTCAATCAAAGAAAATGATAACAATGAAAACAAATAACAGCAAATTTAAGTAACACAACCCCCCCCCCCCCCCAGAAAAATAAATAAACAATCGTTGTAACATCATAGAAATTTATGTCAAAAAGGAGATTAAAAAAAAAATAATAAAAAAAATAAAAAAAAAAATAAAAAAAGAAGAGAGAGAGAGAGAGAGAGAGAGAGAGAGAGAGAGAGAGAGAGAGAGAGAGAGAAGAGAGAGAGAGAGAGAGAGAGAGAGAGAGAGAGAGAGAGAGAGAGAGAGAGAGAGAGAGAGAGGAGAGATGAGGGAACAACAGAAAGGGAGAGAGAGAGATAGAGAGAGAGGGCAAACAGAGAGAGAGAGAGAGAGAGAAAAGAGAGAGGGGGGGGGGGGGCAAACAAACAGACAGAAAGAAAGATGATTAGATAAACTAACACGGACAAACAATAGAACATTACATCCAAATACACATTGCTAGAGGAGAAGACACAAGTTTTAGATAAACAAGACATTCATAAACACAAAGATGACATCCAGACAGGTAGACAGACATATGCTAAACAAAAGGCGAAAAACCCACAGTGCCTCAGAATACACAGGCTAGAGCAAGACAAAATTTGAGACAGACAAGATGATGACAGAGATAGTGTTCTTAGAAGTGAAATAGCTGAAAGGCAGAGACAGCCAACGACAAAAAACAATGAACAAACAAAAGCAAAAGCAATAACAAAACACACCATTCCCCCAAGCAAACTAACCTCCTCTACCACCCTCCAATAAAAATCAACCAAAATACAACAAAACAATAATATACACACAAACAAAACCAAGGACATAGGCGACGCAGTGCAATGCTGTCGGTCATTTATTGTTTTGTCTGCTGTCATTGTTTATGATTTGATATTGTGTTGTTGTTGCTGTTGTTGTTGTTGTTGTTGTTGTTGTTGTTGTTGTTGTTGTTGCTGCTGCTGTTTGTTGTTGTTGTGTTGTTTACATACTCTGAGGACTAGAGATGCTGGTTGCATAGACTTTATCTATTTATTTATTCCTTTATTCTTCGAAAATAATGGAATAAACACGTATGTGCAATTTTACATCCAATCCTCGTGTGTATGCATTTTTGTAAATTTCGTCATCCCTTACAACCGGCACGCGATGGCCTACTCTTCCAAAAAGCGTACCAGGTTTTAAGGTGTGCGCAAGATGTTCTGCATGCGTTTGGACAGGGGACCTCGGGTCAGCAGATCACAAGCGCAATGCGTATTACTCCAAGCACTAGGCTATTTGTCATGAATTACTCTATACAAATGACTTAGCATAGCTGTCAACAGCCAAAATAGGTCTTCAAACTTGACTGAATTAATTGCAAGAAAAAAGGGACTTTAGCACTTAGATATAGATAGATTCCAAATTATAACACATTTACAATGATAATTTGCTAGTGAATTACTTCAAATGGTTTATGGACAAAAGAGAGAGTGGAACGACTTGCTACGGAAAGCTGAAAACCATGAGGAGAGGAAGAAGCTGGTTGCAAAAACTTTCAGGGGTTCCCCCAGTGATCTACAAGACAACGGAATAGATGAAGGTGTAGGTGTATGCTTGTGCGATAATTTTACACAGTGTGTCTCTTCTTCTGAACAAAACTTTTGCTTTGGAAAGCATTATTTTCAAACTGACTTTTTCTGCCATGTAATCATAGCAAAAGTTCAAACTCTTTCCCTTCGTTATAAACATCTCCCCCCTTCCTGCCCCTCAAAATCTTCACTTCATTCACTCTGCATCTCAGAGCTTCGTCTTTTTATTTTTTATTGCACAATGATCAGTGATGAATACGACGTACTGCTGCTGCTATGGACGCGCATACTACTTGACAGGGTTTTATACTCTACGCTTACTATCATAATATATCACGGCGTCAACCAAGCCCGAAGAGATACAGACACCTGTAGGTCTGTTCAAGAAATTTGAGCAACATTCTCAAAATCACAAAATAGTTGAAGTTCCACAGTATTGTCCCAGTAATCCTAAAGAGCTCACAACACACTCAGTCTGAGTAGAATGACAATGACAATGACAATGACAAATGGTTTAATGTGTCAAGCTCTTCGGCTCATTCACATAGGGACTTGGGGGGAGAGGAAGAAAATCGAATATAACAGCAAACAAAATGAACAATCGAAATTCACATCAAGAGTCATCGCAAACGGAAACCGATTCGCGGTAGTGAAAAAATGTCATAACATCAGTGAGAACAAGACAGTATGGACGACACTGTCACCATTATCAAACACATCTGTCACTAGTTATCGATGCGGTAGAGATGTCTCATGTCCTGTGGATTTGCTGAAAGGCTGTTCTGACTTCACAGTGCTGTCTTTGGGGCTGTCTTCTTCTCTCCTTTCTACTCTTTCAAGGAAACTGCCCACGTCGTTGTCTAGTTGTTGCAGTCGTTCCAGTATGATCCTGCAGTCATCAGCTGACAGACGGGTGGACTGTGATGGTTCACGTACTGGTGCACAATCGTCTTCACTTAACAGACTTTCTTCTTCTGTCTTTTCTTCTTCTGTCTTTTCTTCTCCTGTCACATCTTCTGTAGCGTCATCTGTTAGCGTTACAACTGGCGTGGCTTGTTTGTCATCGCGCATATGATCACAATCGTCATCAGCATTTCCCAAAGCCGGCAATGTGTCTGTCACAGATCGTCTGGTCATCTTGCTCAAGTGTCAGATCAAATGCAGGCACTGACCCGACAAATAACAATTGATGTCGACATTCCTTTTGGCAGAACCGGGTGGCCAGACACATGCAACGTGTCAAACATCAAAACAGCATGCAGGTCAGTGGCTGTGGCCTGAGTGTCAAGAAGTGTTGGCATTGTTGTATGTTTGTAATGTGATGTGGTTGTGGCGTTGGTAGAGATAGATATAACTGACGAAAGGGAAATTGTATTTACCTTTTCTTTTGTGAGATGTGCTCCATTGTGCACCTGACTCTCCTATCTCATTTGTCCCTGGCCACTTGTGCCAGGAGAGTTTATGTCTTTGAACCGGGAGAGGGTGTCATGTGTGTCGTGATGTTGAGAGTAGAATCGGGCTCTGAGGGTTGAGCGGGACAGACGGCAAGCATCTAACACGTGTTTTGATTTCTCATCTGCTGCGTTTAGAAGGTCTAAACTACATTTTGCAGAAAAAGGTTACCAAGATGACAATTTACAAACACGTTTCGAGGATCTCATATACGGCCATATTTTTAAGGCCTTTCTTGCAAAAAATACAAATTATCCGCACTGTTCAAGATTGCCTTTGCTGGTATCCAAGGCAAGGCTCAGTCTGATTATAAGCCGCCGGAGTCGAAGACAAAACATAAGACATGAGATTTTGAAACCTTGGCTTCTCATCGTAATGTAACCCAGGCGCTATCCCATACCTAGCGCATGAACTCACTGGTCTCGGTGTCTAGCCATTTGACGACCGGTGTTCGATTCCGCGTTCGAGGGATTTTCCCTGGAGGTTAACATCAGTGCTGACTCCACTCCCCCAATTTCCTCGTCCTTCGGATGAGACTATAAACCGAGGACCTCGTGTGTTGGTGACGCAGAACGACATCTTGCGCCACGGTTAAACTGTTCCGCTTTTCGTAAATGTAGGCCATCGTGTGCCGATGGGAACAAATGACATTTACAAAACGGGCATACACACATGGGACTGGATGTAAAAAGCACAGAGTGCTTATCCCATTATTCTCAAAATAAAAAGAACGAAATGAGAAATAAAAAAAACAAATAAAATAAAATAAAAAATAAATAGCCACCTTCTCCCTCTAGTTCCTGTCTCATCATGTGGGGTTCAGCCTCCTCTTCTTATGTCTCTTGCTTGTATGAAAAACATGGCTTCGTCCGTTTTCGGTGCAAGAAAGCAGAATTGCCAGCCGCTTACATTTTATTCCCCAGGACAGTTTTTTGGTGCTGTCTTAATTAACTCTTGGGGAAAACTTAAATAGCATTTTGATGTCACTGTTGTTATTGTTGTTGTTTGTTTCTGTTTTTGCTGCTACTGCTACGCTGCTGCTGTCACTGCTGCTACTGCTGCTGCTGCTGCTGCGCTGCTGCTGCTGCTGCTGCTGACTGCTGCTGCTGCTGCTGCTTTGGTGTGTGTGTGTGTGTGTGTGTGTGTGTGTGTGTGTGTGTGTGTGTGTGTGTGTGTGCTTCGTGTGTGTCTGTGTGGTGGCGCGCGCTTGTGTGTATGAGTGTGTGTGAGTGAGTTAATGTGGTGTGCGTTATGCGTTCCGTAGCTCTATTTTCTTTTGAAAATACATACCTCATCTACATCATTGTTACATTTTGATGCCTGCAATTTTCAGTCTGGGCTGATCTCAACCAGAAATTAACAAACACACAAACAAAAACCCTAACCGAAAAAATCCCACAATACCTCCCTTCCTCTCCTCTCCCTACCCTCTCTCGCTAATCACAGAGGGCCTTTCTCCCTTATTTAGGTTTCCTCGCCATCATTGATTTTTATGCCACTGCCTGTGCCATTTCCATTTCCTTGTCTCGAGTTTTTACATCGGCTTGGACCCTGTAACTCGTCGTAAAATTCAAAGCAATCTCTTACTTCTTCTCCCTTTGTTTGTTTCTGGCTTTCTTTCTTACGGTTTTTTGCAGTTTATACGTTATTTCTTTTTTGTTTACAGTGAAAGCAAATGCACATGTATAGGCATAATAAATACCTGATGCATAAAAACCCTATTTCAGGGGGGGAGGTTTGTGCAGAGAGAGAGAGAGAGAGAGAGAGAGAGAGAGAGAGAGAGAGAGAAGAGAAGAGACAGAGAGAGACAGACAGACAGAGACAGAGACAGAGACAGAGACAGAAGGACAGAGAGACAGGAGAGACAGAGAAGAGAGACAGAGAGACAGAGAGAGACAGAGACAGAGAGACAGACAGACAGACAGACAACAGACACACAGGTAGACAGACAGATAGACTGACAGGCACACAAACATACAGACAGACAGAAAAGAAGAAGACATAGCTTGACATAAGAAGAGAGAGAGAGACAGAGACAGAGCCAGAGACAGACAGACAGGTAGACAGATAGACAGACTAAAAAAAACCTTTGAACTCTGAACTTTGTGAAGTTTTTAATATAAAAATGTACTTTTAGCCATAGACACCAATACAAAAGAGGTCCGATGAAGTTTGAAACAACTTGCCGGGATATTCAGAATGCTTTTTGTTTTACAAAGGGAACAGTTATCAACTGTGCTAAAAGTACACATTCCTGCAAGACTTACCAGGTACATTGACTACATAGTCATCAGTGGATGATCAATGAATATGAGGTTTGAAATTTTTATTCATCTGTGACACCTGGGAGAATCCAACATTTTCCGTCTGATATGTGTGAGGATGACATAGTTAAGTCACTAAGAACAAAACAGTTTAAGGGAATCTTGTTTGGGTTTTATCTCATTCTGTGTATGGAAAATATGGTTTATCCTACAACACGGTGACCGTCTTTGGTTTTCCTGTATAGTTGGCCAGGGCGCTGATACAAGGAAGGACAGTTAGAGTTGGTTTTAAACCCTATCTTAATAATTTGCGTGAATTTGCACAATCTTAATCTGAGATCTGAAGAAATGACCAGGCCGGCAGGTGACAGCCTCCATACAGCCTCTGTGGTAGGTGACACTGTCAACAACAAGATTGGATTGGACTGGGTTCAACCAGTGCCATACTCTTTGTGAAATTCTACACGCAAAACGTTTTTCTCAAAACAAAACAAAACTGCCCCCCCCCCCCCCAACAAAAAGCCCCTACCAAATGCTACCCCTAAACACATTTTTTGGGGGCCAAGCTTACAACATACAAGTTGATAGCTTATAAATCTAATTCACAGAGCCCTATGCAGCAAGTGTAAAAGGCGACATTTTTCTTTTTTAAAGAATCGCTAATCTATTCTTTGAACCTATACTTCATTCTACATTAATGATTCACTTTATTTCCAATCTTTCCCACTCAGTGTCTTCTTCAGCCCATAATGAGGTAACCATAGAGAGGTCCCCTTTTCATGTCCCTTTTCCCCCTCTTCTTCTTCTTTCCTTTTTTTTATACCTCCAATGTTCTTTCCTCTGCCGCATCAAGTTCGTCCTCTGAGGTTGCTGTTGTTTTTTATAGCTATTCCTGTGCCCTGGCTTGCTGTAAAGTACAGGGCAGAGCTGACGACTCAGATCTTCTTGCTTCTACCATTTCCAGTCCTTCTCACAGTTGATGTTTTTTCTTTGTTTCTTTCTTTTTTGTGTTTTTCTCTTTCTTCCTTTGTTCCTATGAAAAGACGCACAGTGTACACGTTAGCCCACTTTCTGCTCAAAAGGAGAGAGAGAGAGAGAGAGAGAGAGAGAGAGAGAGAGAGAGGAGAGAGGAGGAGAGAAGAGAGAAGAGACAGAGACAGAGACGAGACAGAGCAGAGACAGAGAGAGAGAAGAAGACAAGAAGACAGAAAACAGAATGAGAAAAAGCAGACAGACGAGAGAGACAAACAGAGCAGAGACAAGACAACAGACAGAAAAGACAGACAGACAGAGACAGACAGAAGAAGAGACTGCCAGAGAGAGAAAAGAAAGAAAACGTTGTCTTCTACCCTACAAAAAAAATCACATCAAGCAAAAAACAGTGCAAAAGCCTTGATTGTTCAGACTACATTCCTCCACCAAACAAGATTCTGCTTGAATTCCACACCCTACAGAAGTACATACTGATGATTGAGCACACGCAAGAAAGAGTTTGTACTGTCTGAGCACCGACACACTTTCTGAACAATTTTGGCGACTCAAAGCAAATGCACTCATCACGTGTGTGAGAAACATCTCCACAGCTCTTAGGAACTAGGTAAAGGAGACTGTATCCGTGTACCCATATGACTGAGCCCAAGTTGAAAGATAGGATCTTTCTGTTATCTGTTGCTACTTCAAACTATTCACAAGGACCAAGTTATTCAACACCGAGAAGTTTTTGGTGTGTTGTTTTGCTGAACGACATTGTATTGCTGATGTTTTTGTAAGGGAGTCTATAAACAAAGTTTCATGGTCTACAGTTGTATTTTTTCAGGTTTCAACAACCTATAAATGCCTGTTTGCCTGTAAAAAGCACCCAAAAGGACAAGTTATTCATAGTCCGAGAAGTTTTTTGTGTGTGCTGTGTTCGCAGTGCGACATCTGTGATACTGAAGCTTTTTTTTGTAGGCGAGGCCATGGAGAAAGTTTCATGGTCTACACGTTTTATAGTTCTTTTATTCCAGATGGAAACAACCCATAACTCCCCAAGGGATCCGGGTGGGGGGGCAGGGGGGGGGGACTGTCAGTATAAACAGCCTCCTCTACATTATGCAAATTCTGTGCTAGGAGTTCCTCT
>CM060317.1:8928712-8956212 GCA_030674155.1 Stramonita haemastoma
TACATAGACAAAAAATGTAAGCAGACTACTTTATATATGCGCACAGAGAATGAATTGTAAGCAGCCTAATATATGTGCACAGCGTTTCCAACAGAGAAATAAGTAACTGAAAGAAGACTATCATTATTTGCACAACATTATCCAATAGAAATGTAAGAAGCAGCATGAAGACTTATTTTCTATGCATACTATTTCCCTAAATTGAAGAAACTGTTAGCAGCTTATTTTGCATGCACAATTTTCTACATAGACGAAATTGTAAGCAGCATGTTTTATGTGCACAACATAGTCTTACAGAGAAATAAGTAGCTGAAAGAAAGCTGTTTTATGTGCACAACATCTTCCCACAGAGATATTAATAACTGTTGTATGCTTATTTTATATGCACATCATTTTCCTACATAGAAACAAAAATTTCGAGTAGCCTGTTTTATATGCACAATCATTTTCCAATCATGAAAATAAGTAACTGCAAGCCGACAGTTAATATGCACAACATTATCCTACACAAATGTAAGTAGCTGCAAGCAGCCTGTTTTATATGCATAGCATTTTCCTACAGAAAAGTAAGTAGCTGTCAGCTTACTACTTTTATATTCAGAACACTTCTTTGGCTGATGGCATTGTGGTGTCTATGCGTGTGGAATATTATTTTTATCTAGATTGTATCAAATCTACCCTTTCCTCTCAAAATGGTGTAGAAATACTTTTACCAAACTCACTAAAAACAAATATTGCCTTACATTTTATAATGCTTTTAATCTAAAAGGCTGATACAAAATGTTAAGACGTTTACTGAAGTGTCTGATTGCAGCGTGTACCCACGAAAGGAAGGGTGGCACCAGCAGGTCTGCATGTGATGTGACCTGGAAAATTGTAAAAGACTCATATTAATAGCCCAGGCACCATCAGGTTTTCTGTCCCTTGTCCGTAACATCTGAATCATTAGAGCCATCCTTTCCTACTTGTGCCAGCCAATGAAGTAAGACTGAAAGAAGAAGAAAGAAAGAAGAAAGAAGAAAGAAAGAAAGAAAGAGAAAAGAGAGAAGAAGAAAAGAAAGAAAGAAAAAAGAAAGAAAAGAAAGAAAGAAAAGAAAGAAAGAAAGAAAGAAGAAAGAGAAAGAAGAAAGAAAGAAAGAAAGAAAGACAGAAAGAAGAAAGAAAGAACAGAAAGAAGAAAGAAAAAAGAAAGAAAGAAAGAAAGAAAGAAAGAAAGAAAGACAAGAAGAAGAAAGAAAGAAGACAAAAGAAAGAAAGAAAGAAAGACAGAAAGAAAGAAAGAAGAAAGAAAGAAAGACAGAAAGAAAGAAAGAAGAAAGAAAGAAAGAAAGAAAGAAAGAAAGAAAGAAAAGAAAGAAAGAAAGACAGAAAGAAAGAAAGAGAAAGAAAGAAAAGAAAGAAAGAAAGAAAGAAAGAAAGAAAGAAAGACAGAAAGAAAGAAAGAAGAAGAAAGAAAGAAAGAAAGAAAGAAAGAAAGAAGAAAAAAGAAGAAAGAAAGAAAGAAAGAAAGAAAGAAAGAAAGAAAGAAAGAAAGAAAGAAGGAAAGAAAGACAGACAGACAGACAGACAGCAGACAGAGACAGACAGAAGAAAGAAGAAAGAAAGAAAGAAAGAAAGAAAGAAAGAAAGAAAAAAAGAAAGAAAAAAGAAAAAGAAAGAAAGAAGAGAGAGAAAAAAAAGAAAGAACGAACGAAAGAAAGAAAAGGAGAGAAAGAGAAGAGAGAGAGAGAGAAAGAAGAGAGAGAGAGAAGAGAAGAGAAGAGAGAAGAGAGAGAAGAGAAGAAGAGAAGAGCAGAGAGAGACAGACAGAAGAAGACAGACAGACAGAGAGACAGAGAGACAGAGACAGAGACAGAGACAGAGACAGAGTTAATTGCTTTTCTTTGAACCTCTGAAAACTTTTGAGGGCGGAATCAAACTTTTCCCCTGAAAAACAGGATTTATCTTTGGAAAAAAAAGAAGTTTGCTAAAAGTCGCTGGGTTCGTTTCGTTCATTGCAGTGGTCTTCTTTCCAGTTCGTTAACTGATTTGCTTGATCCGAAGCATCCATGCACCACATACAGAAAAACAGACAGAAGACAGACAGGACAGGCACACACGACACACACACATAAACACAACACATACACAAATACACACACATGCACACACACACACACCAACACACACACACATACAACATACATATAAAAAATACTAATAATATAATACACATAATAATATATTATCTATAATATTATATATCTATTATTTATATATATATAAATAATTATATATAAATATACAATAAGTAGCTTGTGGCATCTCAAAACAATAGTTGTTTGTTGATTAGTTTTGGCAGCTACTAAGCATAATTGAATATGGCAAACGACAAGACAACGCTTTCCAACCGTCAATTTAACATAAAATATTTACGACCTTCAACGCCTTTTTATGTTCTGTTTAATCATGTTATACAAAACGAAAATAAGTAGGTTACTTAAAGTCTACTACGAAGAACAACAACAACAAACAAAATAAGAACAAAAATTCTAAGGAATAAAATAGGTCAGATTAACATTCTTTGATTTGCTCTGCCGTTTTCCCTGACTTGGGAACGGGATAGATCATGCAGTGGTCAGAGCACTCGCTTTCCCCAAGCTAATATTAAGCAGCATCGAGCAGTTACCAATGGATGGGTGATCATATTTGCACGCCTTAACTTCAGTATAGTCCTCGAGTTCACCCAGCTGTAATTGGGTACCTACCTCTTGAGGTCAGGGAAGGTAAGTAGCGAGGGAGATGAGATGGGCGCCGCCCTCAATGTGCTGGCCCCTGGAGAAGCTGAGGTCTCTGACGCCTCGCTACCCTACACCAATATAGTCTTGGGACACCTTTACCTTTAATCGTTTTTGTGCCCGAACTTACCATACCCTTGCAAAATGTTGCGTGGTACCCCATCTGTCTACAAGACTACTTGATAGGGGATGGTGAAGAAACATGAACTTCATATTCAATGCTACCATTGTGATGTAATGTGTGATGTAATTTGTTCTCTAATATAATATGTAACGTAATGTAAATGTATATGATGTAAAGCTGTACTTCACTATGTACAGTGTTTTATTCTATTGAGTTCCATGCTTTTCTCTAGTGTCTTTTCTTTTCTTCTATTGTACAACTTCATCATGACAGCTTTTTCTCACGTAAAATGACAAAAAAACTATTTTCATTTTCTCTCTCACAGACACTTCAGACTGTTTTCAAATTACCCCTTAGGACAGTTTTTTCCATTACCAAAATCATGTACCGCTGTGAAGTAATGATGTTTTATAACCCTCCTCCCTACCACCCCCTCCCCCTCTTCCCAATGCCCTCTTTCCCTGCAGCCTCCTGTCCCTTATGTTTTTGCATTAACTGCTGTGTGATGGTGTTCCTGCCTGGAGGACCTTCTTTCGTGAGGCATTTTATTATTTTCTTGTGCCGCTGTAAATGGGATGCTAGATGCAGTTACCCGGGCGTGCATATGTGTGTGTGTGTGTGTGTGTAGGTGTGTGTAGGTGTGTGTGTGGGGGGGTGTGGGTGTGTGTGTTGTGTTTGTGTGTGTGTGTGTGTGCTTGCTCGCGCGCGCGCACGCGCGTGTGTATGTGTGTGTGTGTGCTTGCGCACGTGCCTGTGTGCCTGTGAACCTGTGCGTGTGTGCTTACATAATGCGCTTGTATGTGTGTTTCAAAGGGAGAAATAAAGAGACAGACAGAGACGGATAGAACCCGCCAAAAGGAGAGAGCGACAGTGAGTGGAAAAGCAAGATGCCATGACGTCACAATGTCCATCACATCCCTAACCTCCTACCCTCTCCCACGTTTCCTCGTCCATATACCAGCCTCCAAAATACATCACTGACAGACCAGCTATCAATGCTTGATAACATAGTTTGCAGTGTGCCCTTTTTATTACATTGTTATACATGGCTACCATCCTGTGAAAATGAGATTGTTTACATATTACCCTTTACGGCATATTGAGAGCTGTATTATACAAATCTACTGACGCATGTTGCTCTGTGTATATATGAGAGAGAGAGAGAGACAGAGACAGAGACAGAGAGAGAGATCTGCATATATCTATGTGTCTATATTATATATGTATGTATCTTTGTGTGTATCTACCTATCTATCTAGCTTTTGAATACATTTGTGCGTGCATGCGTGTGCGTATGCGTGCGTACATGAGTGTGTGCGTGTGTGTGCGTGAGTGTGTGTGTATGTATGTGCGTGTGTGAGTGTGTCTGTGTGTGTGTGTCTAAGCATTTGTGCGCGAGCGTTTGTGTGTCTGTGTGTATGTATGTGCGTGTATGAGTGTGTCTGTGTGTGTGTCTATGCATTTGTGCGCGAGCGTTTGTATGTCTGTGTGTGTGTGTGTGTGTGTGCGTTTGTGTATATACTCGTACGCATGCACATGCACCAGCATGCTTGCTTACGTATTTAGATAGCTGCTGAATGTTGAGGTCTAGGAGAACGAAGATGCTTATGTTCGTCTTCAGAAACACCTAAGTCTTTTGTAAGGTTAACCTGGACAACCGATCCACAAACCTGAAGGTGTAGTTCCATCCTTTGTGCTATCGTAACTTCAGTTTGGGGACGGGATTGCTCAGTGGTTAGAGCACTTATTTTACCCAAGCTAAAGTTATGCAGCATCGAGCGTGGTTACCAAGTGGATGGGTGACCGCTTGCGCGCCTTGGCGTCAGTACAGTCCCCAAGTTCACCCAGCAGTAAATGCTTACCCTGCTTACTTTACGGTCCCGAAAGGTACCAGCGGTTTAGTGCTGTTACCAGACCTCTTATGTGGACTTTAATTTTGATTCAGCACTTTCAAGACAGTTTTTACTACGCCGTCGCATGACAAACGATGTTTATGTCCTAGTCACGGAATTAAACAGAAAAGTAACTCCATACTACTACTACTAATAATAATACATGGAATTTATATAGCGCTATAGCTTGTAAAAACAAATCAAAGCGCTTGCACTTGACCCTCACAACAAACAACCAATGACAATAAATAATTCTAGCAAATTCGAAAGCACACACACGCGTGCGCGCGCGCGCGCACAACACGCACACACACACACACACACACACACACACACACACACACACACACACACACACACACACACACACACTTATAGAGGTTATACAATTGTGACAGGGTGAATGGAATTTCAAATGTTGAAGGCAGGGACAAATAGGAGATGAAAACAGAAGACAAAAATCTTAGGTTTGAAACAAGTGTGTCTTGAGGTTGGATTTAAAAGTGTCGTATGTAGGCTTCTGCCGAAGGGAGAGAGGGAGGTCATTCCAGATTGATGGACCAGAAATAGAGAAAGAGCGGCGGCCAACGGTAGATAGGTTGAATCTCGGAATTTTTAAGGATAAGGTATCTGCAGCCGAGCGGAGGGAACGAGAAGGTGTGTACACGTGAAGACATTCACAGAGGTAGGAGGGTGCTGTTTTGTGGAGACATTTATAACAGAGAGTACTGATCTTGTAGTTAACTCTCTGTGGCACAGGCAGCCAGTGGAGAGATTGCAAGAGAGGAGTAATGTGCTCAGATTTTTTTCTTTCTGAGGACCAGTCGAGCTGCAGAGTTTTGTATACGTTGGAGAGAGTGGATAGATGATGCTGGCAGACCAGCCAAAAGAGAATTGCAATAGTCCAGACGTGAAAGAATAAGAGAAGTGACTAGTTTGGATGTTGCATCAGTGGACAGGTACTTTCGAATTGCACTAATACGCCGTAGTTGATAGTAGCATGACTGACAGGTCTGGGTGATGAATTTTTGCATGGAGAGTGTGTTGTCAATGACGACTCCTAGATACTTTACAGCACTGGATAGAGGGACTGACGTATTGCCGAATTCTATTGAAGTTGTTGTGATAAAAGACAGTTTGTGTTTGGTCCCTACAAGCATGGATTCGGTTTTATCTGCGTTTAATTGTAATTTGTTCTGTATCATCCAGTTTTGGATATCTTGAAGGCAGTAGTAAAACACAAGAATATTCCCAGGAGCTGACATTGGCAGTGACCACGACCTTGTACTTACCACCATCAGGCTGAAACTGAAAGCAAAACAACAGCCAAAAAGCCCACGCATAAGATTCGACCTGGAAAAACTGAAAGACCCAACAGTGGTTGAGATCTTCCAAGCCAACATTGGAGGAAAGTTCGCCGCACTCACAGCCATCGACAATGATGTGGACACATTGGCCAACAACATCAAAGAAGTGCTAACGACAGCAGCAGAAGAAACATTAGGAAGAAGCAGAACAAAGAAACAACCTTGGGTGACAAATGAGGTTCTTGACGTCTGCGACAAAAGAAGAGAACTTAAGAAACAAAAGTTCACAAGTCAAGAAGCTTACAAGAAGTACATGGATAGCCACAGAGAAGTGAGGAAAAAGATGAGAGAAGCCAAAGAAGCGTGGATAGAAGAACAATGCAACAACATCGAAGCTGGAATGACCAAGGGAAACAGCAAAACAGCTTACGACACTTTGAAAGCACTAACGAAAACCACACAGCCTAAAGCCTCTGTTATTGAAGACAAAGAAGGAAATCTTTTAACGGAAAACAATGCCATCCTCCAACGCTGGACAGAATACTGTGAGGGATTGTACAACTACCCACTACGCCCAGATACCAACATAGTTTCTGACAAACCCCCTGAACACCAAGATAAAGACCCACCAATACTAAGGTGTGAAGTAGATGCAGCTATTAGACAATTGAAGAAGAGGAAGTCCCCTGGAATCGATAACATCCCAGCTGAACTCATAAAAAATGGAGGGAATGAAACAGCAAGGCGATTCACAGAACTTTGTCAGAAGATCCACGACACCAAAGAATGGCCAAAAGAATGGACACAGTCTCTTGTAATACCCCTGCCAAAGAAAGGAAACCTCAAACAATGCCAGAACTACAGAACCATCAGTCTCATAAGTCATCCTAGCAGGACCATGCTGCAGGTAGTCCTCAACAGACTGAAAAACCAAGCGGAAAAACTCCTGGCAGAAGAACAAGCGGGCTTTAGACCAAAACGCAGCACAATGGAACAAATTTTCAATCTGAGAATTCTGATAGAGAAGCATCTCCAACACCAAAAAGACTTGTACCACAATTTCATAGACTTCAAAAAGGCCTTTGACAGGGTATGGCATGACGGCCTCTGGCAAGTACTCAGGCACTTCAACATTGACAGCTGTCTAATTGAAGTCATCAAAGCTCTGTACGAGAACGCAGAAAGTGCAGTTTTTATGAATAATCACGTGGGCGAGTTCTTCAAGACCACGGTTGGGGTTCGCCAGGGCTGCCTTCTCTCACCTGTACTCTTCAACCTCTTCCTCGAAAACATCATGACAGAGACACTGCAAAACCACCACACTTCCATCTCCATTGGTGGAAGACCCCTTTGCAACCTCAGATTTGCAGATGACATTGACCTCATGGGCAGCAGCAAACAAGAACTGCAAATCCTCACAGACAATTTAACAGATCGAGCGAGCGCATACGGCATGGAGGTCAGTACAGAGAAATCAAAGATCATGGTCAACAGCGCGAGTAATGACATCACGGAAATAAAGATGAATGGAGAAACACTAGAAGAGGTGAGCCAATTCAAATACTTAGGCTCCATCCTAACAAAAGATGGCACATCAAACAATGAAGTGAAAGCTCGCATTGCAACAGCAACATCTGCTCTAGTCAGACTCGAGAAGATCATCAGAAGCAACAACATCAGCTTCTGCACCAAATACCACCTTTACAAATCCCTCGTGATATCTATCCTCCTATATGGCTGTGAATCATGGACTCTGACAGCAGAGTTAGAGAGGAGAATCCAAGCATTCGAGAACAAGTGCCACAGAAGACTCCTCAAAATATCATACAAAGAACACAAGACCAATAACTATGTGAAAGAAGAAATCAAAAAGCGTGTGGGCCCCCAAGAGCCTTTGCTCTCCACCATAAAGAGGAGAAAGCTGATGTGGTTTGGTCACACCACAAGACACAACACCCTAGCAAAAACCATCCTGCAAGGGACAGTCCGAGGGCAAGAGAAGAAGAGGCCGCCAAAAGAAATCATGGGTTGACAACATCAAAGACCGGACCGCCCAACCCCTGCAACACCTCCTACTAGCCACACAGGATCGTGAAGCATGGAAAAAGATCTCTGTTGCGTCTTCTCTCATGTCCCCCCTACGTCCTTTGGGACATGGGACTGAGTGAGTGAGTGAGTGAAGGCAGTAGGACATATTTGTCAATAGAGAAGGCAGGTTTTCAGGTGTATCACTGCTTAGAATCTGAGAGTCATCTGCATAAAAGTGATGGTTGATCTGATGACGGTTAATAACATGTGACAGGGAGCAGTATAGAGAGTAAAGAGAACAGGGCCTAGAACAGATCCTTGAGGGACTCCGCATTCTAGTTTGGTTGGTGTGGAATGAATCTTGTTTACTGCCACATTACTACATTAAGTAGTGCTATTATGACGTCCTTCCATCGACAGTCATTCAGGAATTTGAAAACTAAATGAGACACGAGCTTCCATAGACCATGGAATGGAGGACACCCTGACAGAATCACAGGAAAAAGTGGACATCACGAAAAGGGAAGATGGACATCAGTGGTTTGCAGCTCTGGTCAAACTTGTGTCAAGGCTACTGTCCTGTTTTAATGGCGTTGTCCATTTTGGCCCCGAGAGATACAGACACTTGCAGTGTCGGTCAGCTAAGTTGAATTGCACTCAGATTGCCGTCCTCACAATTATCAATCTCTGACTGTGTGCGCCAGCCTTCTCCATGAACCTACATCTCTTTCAAATCTACGCAATTGCAGGCAAGACCCCAACAATTCACACAAATTTTCTATGGAATAAAAAATCAAACCGACAATCTTCCAGCTGAAAAAGATGACGGCGCTAGCCACTGACGCAAAGGCAGCACTTGTTCCTAGATTTGTGTTTTTCTCAAAATAGAGTGTCTGTCCTTTCCAGATAAAAATCATACCGAAAGCTCAAGGAAATTGTAATTATATCCTCTTGTTCCCCTCTTCTCTTTTACTCGCTTTCTTCTCATTCTATAGCTGCATGAGGAAGGAAGGAAAATAGATTAACAATGACAAAAACAAAATTGAGATCAAAGCTACCTCTAAACTTACTCGTGCGCGCGCGCGCGCGCGCAAGTGCGCGTGTGTGTGTGATTGTGTGTCTGTGTGTATGTTCATTTCTTTGCTAGCGCTTTAAGATACTGGACGATGCCTACACACGAGACCAATGTGCATAATATATCCTTTGAAAATTTGTCATTTAATCCTTATCGTTACGCAATGACCTACTCTTCCGAGAGATGGAACAGGTTTTAAACGCGTGCGCAAGATGTTCTGCGTGTGTTTCTACAGTGGGTTTCGTTTGGTCTAAAGTCTCACTCGAAGGACTTTCATAGGTTTGGAGTCAGCGCTGATATTAAATCCTGAGGAAAATTTCCTCGAACTGGCTAGAACTTGCGTCATAAGTTTGCGAGCTCAACGCTCTAACCACTAGGATCTCATGTCGCCCCGTACAGAATCCATAAAATCACAGGAGTTTGTGTGTGGACAAAGTTTTGGAAGCGTGATCTATGTATATGTATTCCTGCATTCTGCTGAATGATGACAAGAGTTATGCAACCCTTCTCACGCATTTTGCATAACCTTTTGTTTTTCTTGCATAAACTTTCACTGCACTGGCAGGACTGCGCCTGAAATGATGTAATAAGTCATTTAATCCTTCCAAAATCCTAACTTCCTAGGCTCTCCAAATATTTATTGAAATAAGTGACTTCAAGATTGATAGGATTGAAGATGCAGCGTTTTAGCCCTTAGAATATGGAGTTCCGGCATAAAAGTAAACAGGAATGGGCACAAGCGGTCAGGCAGGCCGTGCCGTGAGGGTGACTTCACTTTCCATAGTCTTCTTTCCCTTCACACAGAGAGTGAGGTCACTTCACTTGACAGCCTCTGCATATATCCCCCTTTTTTACCTCTCCTAACCATCTCTTTTCTTCATTTGGGGACGGGGGGTGGGAGGTGGGGTGCGAACATGGGCCTTTTCCAGTGTAGACTGTTTTCTGTTTTCTTTGTACTGGAAGCTCTTCCACGCTAGAGATCTGTCTCTCTGTGTCTCTCTGTGTCTGTCTGTCTGTCTGTCTGCCTCTCTGTCTGTCTGTCTGTCTGTCTCTCTGTCTGTCTGTCTGTCTGTCTGTCTGTCTGTCTCTCTGTCTGTCTGTCTGTCTGTCTGCCTCTCTGTCTCTCTGTCTGTCTGTCTGTCTGTCTGTCTGTCTGTCTGTCTGTCTCTCTGTCTGTCTGTCTGTCTGTCTGTCTGTCTGTCTCCCTCTCTCTCTCTCTATCATTCTTCCTGTCTCCGTCTGTCTGTATCTGTAATTGTCACTTTTACATTTTACAACGATGATTCGTCCCCACGTAGGGCTCAATCTGCGAGCAATGTCACCCCCTACATCATATTTGCCATGGAAGCTGGCAAGCACATGTTTGTCCATCTGCTGAAATCAGTGCAACGCCGAAGATTTGGAAGTAAACCTGGAATTCAAATCATCTGAACTGTCTCCATCGCTGCTGTCGTCGTTAGGAGCTCACGCAATGTCACCAGGGTTCGCCATCTCTCTCTGTGTCTCTATGGAGATCTACGACCTTTCTGTAGCCCTCCTAGACCACTTTTGTCAGTGGTAATGGCAGCTGAAGATGTTGGTGATCTGCCTCTTTCCCTTCTGCCCTCAACCTGACTTTAAACAACTGTCATCATCAGGGTTTTCTATGCATGTTTCTTTTTGCATGACAAACGTGTCTCGGACTGGACTTAACAGTTTCAAGCCAACATTTGTGTTTGCATTGTCACACAAGCGTTATGGATGCCCCTTTACAACGTGTGTGTACCATTTTCTGCACACATGCACTTAAGAAGGGAAATGAGACCTTTGCAGTGCTGTGCAAAAATTGATATGCAACATTTCAAATTTCACCAATACTCGAACCCCCGACATCAAGACGGACTAAATCAGAAGACAGACGCCTAAACAACTTGTCTAACTCATACCATCGACGCATTAATGTAGTCTGAGATCTGGACACGTGGAAATGGGCCTCCTACCAGTCTACCCCCACCCACCCCCCATTTAACCCACTTCTTTCTCACGCTGTATGGTTCCGCCCTAGACACAGCAATGACCATTGTCAGCAGGGGGCCTAGTTGCTGGCACACTGTGACCATCAGATGGAAACAGCTTCCAACGCCTCCAAAGTGTTTGCGTGTCAAATTCTAAGAAGACAATATTGGGTGAACATTGTCCAACACGGCAAGAGTGGCCCAGCAGCTCTGCAGGGTCTTTCCTGGTGGGTGTGCTTTGGGCGGCCAGACAAAATGTTTTACTCACGTCACCCCATTTTTTTTCTGGCTGGTTGAAAGTCTCGAAGGGTGATGTATTGAGTCAACAGAAGCGAGAGCTAAAACTACACACAGAGAAAACAGAGACACACAGACAAACACTCACACACACACACAGACACAGACACACACACATACACACACACACACACACACACACACACACACACACACCACACACACACACACACACACAACACACAACAACAACAACAACAAGAAAAAGATGATTTTTAGGGCGATGACAGCCATGACCAGTTGTAGCCTGCTGGTGTATATGTTTACATCTCCCCTTCCAAAGTAGTGGAAGTCTCTGCCTTCTTCCCCCTTCTTTACCTGTCTGATTTTCATCATCTACATGTTCTGTCTTGACAAGTGGCGCATTGGTTGAAGGTAGGACTATGGTGAGCTGAAGGTGTCAAAATTGCAATGATTGAAATCGATTATCAATCACTGTGTCTAACATGATGGTGCTGTGATCGTCTTATGCCTTTCTAGAAATAATCCTTTTGTATGGGGAAGTGTATGGGGAAACAAAATCTGAGGTCACCATGAGGCCAGACCAACTGAGACCACAGATTCAGAGGCAATTTTTTTTTGCATGATGATCAATGATAATAAGGATGTTGCAATGATGCTACTGTAAGTGCATATGCTTTGAGACTACTTGATAGATTTTACTCTACGCTTACGATCATAATATATTCCGGCCTCAAAGTGGCCCAAGAACTACAGACGCCTGTAGTCTTGGTCAGGTAATTTGAGCAACACGCAAACTCGCACTCTAAAATTGATGAAATTTGACTGTATGGTCCCAGTCTTCCCACTGAGCCCACAGCACATTCACTTTGGGTAGCATCCTGCCGGAGTCAGAAAAATCCCTATGACTAATGGGATTCGAACCCACGACCTTCTAGCCCTGAAATCCAAGGCGCTAACCACTGCGCCATGGCAGCTGATAAAAAAGCACATTGATATAGCCATCAGCAGGCCATGGTCCGTGATGCACGAGAAAGTTAGTTCTGTTCACCGCAGAGGGCACTGAACTTAAAAGTCTGCACACTTCATGTTCAGTTCATTCCAGTTTGCTGCTTAACTGGACAAGACGCAATAGTTGTTGCTGCTCCTTGTAGACTTGTTGTGAGGCCACAGGTAAGTTGCTATTATTTTTATGACCTCGGACTGGTTATTCATAACTTCTTTTACACATTTGGAACTAAGAATGGAAAAGGGAGAAAATTCTGAGACAAGTCTTTTTTTTTTAAATATGGGGATAAAAAAACGAAGTAAGTCGGCAAACTTTCTGTGTGCTCCCATTCCTGCGTGGCTTAACCAGGTTCCTACTATCAGAATCTTGCTACATGTCGAAACCACAAAACTGTTCCGCATCTTACCCCCCCCCCCCCCCCTTCCCCACATTTGGAACCAAAATGGAAAAAGGAAAAAAATAATGAAAAATTATTTTCTAAAAAATACGGGGTTGAAAAAACGAAATAGTCGAGCAAACCTTCAGTGTTCTCACATTTCTGCGTGGCTTAATCAGGTTCTTACTATCGGAATCTTGCTACATGTCGAAACCACGAAACTATTCCGCATCTTCCCCCCCCCCCCCCCCCCCCCCCCATCCCCACATTTGGAACTAAAAATGGAAAAGGGGGAAAATTATGAAGTTTTCTAAAAAACAAAACAAAAAAAAACGGGGATGAAAAAACGAAATAGTCGAGCAAACTTAGTGTTCTCCCATTTCTGCATGGCTTATCCAGATTCCTACTATCAGAATCTTGCGACATGTCGAAAACCAGTGTGTATTTCTCCTGTTCAATGACGAACAAGTGTGTTGCTTTGTGTCTCTCCTCTTCCATTTTTTTTTTACACGTCTTGGATATAAAGTAAACTCTGAAGTCAGTAGAAGGTGAAGGACGGGTTGAATTGGAAACCTTACTTTCTCAAATTTCATTGGCTCTATACATTTTGACCCGTTTGTGTGTGCTTTTTTTATTAGTTTCTTCTTTCTTTTTATAAGGCGCCAATGGTAGGTGTTTTAAATGTTAATTTTAAGATGACATAGTGATAGGTTTCTTAAAAACACACACCTCTCTCTCTCTCTCTCTCTCTCTCTCTCTCTCTCTCTCTCTCTCTCTCTCTCTCTCTCTCTCTCTCTCTCTCCCTCTCTCTCTCTCTCTCTCTCTCCCTCTTCCCTCCCCTCCCCTCCCCTTCACTTAATCTCCCTCCTTCCTTTTTCCCCGCTCTGTCTTCCGCTTTCGCTACGTCTATGTCTGTCTCTGTCTCCGCTCTCTCTCTCTTCTCTCTCTCTCTCTCTCTCTCTCTCTCTCTCTCTCTCTGTCTCTGTCTCTCTCTTTCTCTCTCCCCCCTCCCCTCCCCTCCCCCCTCCTCTCTCTCACTTATATCCTCCTCCTCCCTCCCTCTTTTGCCCCTCTGTCTTCCGCCTTCGCTACGTCGCTTGTCTGTCTCTGTCTCTGTCTCTGTCTCTGTCTCTGTCTCTCTCTCTCTGTCTCTGTCTCTGTCTCTGTCTTTCTCTCTCACCCCTCCCCTCCCCTCCCCCTCCTTCCTCTCACATATCTCCCTCCTCCCTCCTCTTTTGCCCTCTGTCTTCCGCCTTCGCTACGTCGCTTTGTCTGTCTCTGTCTCTGTCTCTGTCTCTCTGTCTCTGTCTCTGTCTCTGTCTCTGTCTCTCTGTCTCTGTCTGTCTGTCCGTCCGTCCGTCCGTCCTCCCTCTCTCTCTCTCTCTCATCTCCTCCTCTCTCTCTCTCCCTCTCTCTCCTCTCGTCCTTCTCTCTTCTCTCTCTCTCTCCTCCTCTCTCTCTTAGATATATACATAGACGTCCACAAATATAATATGCACTCACACACATTTTCCTGTTATTTGACAGTCATTTACAATGCATTTTTATTTTTCCTCGCCAGATACTTCCCATCAGCTTTGTACAGTGTGAAACATGACTTTACCTTGTAAGGCCCTGGTTTATCAAAGGATTAAGAATGGGGGATAAAGGAAAGTTTCTCTGGATCTGGGATATTCGATCATGATATCTAAAGCTTCAGGAAGTTATATGCTGTGCTCGTAGCTTTCGGAGATGTGTTGTGCTTCATAGCTTTCGGAGATGTGTTGTGCTTCATAGCTTTCGGAGATGTGTTGTGCTTCATAGCTTTCGGAGATGTGTTGTGCTTCATAGCTTTCGGAGATGTGCTGTGCTTTATAGTTTTCGGAGATGTGCTGTGCTTCATAGCTTTCGGAGATGTGTTGTGCTTCATAGCTTTCGGAGATGTGTTGTGCTTCATAGCTTTCGGAGATGTGTTGTGCTTCATAGCTTTCGGAGATGTGTTGTGCTTCATAGCTTTCGGAGATGTGTTGTGCTTTACAGTTTCGGAGATGTGCTTCATAGCTTTTGGGGGTATAATTATTGTTCGATGTAGTTTTTGGACATACGCTGATAGCTTTCAGGGATAATGTTGTACATGTACTCCATAGTACATTGCACATAGGTGGTCGTTGGGGCTGTAACTCTTGTCACTTCATTCTTACATAATTTCCTTGGGATAGATTCCTCCTCCTCCTTATCCTTTGATACATGGGTCCTAACCGGGTGGTTAAAGTCATGTGGATCATTTGTGCCTGTGACCTGACAAGTGTGAGAGCAGCCATCACCTGCCTTATCAAGTGCCTGTGACCTAAGTGACAGCAGCCATCAACACCTGCCTTATCAAGTGCTTGTGACCTGATAAAGTGATCGCAGCATCACGACTTGCTAATCAAGTGCTTGTGACCTGACAAGTGATCAGCCATCAAGACCTGCCTTATCAAGTGCCTGCGACCTGACCTGACAAGTGATCACAACCATCAGGACCTGCGCTTTCTGAAATGAAGGTAAAGGATTTTTTTTTATAATTTTGTGTACACATATCTAGTTTGGGAGGGGGGGGGGCGGAGTTGATTGGATGTTTTTGTCCTTGTGAGTCACGTGTCTATTTGTTTATCGTAACTTTTTCTGCTTCTAAAACATCAAGAGGTTGGTTACTTCAGACTTGTAAATTTTACACTTCTTTTTGCTCTATTCCTACTCGTTTCTTTTTCTGACCTCTCTTCTTATTCATAAACATCTCCTCTTAATGAGCTCTTTTCTGGTCTAGTCTTTATTTCTGTTTATTTAAATCACATGTTTTTTGGCTCATTCTTTATTATTTTGTTGCTTATGTCCCCATCATTCACGTTTTGATCAGCACTTGTTTCACCAGGTACCTTGTGAACCGGGAGAGTGCCACCGAAGTCGACTGTCGCCAGGCACTGTTCCACGTTCATCCAGAGAAAATACCGAGCGCCAGTGGAGATCTTCCCAGGAACTGCATTTCTTTTGGAACAGACCTCAGTGCTGTGTGGAAGAATCTGTTGGTTCCTCTGACGCTGCAACTGTCTGCATGATGGGGGAACCAAGGCGTGCTTCTGACATAGTACAGGTGAGGAACTAGCTGTTCTCATACTCGACTTTTAAAACGTGTCATTTATGCAGTCTGAAAATGAGTACGTTGTTCTGTTGAAATATATTAAGTTGTTGATAGAGAAATAGGTATGTTGAGTGTGAAGATAATTTTGGTGACTGATCTGTTAAGAGGAGAGATTTGTTTTAAAGTCAGATCTTATGGGCGACTTTTTTTAAAACCAGTGAATCAAAAAGGAACTGTGACAGTGCGTTAGAATAATGACCAATAAATGTTCGTTTTTAAAGGCAATGAAATCAAGTGACTTATACTTCAACTAAACGTTATTATTTTGAGAAAGCAGACATATATTATTTTGCATCAAAATATTTTCAAATGATTTTTTTTCAGATAGCATTATTGGATTTTGAGTAACGTAGATTACAGATCTGCGAGTTGTCCGCTGTTCGGTAGAAATCCATCTTTTATCGTTTGTTTTAGATCAGTTTTAATTCACTGGGGAAAGTTTGACCTCTCTCCCTATCTCCGCCTCTCTCTCTCTCTCTCTCTCTCTCTCTCTCTCTCTCTCTCTCTCTCTCTCTCTCTCTCTCTCCTCTCTCTCTCTCTCTCTCTCTCTTTCCTCTTTTTCTCTCTCTCTCCCCCCTTCTCTCCTTCTCCCTCTACGTCTCCCTGTCCCTCTCTCCCCCTCTCCCTGTCCCTGTCTCTCTCCCCCTCTCTCTCTCTCTCTCTCCCCCTCCCCCCTTCCTGTTTCTCCCTCTCTCTCTCCCTTACCCCCTTCTCTCCTACCCCCCTCTCTCTCTCCCTCCCTCCCTCCCTCCCTCCCTCCCCCCTCTATCCTCTCTCTCCTCTCTCTCCCTCCCCCCCCCCTCTCTCTCTCTCTCTCCCAATCGCTGCGGTCTTTCTTTGTCCCTCCCATCCCCCCTATCTCCCCGTCTCCCTCTCCCCCAGACCCCTGTCTCATTTTCTTATTTTTTTATGTTAACTGCTTTCAGGGGCTTGGAGGCTGAAGACCAGTTCTGAACTACTGTGGAGGTTGGAGTCCAGTCAAGCCAAGCCAAAAACACTTTAATCATCCCATGAAGGGCCATTGCAATACTGACAGACATATTGGTGCGAACCATAATCTCAAGACACGAGATAGCTACATTTCATAATTGTTCAAACATTCTAAGATAACTTCTAAAAAAATAAATCCACACACACACACACACACACACACACACACACACACACACACACACACACACACACACACACACACACACACACACACAAATAAACAAACAGTCATGCTAAAGATATATTACTACATTTTGGATAAAAGGTGTGGCCTCATACTCGAATGCCTGATCTTTTACAGTGACTTAGGTTTTTTTCTTTTATAGCCCTGTAGGGTCCTTCATAAACTGAAACGTCCGATCATGGTGCCGATTCAACACTTCATATTGACATGGAACTGCATGCATCATATTCTACATCAACACTCCCCGTTCCTGATATCTACCACTACAAAGAGGTTTTTTTGTTGGAAACATCCGATTCCTGGGATGTTTTAAGTTATGTAGGAATGGTATCAATAGTTCAGTGATGTGTATTTCAACATTCTAGCAAAAATGTGTGCCATCATTTTCAAAATCATTTGGTTTTGGCTACAAATTTACTATTGGTTTAAGAGGCTAGGGGGATACAGAAACGTTAAAAAATATCTGTGTAAAAAAAACACACTATCAAAACATTTCTGAACCTAGGGTTTTTCAGACACAAGACTGGGTTGATTCATGTGGTGTAAGCGGATGTGTTATTTTATTCACAGCAACTCTCTGCGTTTGGTTTGTGTAGTCCTGGAAAGCCTTGAAAAAGTGAAAAAACCGACCTGCTGTGCAAGTTGAGAAAGAATGCAGTGATTTATTGATAGGATGCATCACTATATTTATCGTAAGTTGGCCGATACTTGTGCAAAAAAGCTTTAGAAAACTTGCTACCGTCTTTCGCAAGCTTACTGTGACAGTTGCCACCGACATTTCATGTTCATTTATGCGGTTTGAATGTCTCTTGCATGTCACGTACAAAAAAAAATGGTGTGACAATTTAGAACTCGGCTTATGACATTCTCTGTGGTTGAGCACTTTTACTTTTTTCAAGATTTTGTTTAAACTGTTAGGTGTGACTAGCTTTAAACAAAGTGTTGTATATAAGCCCAGATTTCTCTTATTACAGGACACTTTCCAACTTATGCATACTCTAGCAAGTATGCTTTCAATGGGCTGTGCAGACAGATTTTTAAAAAGTGTTTACTATTGTTTTATAACATTACTGTGCAAAGACCAGCTTAAAAAAAAGAGAAAATGTAAAGAGAAAAAGCCAAAGAGTGTTTCATAAATTATATTCTCTCAAGTTGACTCATTATACATATGACTATAGTAGATTGACGAAGATTATTACAAATTTTGAACAGAGGAATTATCTATACAGTTCCATTAAAACGGTCTTGCAGAATGTTTCTGGGTAGTGGTGGAACTTCATATTGTCCGAAAAATTAATTTAAAAAAGCAAATATCCTTTTATCTTTAAAGCAGTGCATTTAGATATTCACGATTTTGAAGGCATCTAGTTTGTAAAAAATATCATCCAGACATATGAAAAGCTTTGTGGTGCAGATAGTTAGTATATATATATATATTATATATATATATATATATATATATATATATATATATATATATATATATTTCTAGAGATTATTGATACTGTGATGCCAAAAAATCAAAAAGCTCTTCAAGTTGGAACAAAAGTAAAATCGGTTGGATGATGGCTTTATACGAGTATATCATGTTATAGAAACTTGGTAATATACTTTTTAAAAGATACAGTTCACACTGAGACTTCTGTGGTAAAAAGATGCCCTTTGGAAAGAAAATAAACTTTTCAAGAACCTTTTCAGATTACTCTTAAAAAACCTACTCCCGCCCCCTTTTCCCATGTGTGGCAAGGTGGCAAAAGAGTTGCCGATTAATACCTATTGGAAATGCGGTTAAGGTTTTTTTCAAGGAGAAACAGTATTTTTTATAAAAAAAAAAGTACCACAGAAGAAAGATGGCAAAATTAGACGAATTAATGAACTTTTTAAGGTACTAAAACAATTCCGTTCATGTCTCTTTCTACTCATGGTCATGGCTTATATGCTATAATTATGGCAATGCTTCTTAATGTTTTATGAGAATTTGTTTGTCATTAGAAAGTAGGTAAATGTGTTCCATACCCTAAATGGTCGTTGGAAAGTGGAAGTGTCGAATACCTCGAAAAAAGGAATTGGAAAATAATCAAAATTTGATACGATTAATACGATTTTTGATACGATTAATTCGCTTTGATTTTGGTTGAGGTAGATTTGCTAAAAAATCCTTAAAAATGTTTTTTGAAAATATCATCAGGATTATTCACTGCTGTTTTGCAATCTGTACTTTAACCACTTCTAGCCTATCGGGCTATTTCAGAATTTTTTTGTGGGTCGAATTGGCAACAAGTTTTGCATTATTGGGAGCAGATATGTGTAATGCTTTGCCAGGGGTATACCATTCCTGTGTGGTATCGGGTAACATCAGTCAGATTTAGAGATCTGATACATTTAGAGGAGTGGGAACATTAAAAAAGAGGGCTGGCTGGTAGACTTTTTATGTTTTTGTTGGTGTTGTTGTTGTTTTTTTTTTTTGGGGGGCTCATATTTTTCAAGCGATTCAAAAATGCCTGAAGCCTGAAATATTTTGACAGTTTAACTGGAAAATTCCGGACTCCAATGTCCAATTTTTAACCTAAGCTTTTGATAGAACTCGTGATTCCAATCTAAAGTTTCTTGCTATTGCGAGCTACAGGCCATTTTCTTTATTATCTAAACTTTCATTTCAAGGATAATCGAATAAGTGCTCGTGCGCTTTTTTCCATCCAGTCCCCGTGTGTACGTGGTTATCCGTTGTAACCAGCACACGGTCTACTCGTCTGAAACAGGGTCCGGGTTTTGATATCTGCGTAGCATTGTGTCTTCAGCTATATACCATTGTCGACGTGCTATTGTGTCCACATGAACTCTAATATTGGATAGACCATCTGACAGACAACCCTTACCCCTTATTAACGTTTAACACTAACTCTAATAATAACTTCAACACTAACCCTGGCCCCACATGTGGACACAAAAGGTAAGTGGATAATGGTATAGGCTAACATAGTTGCTAAATGCTTTTTTTTTTTGCTTTTTTTTTGGGGGGGGGTATTTTAGGAGGAAGGGCGCGAGAATTTTTCGAAAAATACTAGGGAGGGGAGGGTATTATAATGTTCTGGTATATAGTAATGGGGAAAGTGGTGTAAAGACTGAGGATGGGGGTAGGGGACAGGATAAAATAGCTTCAGGGGTGGGTGGAGGTGGGGAACCTTTCAGAATAAAGAGTACCTAAAAACAGAAGTGAGCGGGTAGCGGGTTTAGATTGCATGATGGAATAATTTGAATGGTGTCTAGTTTAGTTGTTTTTTTTAATAACAAATAGGTGCTGGGTTTAGAACGTATTAATGAATAATTATTGGGGGAAGATGCTGGAAAGCTATGAAAATGCATAACAGAATGAGGGAATTATTAAAAACCAGAGTAGACAGTCTGTTCAGGTGTGTGTATGTGTTTGTGTGGGTGCATGTTTCATAGGATTTGTATGACAGGGGTATTTAGAAATGGTCTACCTCGGGTATCTATCATTACCAGTATATGTTACATTGTGCAACCTACCCCAAAACTGCACACCCTTGTGTGTGCTTATATCTTGGGGGTGGAGGGAAAGGATAATAGCATTTACCCAAATATGTTAAAATTCTGTCTGTGTAGTTTAAAGAAAAAGCTGGCTTTGCTTATATAACCAACATTGACTTTAAAAACTTGCCATTGCTTTTTAAAAAGCTGGAGGTGTAAGAACTATTAAAATGTGAAGTTAAAAAGCTACGGTTTTATTTATTTCTGAAAAAGTTTGGCATATGCCTTAAACCTTGAGATATTTCTTTCCCTTTCGTTACTAGGGTATGGTATGGTATTGAGCATGGTTACCAAGCAGAAGAGTAACCGTTTGTCATCTTGGTTTTAATAGTCACCCAGCTGCAAATAGGTGTCTGCCCTCTTTAGCGACGGGAAAAATGAAGCAGCAAAGGGGAGGAGATGGGTGCCGCCCTCAATATGCTGGCCAAACGAATAGCTAAGGTCTGTTACCTCCCTCTCCAACGACCACATATGTTATGGAAACACTTTTGCCTTTACCTTTTATTCTACAAAATGTGGTACGATAAATTTTTGCCTTTAATGTTATACGTCATCATATGATTGTAGGTATGTTATTGACGTCTTTTCCCATGATCTTGTTTTTTTCTTTACTGTAACACAGAGACAAGCTCGCAACCTAGTTCATAGCACTCCCAGCCCATTCATAAACTACTCCATCTGCATCTCTCCCAGCAGTCTTTGATTTCCATTTGTCAGCGCAAATGGTCACAATTTTTTCCCTTTTTGATCAGTTAAATCTATAAAGGAAATGAAAAGGAAAAAGTTTAGAGCCCAATTTTTTTCAAATGGAGTTAGAGAGATGAACACGCACAAAAACCCCCACATTAATATGAAATGGGGAATAGTGGAGGTCCTACAAAAACATGGTTGTATTGGCAAGCCTAAAATGACAGGCTTCACATCAATCATCGCTAATTGCTGCATGATTTCTTGTGGGCTTTAGTGAATTGGTCCAACCTTTCTGTTGTATCTGTTTTGTACATGTTTTGCTGCAAGTTTGAAACTAAATTTCAAATGTGTGTATTCCAAAATTCCACTGTACCAAATGTTATGAAATAATTTGTTCTAGCGATCACTGATAATGCAATGTGGTACAGGTTTTTGTTTTTGTTGTTGGTTAGATTTTCTTGCTAAATTTTGTGGTTTCATAAAAACTGGGTTGTGTGAAGCTAAAAAAATGAGCATGTATGGGTTTGTTTTAGTGGCTGGTCGATCGTAGACTGTAAACGTGCAGTTGCACTAAGCACGTAGTCATATGAAGTTTGGGTTCCTTGTGTGCGATACACTATAATAAGAAAATGCATATCGCAAGGAATTCTGGTAGACAGTCAGTCTTGTATCAAAATTATTTGCTCTTTCCAGTTATCACCTTTCCAACATAATTATTTGGACATTTTATAGGGAAACATTTACTATAGCTTTCTTGGATTCTGAAAAGCTGGTTCTTTTTATTCTGGCTTTTTGATTACTCAATTTGAAGTCGGGCACAAAGGGAAGTAGTTTATTGCTACCTTTTTTTTATTTGATTTGATTTGATTATTTTAATTTATTCTTTTTTTGAGAATAACGGAGTCTGGTAGAATGTAGGTATTGTCAATGGTGGTGTAACCAACTCTACTTAAAAATATCTCACAATAGCCTGTCATTAATAGTATTTATAGCAGCTTCATGATTTTGCTCCTGGAGCATTTGCCTGTATTGTGCTTATCTGTTCCCAAGCTGCAAGGGGCACGAGTTGGTTGTGTGGTTTCTCTTTAACCATTAGGTTGCACTTCATTTTTTTTCTGTGCATAAACAGCAAGGATTAGGGTATAAGTGATGTATGTAAACACGTGTACATTCTGCAAATTCAAAAGGGGAAAACCAAACCACTGATCTGATAACTAGATTGCAGACATATTTTTCAAGCAGTTTTTTTTTCTACCCTGTTCAATAGTTTCAGTATAAACGGTTTTTGAATTTAATCTATTACTTTTGTAAATGGGACTATTAGCACTATATTATATTATTTTGGTTAGTGACTAAGGCCTTTCTTTTCTTTTTTTTTCCTTTTTTTTGTTTTGTTTGTTTTTTGGTGTTTTTTTTGTCTTTGTTAGTATGTGTAGGGATTTTTATTTATTAATATAATCATAAATCATTACTTTAATTCTTCTGTTTGCTGTTTGTGTTTTCCCCCTTCCTCCTTGATACCCCCTCTCCATCCGTTCCCAGCCCCCCCCCCCCCCCCCCCCCCCCTCCCCGTTTTGTTTTTGTTTATTTTGTTTAGTTTTTTTGTTTTTGTTTCTCTGTTTTATTGTTTGTTTAATTGTATTTTTGTTAGTGTATATATTATTTCCTCTCAGTGGTTATGGATATTATCATATAGTTTTGTTGCGTTTTTTTTTTTTCCTTTTCTTCCTTTTAATGCATACATTATGAACTGAACTATGGAGATATTGTAATCTGACACAAATTGCTTTTTGACATTTCATGGATTTTTATAGTCTTAAATAACAGTTTTGGTGACATTGTAACTGATATAAGCTGTTTGTTTGACACTATATGATTTTTAAAAACTCTAAGTGTGTGCATGCATGTAAGTGTATACGTGCTGAGTGGACGAGCGCGTGAACCGTGTGTGTGTGTGCGTGTGCGTGTGCGTGTGCGTGGGGTGTGTGTGTGTGTGTGTGTGTGTTGGTGGGACTTTTGAGTGGCATTTTTGGGGGTTATTATTTTTGTTATTGTTGTTGCTTGCATTGTCTATAGGCATATTTTAGTTTTAAGGCTGTTGAAATCTTGTTAGCTGATTAATGTCGGTCAAATGTTTGTTGTTAGTTTTTTTCCGCTTTTTTTCTTTTTTTTTGTTTGTTAGGGATTTCCTGCCTTGTTTTTTTTTGTTGTTTTTTTTTGCTGTTGTTGTCCTTTTCTTTAGATAGATGGCCTTTGATGAAAAAAAGCAAATAAATGCTTATTTAATGTACCATCTGGAAAAAAAAGATTTGATTTGAGGATAGTGACACTAAATGTGACCCAGTAAAACTAATTTTCTTCCAAACATAACATTGTCCTTCTTGAATGAGTTAGGGGTGCTTTTGCACGTGCGTTTTTTCAGTAATTGTTTTTTGAAATTGGATGTTTACTAAATTTTGTTATGGAAGTTTGATTTTTTGGTATTTACCCGTGCAATTGTGTAATTGGTTTAATTGCATATAACCATTTCAGCATTGCCCATACTGCACACCTTCAGATGAAGGATGGTGTATGTGTGTAGCTTGTTGCCTGTATCATGTCTTATAACGTGAAGGCCGAGGCTTAGCCATGTTTTTAAACCTGCCTTTTTGTGTGAAATTCTTAGTATTTTGCATTGTATCTGGTAGATTTGTTTAAATTATGCAGTTAATGTCTTTCCTGTGTGTGATGTCCCCCTCCCCCTATTTTATTACTTCAGGTTCAAATTATTTTTATGTGCATTATTTTGAAATAATACTTAAAGCTATTTTTCAGTTGATTTCACATCCATGAAAAGTGAACTGAAAACCATTTGCCATTAGCAGTGAGTGGAGAAAATGTTGCGTGTTGCCTTTAGAAGATCAAACAAAACTGTTTTCTGTAACCAGTATTGAATTTTTTATTTGTCATGGCAGCCTTGTACAAAATTGTGTGCCTGAAAAAGGGTTGGTGGTTAGCACACACCACTGGCACTTAACTTCCCAACTGACCTTTTTTACTGAGAAAAATACTAGATTTCCACAACTTGAAAGCTAATATTTTGCACATACTTACTAAGGTGTGTGCACTTTCTCGCTGTAAAGCTATTACGGCTGGAGTTTAGCTTTTTGTAAATTCTGTGTTTAAAAGCATATTAAATTGAACAATGTGTCGAACTATTTCAAAGATGGTGTAAGAATTCAAAAGTTAGTTTGTCCGTCATTGTCACTACTGCTCAGAGCATTTGAAAAGCCTACCTCCCTCTTCATTCAACAAAGGCTGGAGTTAGGGTTGGGTAGCCGGCTCGCAGCTAAAATAAAAAGATAACTTCAGACAACTTGCTTGACTCAAAGCCACCTTTTTCATTTAACATTTAATAAAAGTAAATGAAGTATTAATTTCACTGATATTTGTTAAATCATACATGTTATAACAGTGTGATTTAAATACATAAAATCGTGCGTGTGTTGTTGTATTTTAAGCTGTTCAACATCTTTATAGAGTAGTTATTTAATTTATAATAATTGTCTTATCATTCATGTTATTACAGTAAGGCTTTTGTCATAAATGTGTGCGCATGTGTTCGTGTGTGCGTGTGCGTGTGTGTGCGTGTGTGTGTGTGTGTGTGTGTGTGTGTGTGTGTGTGTGTGTGTGTGTGTGTGTGTGTGTGTGTGTTTGTGTGTGTGGGCGCGCGACGCGCGTGCGATGCTGTGTGTGTAGTGCGTGTGTTGTGTGTGCGTGTGTGTGTGGTGTGTGTGCGCGCGCGCCGCGCGCGGCGTGTGTGTGTGTGTGTGTGTGTGTGTGTGTGTGTGTGTGTGTGTGTGTGTGTGTGATGCGTGGGCATACTGGTGCGTTCAAAGTGTGATTTGACTTGGGTGAGTTTATAAGTGGCTGAGTATTGAGTTGCATGTGTTTTTTTTTTTGCGATGTGTTGTGCTGATTTGGATCTTGTGTTGTGGTTATATATCCGTGATACTATGTTTATATGTTTACTTTATGTATGGCTTGTAACACACTTGAATTTTGTATGGGATATTTAACATATTTCAATGAAAAATGCTTATTTTCATTGTTTCCCTTACTGAATAAAACGAATTCATTTCACTAGAAAACATTGTCGTATGTTGATAGAAAGTACTACAAAACTTACCATAAATAAAACATGACCAAGATCCTTCGTTCAAAATTCTTGTATGAATGACAGTGAAGAGCATGCAAGCAGAATCTGATAATGCGTATACCCCTTTTCTCTGTACTCCTCTCTCTCCCTTTCCCTCTCTAGTGTCTCTTTCTCTTCCCTGTTCTTTATTAACAAATGTATCCAACTCACTAACATATACAGAGGTACTCAAATGACTTTAGAATGCTCAAACACTCCTCAACCCATTAATCCAAGTTACCCCAACGCACGGATTTTAAACATAATTATGCAGAGTAATCAAAATCACTTGATCATCATAGTATTGGCATGTGCAAATTTACAATGTCACTATCACATTTTTTAGCATCAATTTTTTTGGACGTGTATGACAGATGTTTATTGAAAGTCACGTAACTTCAAGGCAGCAGTGCTAAACGTACCTGAGTTACAGACCAAATTAGGGGGTCTGGGTGTGAGCACACCCACGGTGTATGGCCTTGATATATATGAAAGAACTTGCATAAGCATTGCTTGTTGAACTCATTCTATGTATTGGTGTCGGGTTGTTGTGAATTGATAAAACTTAAACCAAGACAAATATGTAGTAGCAGTAGCAGTAGTAGCAGCACCAGTAGAAGTAGCAGCACAGTAACAGTAACAGTATAGTAGTGGTAGTGGTGGTGGTGGTAGTAGTAGTGGTGGTAGTAGTAGTGGTATTGATTGTAGTATGGTGGTGGTGGTAGTAGTAGCAGCAGTAGCAGCAGTAGCAGCAGCAGCAGTGTCGTAGTAGTAGTAGTAGTAGTAGTAGTATAGTAGTAGTATAGTAGTAGTAGTAGTAGTAGTAGTAAGTAGTAGTAGTATAGTATAGTAGTAGTAGTAGTATGTATGTTAGTTGTTGTTGTTGTTGTTGTGTTTGTTGTTTTTGTTGTTGTTGTTGTTGTGTTGTGTTGTTGTTGTTGTTGTTATGGCATTGGCAGCAGCAACAGTTTTGTTATGAGTATATAATGATGATAATGACGATGCCTATGATAATGGCAGTATGGTGCTTGTGGTGGTGGCGATGATGATGATGATGATGATGATGATGATGATGATGATGATGATGATGATGATGATGATGATGATGGCAACAAAAACCGTAGCTACAAATAGGATGATAGACTCAAGTCAGACAAAGAATACGAAGATGAAGAAAAATGTGATGAACAATGCAAAGAAGAAAAATGCACACCCCCCCCTCCCCCGGAAGAATACGTGCAATATAGCGAAAAAAAAAATTGCAAAGTAGGAGAAAAAGAAAGAAAGAAAAAGAAAGATAGAAGGAAGGAAAGAAATTAAAAGAAAGAAATTAAAAAGAAAGAAAGAAAGACAGAAGAAAAGAAAGAAAAGAGATAAAAAAAAGAAAAAAAGAACAAAAGAAAGAAAAAAAAAGAAAAGAAAAAAAGAGCAAGAAAAACACCACCACCACCACCGACAGCAATAACAACAAAACACAAGCAACAGCAATGAAGTGGCGAACTAGTCTACGATGATAACAACAAAACAGACAACATTACAAACAACAGCTAGGGCTCTGACAAAAAGAGACAGACACACAGACACACAGACACACAGACAGAGAGACAGACAGACAGACAGACAGACGGACCCACCCCAGCCCACGATGATGTAGTGCCAGTGTTTGATCTTGCTGGCGGAGAAAGCCCACACCACCATAGTGAAGAGGTACAGCCCCTCCACGAACATCCAGAAAAAGTTGGTGCAGTGTAGGTAGTTGATCACCGTCACCTTCACCTTACACAGCCACTGCACACACCACCACCACCATCATCATCTCGACAACGTCAGCCGTGTCTATATAAGACAATATACACATCATTGAAATGATAATATTACCAAAAAAAGGTATTAATAGTATCATTATGATT
>CM060317.1:8966212-8986212 GCA_030674155.1 Stramonita haemastoma
GATTTTCATCCTCGTGGAGCTCTTCAGTGACAGAAATAAAGGAAGCCATGCATCATGAGTAACCTCCTTTGCGTTTTATTACGATTTTAGAGAAGAGTTTACAAAATAGAGGGTAGACGCTAAAAAGTAAAACAAAACGAAGAAAGATGGTCTTTTTTTCTGTTTCTTTCGTTTTCAATCTGCGGTCCGCATTTGCAGTTTCAAGTTTTAGTTCATCAAGGATAGACATTATTCTTTTTTTTTGTTTAAGGAAACGGAAGTAATACAACATGTTACGTTTTCGTTTTGTTTTTCCTTTTCCCTTTCCTCTTTAAGTTTATGAGTTTTTATAACATCCTGCCTCACTTTCCGCTGTCATGATAAAAACGAAAGTTGATTCCTGTTGCTGTAATCTTCAAGTTTTGCTTGCTTGATTTTTTGGGTTTTTTGTTTTTTTGTTAGAGATTTAACTGTAGTTTAACAGTTATGGGAGGATACAAAACCTCCAAAGCTTCTCTGTGGTTGTCAGTGTGTTTGTTTTACTGTATGTAGGGGCTTAGTGTTGATTTAATCTTACAGTTTTTTTCTTTTTTTCTCTTTCTGTACAGCCGGTTTCCTATTGGAAAGCATTTATTTTTTGTTTTTCCTTTCGCTATAGATATCTTTTTGTAGAGCGAAGGCTGAATATGACTAAGCATTTACCCGCTTATTTATTACCCTGAAAAATAAACAATTTGAATTTGCGTGGTTGTTATTC
The DNA here is from genome assembly GCA_030674155.1 of Stramonita haemastoma. NCBI lineage: Eukaryota > Metazoa > Mollusca > Gastropoda > Neogastropoda > Muricidae > Stramonita > Stramonita haemastoma. The sequence continues at coordinate 8,966,949 of CM060317.1, forward strand.
TCCTTGTTTTTTTTCTGTTTGCCCCTGTAAATGACAAAAAAGTTAGCCCACTCCTCAAAAACTGCGTAGGATTTATGTTTGCTCTGCGTCTGTGCTCTTGTGTTAAAATCAATTTATTGTGCAGTTTGTGTTTCTGTTTGTGTTTACGTGTGTCTGTTTTATATGGCTGATTCTTTCTCTCTTTCTGTGTCTGTATCTGTCTCTGTCTGTGTGTGTGTGTCTGCGTGTCTGCGTGTCTGTCTGTATTTCTCTCTCTCTCTCTCTCTCTCTCTCTCTCTCTCTCTCTCTCTCTCTCTCTCTCTCTCTCTCTCTCTCTCTCTCTCTCTCTCTCTCTCTCTCTCTCTCTCTCTCTCTCTCTGTGTCTCTCTCACTCTCTCTCTCTCTCTCACTCTCTCTCTCTCTCTCACTCTCCTCTCTCTCTCTCTCTCTCTCCTCTCTCTCTCTCTCTCTCTCTCTCTCTCTCTCTCTCTCTCTCTCTCTCTGTGTCTGTCTGTCTGTCTGTCTGTCTCTGTATCTCTCTCTCTCTCTACTATCTCTCTCCATCTCTCCCTCTCTCTATTTCTCCCACATGTCTCTATTTCTCTATCTGTCTATCTCTCCCATCTCTCTCTCACTCTGTCTCACTCTCTCCTACCGCTCTGTCCCATCTCTCTGTCTCTCCCATCTCTCTCTGTCTCTGTCTGTCTGTCTGTCTGTCTGTCTGTCTGTCTGTCTGTCTGTCTCTGTCTGTCTGTCTGTCTCTCTGTCTGTCTCTGTCTCTGTCTCTCTCTAAATAAAGATTATTCATTCTCTCTCTCTCTCTCTCTCTCTCTCTTCTCTCTCTCTCTCTCTCTCTCTCTCTCTCTCTCTCTCTCTCTCTCTCTCTCTCTCTCTCCTTTCTCTCTCTCTTTTCTAATATTTCGTTGCATTTATTTTCCTCAATCCCTTTTCCTCCCCACCCCACCCACCTCTAACTTTCTCTTGTACTCACTCTTTGCTCTCCTTTTTCTGTCGCCATTTCGTGTATGTCAGCATTTGTTTTCCTTTACACTCCATAGGGGAACGCAAAAGACAGGATGTTACAGCGTCAGCCACATGATCTACTGGTCATTTTGTCCCGAGGATTACTGAGGTGTCCTTTTAAGGAGGTGCCACCCCCTCTCCCCCTCCCCCCTCCTCCACTCCCCCGGCTTGGAGTTAACAATGTTTCCGACTCGATCCCGCTACAAGTGTTTCGGATCAACCAATAAGCAAAGGCTCTGTGTGTACATGCATGTATAACGTTTTCCACCCACATTTTTTTCCCTGTGGGAATTGGACGGGATAGCCTAGTGGTCCGAACATTGCGCTGGGAATTTGACGATCCGGGTTCGATTCCCGTTCGAGAGGATTTTTCCCCATGGAGTTAACATCTGTGCTGTCTTCACTCTGCACAGAAGTCCTTCGGATGAGACTATAAGCCGAGGTCCCGAGTGCGAACGCACGCAGGACATCTTGTGCACACGTTAAATCCTGTTCCGTTTTACGTAAGAGTGGGCCATTGTGTGCCGGTGGGAACAGATAATAAGATTTACAAAGCTGCATACACAGGGTAACCGGATGTAAAAAAAAGCGCACGAGTGTTTATTCCATTATCCTCGATTTAAAAGAATAAATACATAAAATAAGTAAATAAAACGGGGATGCCCGGGGCCCGTCTGTATAAATAACATGCCCACCTTCTGGTGATGCTGTGCCAGAAAATCCAATTTGTCTATCCCTCTCTCTGTTTCTGCCTTATTCCTTTTCTTCCTGTCCCCTCCTTCTTGTCTATTTTCTGCCTTCTTGGTCCATTTTCCTGCTTATTTTTCCCATAAAGACTTCAATGAAAATAACAATTCTCTCCCATGCCGAAGTTGGATGCCCTGGGCCTGACTTGTCAGCATTTAACCGTGGTACATTACATTTTCGCTCATATGTCAGACAACACTAATTACTCTGTGAGCGTTTGACGAAGAAGTACCCACATTAAAACAGGCACCCATTATTTATACACGCGCGTGTCCTGCGGTATAGATGACAAAAATAAGCCCAGTATGCATTTTGCAACAACCTGGAAAAGGGTAGACTTCTTTAGATTCCACATGCCAAAACAAATCACACAGCCTGAAGGTTTCAGATCGGTTTACCCGGGGGACGACTTCCCAAGAAGTGGAGGGAGAAGTCAGACAGACACCAGTGAGATAATGGAGATAAAAGAAATGCTGTGGGCTATTCATTTATTTCTTTTATTTATTTATTTTTTAAATCGAGGAAAATGGAATAATCACTCATGTGTTTTTTTTTACATCCAGTCCCCGTGTTTATGCGGTTTCGTAAATCTTGTTATCTGTTCCAACCGGCACACAATGGCCTACTCTTTCTAAAAGCGGAACAGGATTTAACGTGTGCGCAACGTGTTCTTTTACAAGATTTAATTGTCTTTTTGTTTGTATGAGAAGCGCTATGTTAGTGGTAACATTGTTGAGTTCTTGTCTCTTGACAATGACACAAAATGTGGTTATTGCCTCAACAAAAAAGAACACACCAAAAAAACTGGAGCCGTTTATTCGATCGTCTTGCCTACCTGCCTGCCTGTATGCTTGTCTGCCTGCCTGTATGCTTGTCTGCCTGCCTGTATGCTTGTCTGCCTGCCTGTATGCTTGTCTGCCTGTCTTCTTGTCTGCCTGTTCATCTACCTACCTGCCTGCTTGTATGTCTGACTGTCTGTCTGCCTGTCCGTCTGTTTGCTTCATTCTCTTCTTCATTAATCTCATATTTATTGTTTTAATTTCTTTCAGAATTCCATCCATCCATCCATCCATCTATCCATCCGTCCATCCATCCGTCCATCCATCCATCCATCCATCCCTATATCCATCCACCCTTCAAGAACAAAAAACAAGCAAACAAACAAACAAGCAAGCAATGAAACCAATGAACAATCCAGCAAACAAGCAAACAAACGGGCAAACAAAAACAGGAAACCCAGACAGGCGAGCAAACGAAGCATCACTCATTCCAGAATTCTGCCATTCTTTTCCGGATGCAATGCAGTTAACAGCTGAAACGCTCTCATCAACTTGTGTCTTTATAACTGTTCTGTTTCAGGAACTCAAGTTTCTAGCCTTTTTTTTTATTCTTCGTTTCTTTTTTTGTAGGCTTTTAGCAAAATTTGCAGTTTTGCTGACAGTTTTTACTGTTAACTCGTTTATCTTCTCTGAGATGTTTGAAAATGTGTCTTACCCGTTGCTTTCTTATTTCTTCTCTTGTTTTGTTCTTTTTTGTTTTGGTTTGTTTTTCGTTCTTCGTTAGTTAGTTTCTATGTTACCTTTTTTTATAGTTTCTATGCCAGCATTCACATGAAACAAATACAGTAGCCCTATGACTGTCTTTTGTGTTTATTGTGCTGGTGTGCATCTGTTCTTATGTAATCTGTCTCTTCTTTCTTTCTTTCTTTCTTTCTTTCTTTCTTTCTTTCTTTCTTTCTTTCTTCCTTCATACGTGTGTGTGTGTGTGTGTGTGTGTGTGTGTGTGTGTGTGTGTGTGTGTGTGTGTGTGTGTGTGTGTGTGTGTGTGTGTGTGTGTGCACGTGCGCTCTTACGCGCGCACGTACGTTCGCTTATGCGTGCGCGCACGTCTGTACATAAGTTTGTGTACGCGTGTGTGTGTTGAAGTGTATGCGTACCTGCAATATTAAAATTTTGTTAGGAAGTTGTTTTATTCATTGCCTTGTGAAGACACATAACCATTTTGCATGTGACTATTCTTTCCTTCATTGAAAGAAAAACGAATGATGTGTCCGATTATACTGTGTTAGTCTGCCTCTTATGTCTGTCTCTGTCTGTCTATCTGTCTGTCTCTGTATCTCTTCCTCTCTCTCTCTCTCTCGCTTCTTTCTTTCTTTCTTTCTTTTTTTCTTTCTTTCTTTCTTTCGATCTGTCTTTCTTTCTTTTTTTCTTTCTTTTTTTCTTTCTTTCTTTCTTCTTTCTTTCTTTCTTTCTTTCTTTCTTCTTCTTTCTTTCTTTCTTTCTTCTGTCTGTCTGTCTGTCTGTCTGTCTGTTCTGTCTGTCTGTTTCTTTCTTCTTCTCTCTCTCTCTCTCTCTCTCTCTTCTCCTCTCTCTCTCTCTCTCTCTCTCTCTCTCTCTCTCTCTCTCTCTCTCTCTCTCTCTCCTCTCTCTCTCTCTCTCTCTCTCTTTTATATTTTTTTTTTTAAATGAAGTTTATTGATGACATGAGCGCGAACTTGTTGTGTTGTGTGTGTGTGTGTGTGTGTGTGTGTGTGTGTGTGTGTGTGTGTGTGTGTGTGTGTGTGTGTGTGTGTGTGTGTGTGTGGTGTGTGTGTGGTGGGTGTGTTTGGGTGTTGTGTGTGTGTGTGGGGGGGGGGGGTGGATAATTGTTTTCATTTGTCATCTCCCCTTGTATTAAAATATTATGATTTGCATGACTTTTTGTTGTAGTTGTTGTTTATAGGTCGTACCTCAAGTTTTTGATGTTTTGTTCTTGTTTTTTTTTCTGTTTTAACTTTGCTGTTTGCTTTTGTTTCTTCTTTTTTATATGAAGTATGGATGTAAAAGAAAGGATAATATTGTCACCTGATATGATTGTTTGACTTGTATCATTCTTCTTTTTTCTATGACTAAAAAATTTTTTTAAGAAAAAAACAACAACAAAAAAAACCTACCACCTCAAGTACATGTGCGCCTGCGGATATGTGCTTATAAATATAAGTGTGAGTAAGTGTATGTGTGTGTGTGTGTGTGTGTGTGTGTGTGTGTGTGTGTGTGTGTGTGTGTGTGTGTGTGTGTGTGTGTGTGTGTGTGTGTGTGTGTGTGTGTGTGTGGTGTGATTTGTATGTGCATTTGCCTGCGAGCGTACATGAGTGAGTGAGTTGCGTATATGTATGTATGTATGTATGTATGTATGTATGTATGTATGTATGTATGTATGTATGTATGTATGTATGTATGTATGTATGTATGTATGTATGTATTTATGTATGTGTGTGTGTGTGTGTGGTGTGTGTGTGTGTGTGTGTGTGTGTGTGTGTGTGTGTGTGTGTGTGTGTGTGTAACCTACGTGTAGGAATGAGTTTTATGTGTATTATTATCATACTATTATCACTATTGTTGATACTATTCTTATTGTCATCATTATAATCATTGTATTATCTTTTGTTCCTTCTGAGTTCATTTTGTTGTTATGAGTTGTAACAATGTTGTAGCTAACTATTTTTGGGTGGACTTTTCTTGGTTGCTAAGTTGTTTATTTCATTATGTTTCTTTGGTTGCTCTTTATCTATTAACGCTTCTCCTTTTCTTTTATAATCAAAATCATTTTATTGTGGCTTCTGATTTTCGTCTTCTGAATGTGTGCATTTTTATTATCTTATTATGTATAATGTCCTTTTTCCTCTATGTTGTTTGGTACTGCATATAGTTTTACTGTTTAGTATCTTTTTATCTTGATGTTTTCCCTGAAAAGGGCGGGGACTGGATGTAAAAAAGCACATGAGTGCTTATCTATTATCCTCTAATAAAAGAATTTTGTCTTGCCTTGCCTTGCCTCTCTTTCTCTCTCTCCCTCCCTTTTTATATATTTTATCTCCCGTCTCCAACTAGAGAGAAACATTCATCACTCTATTAATGAGATCACTGCCTTTCTCCCGATAAAATGTGCTTGTTGGCCGGAACGTTCTCATTAACATTTGCCTTGTGAAGATGATGTGTCTGGTTTTTTACCCATCTTATGCAAAGTTTGTAATTGTACCTTACAATTTCAAATGCTCAGTAATTTTCTCTTAATGTGCTGTATTCAAATTTTCTGTTATTATTTGTAGATTGGTTAATGTCTTTTTTTTCTGGCTTTTCTTGTCAAAATTGTTATGAAACAACGGTGATTAACTTAAGATTTTTCATCTTTACTTTTTTGCATGCATCTCGCCATTCTTCTTATTCTGCTTATCAATGTCTGTCCCTGTTTATCAGTCAGTCTGTCTGTCTATGTCAGTCAGTCAGTCAGTCAGTCAGTCAGTCAGACAGTCAGTCAGTCAGTTAGTCAGTCTCTCTCTCTCTCTCTCTCTCTCTCTCTCTCTCTCTCTCTCTCTCTCTCTCTCTCTGTATCTCTCCCTTTCGTCAATTTGACCACACACAAAAAAAACGAGACCGCCCGAGTCTTTCTCTGTATATCCTGAGCTTCCATATATCTATATGTTTCTCTGTCTGTCTCGCTTTGGCTCTCTCTCTCTCTCTCTCTCTCTCTCTCTCTCTCTCTCTCTCTCTCTCTCTCTCTCTCTCTCTCTCTCTCTCTCTCTCTCTCTCTCTCTCTTCAGTTTGTCTGTCTGACTATAGATCTATCTGTGTCTCTGTCTATGTTTAACTCTCGTGCAAGACTCGACTTTTATTTTGCTCATGTCAGGTTTTTGTTTCTTGTTTGTTAATGTGTTTTTTTTACCTTTTTCTTTCCTTTTTCTTCTTTCTTTTTTTTGTTGGGTCTTTTCCATCTTTGCAATGTCCACATGATATAGATAATAGCATGTAATTTTCTGTAAATGGCTGGTGGCTTGAGATAGTTTTTTTTTTCTTTTTTTTTTCTTGTTGCTGCTGGCTCTCTGAGGAGGTCATTTGTTTCTTCTTTCTCTTGCAGTAATTTGTTTGTTGTTTGGTTACATGTTTGCTTTTGCTTGTTTCCGATGGTTGGGTTTTGCTCGTCTGCTTTTATTTTTCTTTGTAGAGCGGTGTAAGGGGAAAAAGGTAAGAGAAGATGATATTATGGGATTGTAGGCTCATTTTGTGTGGGGTGTGAGTGTGTGTGTGTGTGTGTGTGTGTCAAAGTCAAAGTCAAACTTTTATTTCCAGATGGTACATGATGGTGTGTGTGTGTGTGTGTGTGTGTGTGTGTGTGTGTGTGTGTGTGTGTGTGTGTGTGTGTGTGTGTTTTGTGTTTGTTGTTGTGTGTGTGTTGTGTGTGTGTGTGTGTTGTGTGTGTGTGTGTGTGTGTGTGTGTGTGTGTGTGTGTGTGTGTGTGTGTGTGTGTGTGTGTGTGTGTGTGTGTTGTGTGTGTGTTGGTGTGGTGTGTGTGTGTGTGTGTGTGTGTGTGTGTGTGTGTGTGTGTGTGTGTTTGTGTGTTGTGTTGTGTGTGTTGTGTGTGTGTTGTGTGTTGTGTGTGTGTGTTGTGTGTGTGTTGTGTATGTGTGTGTGTGTGTGTGTGTGTGTGTGTGTGTGTGTGTGTGTGTGTGTGTGTGTGTGTTGTGTGTGTGTGGTGTGGTGTGGTGTGTGTGTGTGTGTGTGTGTGTGTGTGTGTGTGTGTGTGTGTGTGTGTGTGTTTGAACATTTTTTGGTCATTATTCTTCTCTATCTTTCTCTCTCTTTTTTTCTGTCCTTTGCGTATTTCGTTTTCTGTCTCTTTCTTTTGTTCTTTTTTGTTTGTTTTTGTTCTTTCTCACTTTCATTTGCTTTTTCTTCTTTCTCTTTTTTTTCTTTCCTTATGTCTTTTCTTTCTTTCTTTCTTTCTTTCTTTCTTTCTTTTCTTTCTTTCTATCTTTCTTTTTCTCTCTCTCTTTTTCTTTCTGTCTGTCTGTCTTTCTTTCTTGTTTCTGTCTTTATTTCTGGCTTTATCTCTTTTCTTTCTTGCTTGCTTTCTTTCTCTCTCTTTCCTTTTTTCTTTCCCTTTTTTCGTTCTTTATTATTTTCATTCTTTCCTGATTTTCTCATTTTCTTACTTAAATTTGCTGTTGTTTTTTTTCTTTAATTTTTAATTCGTTTCTTTCTTTCTTTCTTTCTTTCTTTCTTTTCTTTATTTCTTTCTTCTTTTTTTTCTTTCTTACTTCTTGTTTTTTTCTTTTTTCTTTCGTTTCTCTTTCTTTCCTTCTTTCTTTCTCTCTTTATTTCTTTTTTTTCTTCCTTATTTCTTGTGTGTGTTTTTTTTATATTTCGTTTATCTTTCTTTCTTTTATTGTTTTTTTCTTTTCTTTCTTTCTCTCCTTCTAGCTAGGATCTGATATTCTAGAAGAACAGGCCTGGCTATCGGACTGGGAGATTCATTTGTCAGGGGGTGATGGGAGTGTGTTCCGTTCTTTTCTAACCATGCAGTCGGGTTGCTTTAGAAATGATGTGCTTCTTGATCAGTGCATTGTCATTTTTCTTAGCTGCTGTTTTCATTTGGCGTCGCCCCCTGTAATGAATGGGTTGTGTCTAGTTTGCGAGTGATTGTGATTTTTGTGTGCTGCTATTCAGTGTGTTTGTGGAATTTATGTTTTTGTTTTGGTGATAGGGTTTTAATGAGTAAGGTTTGGGGGGTCTTGTTTGTTTGTTTGTTTGTTTTGGCTTTTTTTTTTAAAACTTTACGTGTCTTTGACATATCATCATCATCATCAGCAGCAGCAGCAGCAGCAGCACCAGCAGCAGCACCAGCACCAGCACCAGCAATAGCAGCAGTAGCATCTTCCTCCTCCTCCTCCTCCTCCTCCTCATCATAATTATCGTCATCGTCATCATCAGCATCATCAGCGGCAGCATCATTATCAGCATCAGCAGCAGCAGCAGCGGTGGCAGCAGCATCAGCATCAGCTAAAGCAGCACCGTCTTTACTTGACGCCATCACCATCATCGTCGTCGTCATCAGCCTCTTTACATAGATGGTCAGAGTGTTGAGGAAGATGTGTGTGTGTCAGGGGGGGGGGGGGGGGGGGTGAAAGGCACACTGGCTGACAGTTTTCTTTAGGCTTGGTTGTCTTTAGTCTTTGGTGGTCGTTGTCTTGTACTTCATCTGTCTGTTCCTGTCTTTTCCTACCTCAGTATTGTGTCTTTAAGGTAGCCCAGCTTTAATCCAAATGAGTCTTTTTTATTTGTTGACCGTTTTTTTATCACTTCTTGTTTTTATCTGGTCTAAAAACTTAATGTTGTTTGTTTATAATTGTCTTTCTTTAATTTTGTTTCTTTACTTGTTTGTCGTTCTTTTCTGTTTGTTTATCTATCTATCTATCTATCTATCTATCTATCTATCTATCTATCTATCTATCTATCTATCTATCTATCTATCTATCTATCTATCTATCTATCTATCTATCTGTCTGTCTGTCTGTCTGTCTGTTTGTCTGTCTGTCTGTCTGTCTGTCTGTCTGTTTCACTATCTATCTGTCTTTCTTTTTTTTTCTTTTTTTTTCTCTTTCGTTCTTTCAGTCTTGAGTTCTTTCTGTCTCTCTGTCTCTCTGTCTGTCTGTCTGTGTGTCCCTCTGTTTCTACCACCACCCCCTCTCTCTTTTCTCTCTAGCTACCATTTCTGATTGCTTGTTTATGTTTTATATTTTGTTTGTAATTTCTTAAATTTGGGTGTGTTTTTTTTATACCTATTACAGGTGATCCTATGTTAAAGATGAATCAAAATGTAGAATCATTGGTTTCTGTCATTGCATGCTATGTTGTGAATGTCTTCCATGGGAAGATGGTAGTATAAGCATGGAGCGTAGATTTTACTGTCATTATAGATCCCTTAATATGGTAACAATGTTATGGTAATTTTTTTTTTTAAAGTATAAACTAAGATAAGTTAATACAGCATGAAAAATATGAAATCAAACGAAGAAAATACGTCTCTGTTTGGATTTTACTGTGTTAGCTGGTGAAAAATAAGAAACAACAAAGAATCAAACAATGGAGGAAGATATAAAACTTAAGAAATTCATAACAAACACATAAACTAATAACCCTCAGTAGAAGCAAGTAAAACCCTATAGAAGAAAAGAGATAAAAACCCAGGAAAAAAACAAACAGAAATGTGACGCTCCACCACATAATGAGACGCATTGCACCATAGGTCAATTTTTAAGTATTGACATGTTATCAATCTGCAATAAAATGGCTATACAATACAAAAAACAGATTGAAAATCGGACAATTCTAGGAAAAGTTATTGCAAGTTGAAATCCTTGACTGCAGGAAATGACAAAATGAGAAATTGACAAGTTTAGCATTCTAATAGATGGTCAGAATGAGCGCTTGGGTTTTTTAAAAACATGTTTAAAGGCAAAAGGAAACACAATTATGATTTGATATTTCACTATAATGTAGAATAATTGCTATACTTGAATAATCTATCAAAATCTCAAAATTGCCAACTTGACCCCACCTGCCTTTAATGGCTCCTAGCGGAAAAGTGGGTTATGTGCTAAGCGACTCATTTCGTGGTGGAGCGCCACAAATAGATTCAAGAATTGGAAAGGGAAGGCTTATGTACTGAGCCCTCAGTTAAAGCTCAGGCAAAGAATAGATTAGGAAACTATTGTGATTTTGTTTGCTTCTTTTTGTTTTCTTTCTTACTATGACGAAATTAAAAAATGAAAGAAGAAGAAGGAGAAGAAGAAGAAGAAGAAGAAGAAGAAGAAGAAGAAGAAGGAAGAAGAAGAAGAAGAAGAAGAAGAAGAAGAAGAAGAAGAAGAAGAAGAAGGAGAAGAAGAAGAAGAAGAAGAAGAAGAAGAAGAAGAAGAACTACAACAACAACAACAACAACAACAACAACAACAACAACAACAACAGCAACAACAAGTACAAGAAGAAGAAGGGGTATAATCCATCCTTTTCCAGATCATAACATTGTCTACGTTCACAGCCTCCATACCCTTGGCCCAGCTGGTCTACTTATCAACAATTAGCACCAGCCTAACGGTGAAAGGCAGGCTAATACTCACCGGAAGTACAGGAAAATGGCCAGTGCCAAAACCAGCGCTACAGTGGAAATGCCAAAACCCACCAGGTAGATGATACGTATTGGGGCTTCGTTCGTCTGCACAGACAAATAGATAAACAAACAAAAAATCAATGGAATGAACAAGTAAATGAATGAATAAGGAAACAAACGAATATATATATATATATATATATATATTATATATATATATATATATATATATATATATATATATATATATATATATAATTGAATAGAGAAAGAAACGAAATGAAATAGAAAGAAACAGAAAGAAGGAAAAAAAAGACGAAAATGGACAAAAGAAAAGGAGAAGGGGGAAGGGGGTGGTCTAGAAAGAGAAGGTTTGTTAAGTACATGTCCAGTTATTGAGGTCAAGCGACCTGTCAGACGCATAATGGCAGTACAACGCTTTTCGCTCATATGACAGACAACAAAATGTTGCTGCCTGAATATTCGATAACAATAATAAAGAAATAATCTTTTTGGTCACTTAACAACTGTATCCGATTTCTGTTTTATAATGTATTAGACATGAATTATCATAATGATGTTAGGTCTTTATTCTGCTGTAGAAAACTTTCACCTTTATTAATGTCTGTTTTCTCGCACAGGTTGATAGCAATGTCTCTGATTTTTCCTGGCCCAGACACAATAAAATTAAACACAACGGCCTTGCAGTACTCTGTTACATCGTTACCGACAAACAGAATTTATCCTTTAAGGATATCATTCATATATATATGTATGTATATATACACGCTCGCGAAAGCGCGCAAACACACACACATACACACACACACACACATACACACACACACACACACACACACACACACACACACACACACACACACACACACACACACACGTAAGCATGCGCACGCAAACATGCACGCACGCACGCACGCACGCATGTAATCAATACAAAAAGACAAACCAGATGAGGGGCAATGGATCCCTAGATTTTGGTCGGAAACGAGAAGATTTTCAGTGATTAGCATTTTTCTTCTTTTTTGTAGAATCATTTCTTGGACAAGCATGGGTATTACATTCAACAGCACGGTGGCAATAGAACGAAATGCTTGCCAGCCGGAGAGTTTTGTTTTGATGTCTCGCGGACCGAGACTGTTTTCGTTGTTTTGAAGGTTAAGTAGGCATCCGTCTGTCTCGGAAGGAAAGAGTGCAAAGCCTGGATAAGTATGTAGCAGACCCCCTTCTTCACGTCACTGGAATGATCCATTGGAAAGGTAGTCGCCAATATGAATGCTTCCAGTGCCATTGCAAGAGCCGCAACATCATTGCCATAACAGCCCCGAACCGCCCTAAGGACTCTATCTACCCGATTTCTTTACGTTAAGGACGAAATTTTGTTTAAATATTAATATGACAGAAAATATATTTATGACACAAGAGATTGACTTTTTGAGAGAGTGGTCAGAATCCTGAATGACACCATAAACTGTACAGATGGAAAAATAAATTCTGGCATTTCCAATTAGCTAAAACTGGATCAGGCCAGGGTATCTTCTCTGTAGTGGCTCATAAAGTAGAGTCTCAAGCTGTTTTCAATAATAAGGTTTCCATTTGTTGTCATGCACAGTTCTTGCATTCCTGACAGCGTCATTAAAAAAATATTTCAGTCAGCAAGTTTGGCATGCTGCTAGAAAAAAAATCTTGAATATAGTCCACATTCATTAGCAAAAAGTAAAAACTGTGGAAAAGTTTTGTCAAACCTGATAACTGTTTAAAATACTATTACACAGCGTGTACTCTGAACGGGCTGGTAACCATCTCTCAGATGTGAAGAAAACCATAAACTATTTTGTTTTTTTAATTTATAGACTGTCTTTAATAGCTAGCTTGTTTAAGACCAGAATATGATATGTTATTTCAAATGTTGTACACAAATCATTTAAAATATATAAAAAATGTGTTGTTACGAGTTGTGCTGGTGGCGTTGGTTGTTGTAGAGATGACGATGACGGTGGTGGTGGTGGTGCTGCTCAGCTGATGATGATGATGGATGATGATGATGATGATGATGATGATGATGATGATGATGATGATGTGTATTGTGTGATGTGTGTTTGTGTGTGTGTGTGTGTGTGTGTGTGTGTGTGTGTGTGTGTGTGTGTGTACTCGCGTGCACGCGCCTGCGCGCGGCGGCGTGCGTGTGTGTGTGTGTGTGTGTGTGTTCGTACGCACGTGCACGCGTGCGTGTGTCTGTGAGTGCAATCATTTTGTTTCTCTGAAATAGGGTTAGGCTAAGAAAATATCCAGGTAATTTCCCTGTTAACGCCATTCGTTTCATAGGGGATTAATGACTGGTGCATAAGGAAACACGGATCATTGCCTCATGTGGAAGATCAACTCGCATGACACCTCTTAGACTAATTGAAACTGCTAAAAACAAACCATGCAACAAGATAACAGACCGGGAGACAACAAGCTCACAGATAAACGTACACACCGACAGACATCACACATGCAAAAGACAAACAGACCAACAGACATGCAAATCAGTTGGAGTGTTCAATGCTAGCCACCTGAGGTCCTCTCGCTTGCTAGCTTTCGCTTCCGTTTTCCGTTCTTGTCAAGAAAGTGTCAAGTCGTGGAACATGAGCAATATGCACCACAATGCCTTTGGCATAAGAGCCAATACAGCATGGCAGTATGAGGTAAAGCCTGACCGTGGATCAGTGGCCTAGGAGGTAACGCACCTTGCCTAGAAAGCGAAAAGTCCGGGTCGGAGTGTGCGGTAGTTTGAATCCCGTTTGGACCCAAAACTTTTCCCTTATCCATTAGACTATGAGTGGGGTGTGGGTGCTAGTCTTTCGGATGAGACGATAAACCGAGGTCCCGTGTGATGCACATCATTATTTAGCGCACGTAAAAGAACCCACGGCAACAAGGGGGTTGTCCCTGGCAAAATTCTGTAGAAAAAAAGCCATTCTGATAGGGAAACATAGACAGTTGCAGACAGGAAAAAGACAAAAAAATAATGGGTAGGCGCTGCACTTGTAGCGATGCACTCTAACCGGGGAGAGAAGCCCGAATTTTACGCAGGTAAGCTGCTGTGACATAAAGTGGTATAAAATAAATAAAATAAAAACTGCCAAATGGCAGGATGAGGCAAAGCCTGACCAAATGCATGATTTCATGTCTTTGCGACCTACCAGACACTTTAAGGATATTTATCATACCTTTCTATTTTTTTCTTAATTTTGCAAAGGGCAAATCAACACTTTGGAAGAACTGCCAAAACATTGACTTGTTAGACTTACATATATATTTCAACCTTAAACACCACCGATTTTTCTCCTCTGCATGTGTGCTAATGGCTGTCTTGTAAAACAGCAACATTATTTTTCAGGATTTCTATGCTAGGATGTGTTAAATGCCATTTGTATATTGCTAGCTCTTAATATCAGTCCATTTGTAGTGTGGGTTTTTTTCTGTACAGACACTTATCTAATAATATATATTTTTTTTAAAAGCACTAAACGAAAGAAGCGAAAGGAAGAAGACAACCAGAGAGAGAGAGAGAGAGAGAGAGAGAGAGAGAGAGAGAGAGAGAGAGAGAGAGAGAGAGAGAGAGAGAGAGAGAAGGAAGGAATGGGCAGAAAGAAAGAAAAGGGGAAGGAAGGAAGGAAGGAAGGAAGGAAGGAAGGAAGGAAGGAAAGAGAAGAAAGAAAGAAAGAAAAGAAAGAAGAAAAAAAAGAAAGAAAGAAAAGATGTAAGGGCAGAAAGAAAGGAAAGGAGGAAGGAAGGACATAAGAGCAATACCATGTATTTTATCTTATTTTATTTTATGCCACTTTATGTCACAGCAGATTTCTCTGCGTGAAATTCGGGCTGCTCTCCCCGGGGAGAGCGCGTCGCCACAAGTGCAGCGCTTATCCATAATTTTTTTCCCCCTCAGGGATGGTGTCTAAACACGACACATGTGTGCATGCTGAGATTTTTTTATATATAATTTGCCATCCGCTCCTACCGCACACGATGGCCTGCTCTTCCGAAAGGCGGAACGGGATTTTAACATGTGCGCAAGATGTTTTGCGTAAGTTCGCACACAGGACCTCGGTTTATAGTCTCATCCGAATGACTTTGACATTCAGTTTGATTTTTCGTCAAACTGGGAAGAAAGGGCGAGCTGGGTACGAACCCAGAAACTCCCGGCTTACACATTGGCAGGCGAACGTCTTAACCATCCTGCCACCCTCCTTCTACCGGAAGGAAAGAAGGCAGGAAAAACGATGAACATTCACAAGCAGAATATGGGGAAAACGGTAAGAGGAAAAGGAGCTAATAACACAGCGATAGGAAGACGCTAATACCCATGGAGCAGAAGAAAGGGAAGAAAACTAAAACCAACGATAAAGCAAAACTAAACTTCAGCTTTTGAGGCTTGAAAAAAAGGAAAAGAACACAAATATCATTATAATGACCTCAGGAAAAGTAACGAAAAAAACCAACAAATAAAGACATAAGCAAGCAAAAATGAAACATGGGAAACAAAAAAAGATACCCAAATTTCGATCCCGACAAACTATCACACCAATCCATCAACCAAGAAACAAAAATAAGTAAAAGTATAGATAAAAAAAGGTAAATCAAAAGCAGATACATCCGTAGCAAAGATAAAGAGAAAAATCAGAAGTCTGAAGCAGAAAACGTTAATACATTTGTTAAAAAAAACAAAAACAAAACACGCCGATGTCAGATGTGCTGGACCGATTTGTCGAACGCTTAACAGCAGCACAAGGCATTTTTGCGTATTTGACAAACAACAATAATTGCTGTGTGAGAGTTCGATGGCGAACCAGAAGAAATTAAGAAAACCTTTACATGATAAAGCGAACAAAGAAGCGAACTCACCAAGATCTAAAGAAGACAAAATACTAGCAAAAGCAATACAAGCAACAACAAAAACCCAAACAACTACAAAACAGTACAAGAAAAACAGACCTGCACCCCTCAACCAAAACAAAGTAAAAACCAAAAAATAAAACAGCAAAACAAACAAAAAAACAGCAAAAATAAAAAAAGCACAGCTATAATAAAACAGAGCAAAAATAAAACACTACAAGAAAAAACCTGTCCCCACAAAAAAACAACAACAAAACAAACCAAAACAAAAAAAAAAGCTAAAGATATAACTAAACTGCAGAAAAACAAACCAATAAAGAAAAAGAAATAAAAAAGTTTGTTCAAGAGAGAGGAAAGTTCTCATTGATATTGATCTGAACGAAGGGAAAAACTAAGAGCCAAACGCACAGTACAGTGTGATCAAAGGTATGGGAGGGGTGGGCTTGGGATTAGGGCAAGATGAGGCAGAGGGAGGGGAGGGAGAGAGAGATGATGGAGGTGGGGGATGAGGGGAGGGGAAGGGTTGCTGTGAGAGCTAAACTCTGTCAGTAACTTTTAGAAAGGTAACTGGTAAGGGAAAGAAAGAAAAAAGTTATGTAAGAATTGTTTGATCTTATCTCCTTTGTTCAGACAAACACGCACATACACACATGCACATGCACACGCGCGCGAGCACACCACACACACACACATTCACACATGCACACGTGCGCACACACACACGCATATACACACAAACATATACCTCACACCTGCACGCGCTTGTACACGCTTCCGAGCGCATTCAGGTACGTACATACATGCATACACACACACACACACACACACACACACACACACACACACACACACACACACACACACACACACACACACACACACACACACACATACACACACTATTCTCTTCCATAGAAATCGAAATCAAAGAAAGAGTGAACGAAAACATGGGGTGGAGGAATTAAGAAAAGACTGACTAAGGAAGGTAGAATTAAACTTGTTACTTAACTCTTCAGGTTAAAATGCTCGCAATTTCTCGAATCTCCGACTCCTTAACCCAACCAACCAAAGAAAGAAAACAGCAAAGGGAAAAAAGAGAAAGGAAGACATTGTCAAATTTAGTTAAAGTTAAAGTCTGTCCCGAGCCTAAGGCTCATCAGGCCGGTGCTTATCCGGTTTCTGTGGCGTTAAGCGACTGAGAGTCATAGACTCTCCTCTGATAGGACGCCAGTCTATCGCAGGGTTAACCCCCAACGTAAGGTTGGTACCCCTTTTACACTGGGTGGGGTGTCAAAAGGACAATTAAATGAATATCTACATAGGTATAACACACAAATGCTTAGTCAAAAAAGAGATCAAGGAAAGAAAATAAGACAGGAGAGAGAGAGAGAGAGAGAGAGAGAGAGAGAGAGAGAAGAGAGAAGAAAAGAGAAGAGAGAAGAGAGAGAGAAGAGAGAGAGAGAGAGAGAGAGAAGATTTTAAAGCTCTACAAGAAAAGTCAGCGCTGCTCTCATTATCCTAGGCTTTAAGTGTAAAGTAAACTGAAGGTTAATTTCATGTTGTTGTTTTTTTTGTAACTCTGTTTCCTTGATTCTCTTGTTGTTGTCTGTTTGTCGCTCTGTGTTTTCACTTGCTGCTTATTTCTAAATGCCTGAAAATTTTTGGGGAACTCAACTAACTGTTGCCGTTGTTGTATTTTTGCTTGTGATGATGATGATGATGATGATGATGATGATGATGATGATGATTGATGATGATGATGATGATGATGACGATGACGACGACGAAAAGGAGGAGGAGGATGGTGATTAGAATGATGAACACACTGACAATAATCATAATAATAACTACGATGAATTCCTACGACGACGACGACGACGGCGATGATGATGAATATGATGGGGGTTATGATAAAGTAATCTGACTCCATCTCCGCTGCGTCTGATGTATTGTCTGTCTTTCCTGGCTATATGACTTCAAAAGACTTACCTGTATGGTTTATTGTTCGGACCTTTTGCAATGGGCCATTTCAGTCCATTAGAAAAGAACACTTTTAAATGGTGTGCCAGTGACCCAAGTAGGTCTTAAGTTGAATTCTTCGCGGAAAGTTTTTGAAAATCACTGACATTTTTTTCTTGGGGGGGCAGAGGGGGGTGCAGTAGTGTTATATCCAGACCATTCTTTAAACTAGAGTTTCCTTGTGTAATGGACACTGCCAATTCAGGATTCTCTTCAGGTTTTATTTCAAAAGCTCTAGACATACTAGCAAAAAGCCCGTTCTTTTATGGAAATAGCGCAACGTTAAAATTTTCTTTATAACTTGAAATTTTTGGGAAAAAGTAACTCTCAGATCTAATACTCGTTGTGTGTGGTTTGTGTGGTGTGTGTGTGTGTGTGTGTGTGTGTGTGTGGTGTTGTGTGTGTGTGTGTGTGTGTGTGTGTGCTTGCTGTTCCGTACATGTGTTTGCTTCATGTAGTGTGTGTTGTTATGCGTGTGTCGAGTGTTTACAGCATGCTTAGTGTGCGCGTGTTTGCTCGTTAGAATGCATGTCTGCGCACGCGTACTTGCGTAAATATGTATTTTCGTGCTTGCATCGGTGTGTTTGCATTAGCGAATTAGTGTGAGTGTGTGAGAGCGCACGTCTGCCTACGTGCGTGTGTGCATGCTTTAAGTATATTTGGGATTGTACACGTAACTTTGCAACTCGCTGGAAGAATGAGTGTGTTGCATATTTACTCATAGTTGCACCTTCGGCCGGGCTGATTATGTCGGATTTTGCCCATAGTCAGACCTTTGTTCCTACCTTTTAACGTGCAATTTCAGTTCACTTTCAGTAACTCTGTAGATCTAATGGTGCTTTGCTTTTTCGTCTGCATCTAAAGCTTTTACAAATTGGATTTTTTAAAAGTTAACACTGTGCATATTTTACCTTTTGCTGTCGACTTTACATCGAAAGAAAACTTGCATTCATCAAAAGTGAAAAAGCTGATAAAACGGCCCATATTTGCTTGACGGTGAAAGTGTAAATCGATTTACATATCAACCTATGACCTTTTTTCCGAAAAAGTCAACAATTTCTAAAGAGCAGAAAAGGATTCAAATGTCCATGTCTCAGTAAGGTTCATGTAATCTGCCAACACAAAAGCCCGCTGCCAGAAGCAGAAGTAATCTGAAGACAGTTGTGAAGATCGGTGATTGCTTATAGCCTGTATATGCTACTCAGTTTTACTCTATGATGGGTTTCAACAAATGACGTCTGTTATGTCGTCAGCAACGGTCTTGTGACTCTGACATGGTTGACTGGTTTTTGTTCCTAACTTGGATTACATGGGTGATCTGTTCATGCACATATCAATGCAATAAAAAATATTAAAAAAAGCCTCCAGTATGCAGGGTATTCATCTTCTTACATTCTAACTTAGAGAATTCATAGGCATATCGAAACTTTCACAAGGGTGTCTTGTCAAAGTAAACCTAGCGGAGCAATTATTCATTATGCAGAATGCATGCGGGCATCGCGTGCTATATAACTACATCTCATTCTTGAACAAAAGCTGACATTTTTGTAACAATGTTGCTCGAGAATTACACATGTTTTGTACATCGGGGCCTGGGTTTATGCCGCTTACACAAGACCTGCAGGGAGTGATATCAAATGCACTGTTTACGGCAAAATCCCCTGACAAGGCCTCA
>CM060317.1:8996212-9011212 GCA_030674155.1 Stramonita haemastoma
AGAAGAGAGAGAGAGACAGAGAGAAGAGACAGAGAGAGACAGAGAGAGAGAGGGAGAGAGGAGACAGAGAGAGAAAGATCAAATTAAATCAAATCAAGTCAAATCAAATTAAATCAAATTCTTTTATTTCGAGAATAATGAAAAAGTACTCATGTGCTTTTTTACAGCCAGTCCCGCCCTAATCGGGAATTACATCAGTTTAAGATCACCTCCAACTAACAACAATAATAAACCAAACAAGAAGGCCAAAACAACAAAGAAAGTAATAAACAGAAGACAAGATGTAAGGACAGAAGATATAATAGGATAAACAGGCGCAATACGGTGAACTAGAATTAATAATAAACAATCATAAAGAGAGAGAGAGAGAGAGAGATGAGAGAGGGGAGGAGAGAGAGAGAGAGAGAGAGGAGAGAGAGAGAGAGAGAGAGAGAGAGAGAGAGAGAGAGAGAGAGAGGAGAGAGGAGAGAGAGAGAGAGAGAGAGAGAGAGAGACTGAACAGACAGACAGACAGACAGACACACAAAAGCAGGGAAGCAAACAAGCGCACGAAAAGACAAACGGACAGACAGACAAACAAGCAAACAGAAATGTTGACATACATACAGACAGCTACAGATTTTTAAAGACAGAGACACAGATATAGCAGGAAAGAAACGGGAGGAAACACAGCGACAGACAGACACACATACAGGCAGACACACAGACAGACAGAAATACCAGGACACGGATGGTAAGTAAAAAAAAAAAAAAAAAAAAAAAAAAGACACAAACAACAGATACCTTCTAACACATACAGATGTTAATATTCCTTTATTTGAAAAGAAACTCACGATCTTTTCTTTAAAAAAATAACAATAACTAGCAAAAATGTAAACAAACAAAAACAGCATCCCTCTTAAATTTTAAACAACAACAACAAAACCCTCCCTGCGACTGCATCAAGAAAACTTCCCAAGCAAAAAAAACCGAAAACAAACTAGATAAGCCGAATATATATATAAAAAAAGAAATATGAATATAAGCCGGATTACTCAAGTTGTATATTCTCCAGCCTAATCTCTCCATCTTTGTTTGAATTTTTAAAGTATACTTTTATGCTTATCTTAGTTGTCGTCTGAGGATAATGTACGTCTGCAAAGATATTTCAACTGCCGATGTTTTTTTCTTCTATGAACAATGGGGAAAAAAGAGGGAAAGGAAAGAAAATTCTTTGTTCACATATGCGCGTAGATGGAAATATAAAATCCTTTTTTCACATCTTGTTCATCCTTCCCCTTAGAAGGCACCCATCAGTCTCGGAAGACTATGGAGTTACGCTCTAGTCTATGGAGCGCGAAGTCTGGGTAAGTAAGTATGGAGGGCCAGCCTTCTATCTATGTGACTTTTAAAATTTCGTTTTTTCTTGTTTCCATTCTTTTATTTTCTTTTTCTTCTTCATCGCTACTCGACTTCTTCTTCGTCGAACGCTCAGACAGAAACTAGTGGTGTCTGTCATATCGACAAGCATGTGTTGCGCTGCCGTTAACTGCCTGGCATGTCAGGCCCAGTGCGTCTGACTTCGGTGTGGGAGAGAATTGTTCTCTTTTAAGTCATTCTAGGGGAAAAAAGGCAGGAGAATGGACCCCAAAATGCAGAAAATAGACAAGGTGCGATGACAGGAAGAAAGGAAACGAGGAAAAAATAAGCAGAATGATAGAAAAGAGGAAATTCATAGAACAGAATTTCCAGGTGGGGATATTGTTTTAACTGACAGGCTATTTGGACAACTTCCACTGCCTCTAAAAAAAAAAGGGAAGGAATGATTAGGAAGTTTGCCATCAAACAGGTAAACAGTGAGGTTCTGGATTCGATTCCCAGCCTCTCCCTTTCTTCCGAATTTGACGAAAAAATCGAAATGGAATGTCAAAGTCATTTGGATAAGACTATAAACTGAGGCCTCGTGTGCAAACTCACGCAGAACATCTTGCGTACACTTTAAAAACCCGTTCCGCCTTTTGGAAGAGCAGGCCATTGTGTGCCGGTAGGAGCGGATGACAACAAACTAAAAAACAGCATGCACACAGGTGTTAGACACCATCCCTGAGGAACAATCGGAGAGTTGGAGTCCCCAGGGCGGTTCGGGGCTGTATATGGCAACGTTCTGGCGGCTCCTACGACGGCACTGGAACCATGTGTATCGGCAATTGCCTTTCCGATGGACCATCCAAGCGACGTGGAGAGGAAGGTGTGTGTAAGGGGAGAGGGGGTCTGTTGAATGGGTAACAGCTTGCCCTCCATAGTTACTTAGCCGGGCTTTGCGGTCTAGAGCAGTGTGTGTGTGTGTGTGTGTGTGTGTGTGTGTGTGTGTGTGTGTGTGTGTGTGTGTGTGTGTGTGTGTGTGTGTGTGTGTGTGTGTGTGTGTGTGTGTGTGTGTGATTTTGTGTGTGTTGTGTGTGGTGTGTGTATGTGTGTGTGCGAGCGCGCGCGCGTGTTTGCACACCACACCTACATACTTATATGATCGTCATTGTTGGGCATATTTATTTAAAATTCATGTAGAAATACGATTTAAAACACTAAACACTGAAAATCTAGCAAAATGGCACAATATAAAAAGCAAAAAAAACAGAAGAATAAAGGTATGAGTGTATGGATAATATAAATAACGGTTTTACAGCTACAAGTAAAAATAAAGACACAAAAGAATTATCAACGGCAAATCTGCGGAAACGGTTGTATATCATGTAGAAAGCCCGTTATGCACAAAGCCATACATGATAAAACTGCACAAAAAATATCAACAGAAGGAGGAGGATGCCTTTATGTTCTCTGAAATATCAGAAAAATAACAGTGGAAGAAGCTTTTGCGGCAATAAACTATCAATAGTGTACCAGAAGGATGGAGAGTTTGGGAGGCAGGGGGAAGGGGGTAGGGGTGTGGTGTGTGTGTGTGTGTGTGTGTGTGTGGTGTGTGTGTGTGTTGTTGTGTGTTGTGTGTGTGTGTGTGTGTGTTAGTTGTGTGTGTGTGTGTGTGTGTGTTGTGTTGTGTGTGTGTGTTAGTGTGTGTGTGTGTGTGTGCGTGCGTGTGTGTGTGTGTGTGTGTGTGTGTGTGTGTGTGTGTGTGTGTGTGTGTGTGTGTGTGTGTGTGTGTGTGTGTGAGTGTGTGTGTTTGTGTGTGAGTGTGTGTTTGTGTGTGTGTGTTTGTGTATGTGTGTGTGTGTGTGTGTGTGTGTGTGTGTGTGTGTGTGCGCGTGGTTGTTTGCGTGTATGTGTGTATACAAATGTTCACTTTTTCGATGCAAAACAAATGTGTGAACTTCCCATACCTCTCAACATGTCTCATTTCTTAAACAGCAAAAAGATTCTTGGTGTCTGGAGAATTTTGCGAAGTTATCATCATTATGTTAAGAAAACTGGCAATTGAGGAAAACAAAAAAGAGAAAGGCCCAAACTCTCATGTTCTTCTTTCCTTATCTCAAATGTAACTTCTATATTCTGACTGCTACAACAATTTACAGTTTTCGCTGTTATATAGAGATGTTTATTCAGAAAAAAAGATGGTTGTAAAACGCCTAAGCACTATAAGCAACAACAGGCAAATTGTTTATAGAGTGCTCAAAGGCAAAGTTTTACACATTTCGTTTGGAAGGTGGTGTACATGTCAGCTAGTTTAAACATACAGCATCTGCAGCAAATGCATAGAAATACAAGATACTAAAGTAAAGAAATGGCGGGAAAAACCATGACAACTATATTGGAAAATTGAAAACGTCACACACAAAACAAACAAACAAGCGAATAACCTGAAAGAAAAAAGAGTTTGTTCCGTTATGTCTTATTTTGGTTTTCGTTCCTCGGCTAGGGCTTCAAGGTTCATCACCGATGGTGATGTTTTTATGTGTATGCAACTGCTTTTTTTATCCCTAAGGTAGCTGCATTCCAACTTTGGAGATAGCTCTCTGTTTGCTCAGGAAGTTCTCAGGAGAGCTCTCTGCTTTCCTGTTGAATCTGCTGTCGAGTATTTTTGTTTCGAATACTTTCATATCTGATGTCAGAGACACTCCCTGGCACAGATGAAGTTTATGACATGATAAGCAACAGTTTGGGCATCAAAAAGTCGATAAATCATTGTTTAATTAATAAGCAAGATCTTAAGAGGGACACGGTTTAAATCCAGTATGGAGTCTGACTTATGCTCCCCTATGTTTTCAGACCCTCTGCGGTGGTCATGTTTCAAGTCGTTCAGACAAGATAACCAACTCTCCCGGTAGGGCTGTTAGGGACCAGTCTAAAGACCATCCCTCCCGTCTGGACATGTTGTCCTAAGAATTCCCTCTTTTCTGTCCCTCTCTTCTTTCTGCTTTGTTCCTTTTCTTCCTGTCACATCCTTGTCTATTTAATTCTTACTGATCCATTCTCTTGCCTTTTGACCCAGAACGACTGAAAAGATAAAAATTCTCTGCCACGCAGAGGGCGGGTTCCCTGGACATGACCCTTCAGGCGCTTGGCGGTAATGCAACGCATTTTGCTCATATGGCAGACAATCAACAGTAGTTAATTTCTGAGAGTTCGACAAGACAGAAGGAAAAGAAGAAAAGAAAAACTTCGGAATGCAACCTGTGAACTCTGAAATGACAGCAAAGAAAATCATCAGTTTGTTTGATTTAGTTATTTGTTTTATTATACATCATTTATTTTATACCCCTTTCTGTCAGAGCAGATTGCTCTGCGTGAAATTCGGGCTGCTCTCCCCGGGGTAGAGCGTGTCGCCACAAGTACAGCGCCTACCCATTATTTTTTTTCTTTTCTTTTCTTGTCAGCAACTGTATGTATTTGGTTTCCCCCTGTGCACTCTAGTTATTCTGAATTGCCTTCTATTTTATTTCACGTGCTTCTAAATATTCTTAGTTATGTAAGTCTACAATTTATGCTTGTGTATACAAGTGTGAGCTTGTGAGAGCACGCATGTTTGCGTATGTGTGTGCAGGCGCTTCTGTGCGCGCTTGCGCAACATGTTTGTATGTGTGCTTGTGTTTATTTGTGTACTTACAGTTTGATATGTAGATTCACGTTCTTAAACTAGTAAAACAGCAACAACAAAACAGGTAAAGAAAAATGAGCACACAATAAATGTATGGATTTTAAATATGATAAAAAGAAGCTTTAAACATGAAAAGTATAAATAAATACATGTAAGAATGATCAAGAACAGATCTGCGGAAAAGATTGTACATCATGTATCATGCAGATAGAAATGAAAGCCAGAGGAAAAGGTATTCAACAACAACAAAAATGGCTGAACGGGACAAAACCAAAAGGAATAAGCACAAAGATGTTCTCCGAAATGACAGTAAATATTGCAAAGAAGCCACAGAAGCCTTTGCCGTGTAATAATTATATTGACTTTATATTGAACGACCACTTTGTGTGTGTGTGTGTGTGTGTGTGTGTGTGTGTGTGTGTGTGTGTGTGTGTGTGTGTGTGTGTGTGTGTGTGTGTATTTATGTGTGCGTGCTTATGTGTAAGTGTGCGCGAGCGCACACGCACGCACCTGTGTGTGTATTGTGTGTGTGTGTGTATTGTGTTGTATTGGTGTGTGTGTGTGTGTGTGTGTGTGTGTGTGTGTGTGTGTGTGTGTGTGTGTTGTGGTGTGTGTTGTGTGTGTGTGTGTGTGTACGTGCGCGCATGCGCGAGTGTGCAGAAGCTTTTTTCTGTAAGTATTAGAGACATTCAAGTACACTCCCCCTCCCCTCCCCCCCCCTCAATCGGTCTTCCTGTCATAGAGCCAAGATTGTTGCTTTGATGCCGTCATAAAGAATTGACAAACTCGTATATTCACACTGGGAATGCAGGAAATGAGAAGGGCTTAGACTTGCTCACTATCTCTGTATTTTCATTTGGAACTCTATATCTTGACAGCTGCAGCAATTTTCAAAACAAAATAAGCTGACAATCACATCATTATAAAGAAGCGGTATGAATCTAAGCAGTGTTTTATGAGTTGCATATATCAGTTTAATGGCAAATATCTCTTTTTTTTTCATCCATCTATTCATATCGTGTTTTTCCTAGGAATAATGTGAAGGCTGGATTTTCACGATGTTGCGTATTTACCAAGCTAATGATTTCGCTATCCTTTCATTTTCTGAAAAAACTTATAAGAAAAAGCATTCACGTGTGTCGTGCTACACAATGCTATATATAAATATAGAACGGCACTTCGAGAAGAACATGAAGAAAAAGAAAACAATAGCAAAAGAGGAGATAAAAATGTGAGAACAGAAAGCCAGAAAATATTTCTTCATTTCTTTACATACTTAACACGAGGTTATTATTTATCGTTATTCTCCCTCTCAAAAAAAAAGTAAGACTGCCAAGCAATCTTAGCTGGCAATGTTCGTGTGAATGAACACAGGGCATATAAAGAAAGAGGGAAGGAGGGTAAGGGAGGAAAAGTCATAGGCATTGATACGTGCACGTTCACGTGAAAGACTTTTTACTTTTATTTCTCTCTCTCTCTCTCTCTCTCTCTCTCTCTCCTCTCTCTCTCTCTCTCTCTCTCTCTCTCTCTCTCTCTCTCTCTCTCTCTCTCTCTCTCTCCTTTATTCTTTCGTCTTTTTTCTTATTGATACCATCACTATTGCTACTCATGCTGCTCCTACTACTTACGATTCTGCTTTTACTATTAGTCATTGTTCAATGTGTCCTGTGAAGTAATGCACAGTGGATTTTTTTTTTAATGAAAGCAAAGCATTAGCTGAAAAAAATCAATCAAACAAACAAACACATAAAAACAAAATCAATCAATTTTCCAAGAAAATAAAACAAAATAAAAAACCCATGCAACAGACTTAATCCGACATAAGCTTTTACCTGAATGTCTCTCTGGGAATGTTCAATCCATACATTCTACCGCCCCCATCCCCTTCTTTTGGTTTGATTTTATTCATATGGGTTTTGTATTCGTTTTTTCTACTTTGTTTAAAACTGCCAAACAGTATGGTTTATGTTTTTGTTTTTTATCACCCCCCCCCCCCCACCCGACCAAAACTTGTTGGCTTGTTTTGATGGCTGGCTGATTGATTGGTTGGTTGGTTGTTTAATTTCCTTGGCTAGGTTATTCTCAACGAGATGTCTGCCACTCTGTTTTAATTGTCCTTTTGTTGTTGTTTTTTTTCATCCTTGGCTGTCTTTCTCTCCAATTCTCACCCGCTCTCTGTTGAAAGAGATTTTTGTGTCAGCAAACTGTTTTTTGTTGACATCCTTCGTCAGTTCATATATCTTCAGGTACTTTGAGTTAGAGCGTTTGCAACACTACGTAAATATTAACCACTTTTGTGGCAAAAATAAAAAATAAACCAAACCCAAAATAAACCAGGGTTACATGTCAAGTGATAAATAACATTTGTTACCGAATTGGATGGTCCTAATTGTCTCCCTTGCAGAAAGAGTAAGATCGCAACACTGTGAACCAAAATGGGACACACCAGCGAACTGCATGAGACTAGTAAGGCTGGTAACTCTGACATTTTTAATAATACACATCGCCTTTAAAGTCATGTAAAGTATGTTTGAATCTGCAATAGTATATTTCTTTCCTCGTTGGTCTTAGTAGTAATGCAAAGAGAGTTACTGCGGTAGAAATAAGCCACTCCGAGCAGGATCGGTCCGTATTCACACTTAATAAGTTGCTTTTATCCAACTATTCGTCGGTCGGCGTTTGGCCTGGCCCATTGGCTGAGACGTACAATTATAATCATGCGAACTGTGAGAAGTACAGTGTCATGGAAGGGGAGAAGATTTGGTGTGGTACTAAGCCCCTAATAGTCTCCCTTGTGGAGGGAGTAAGAGCAGACCCTCATTACTAAAATGTGACACAAACAGGAAACAAATCAACACATTAAACTTTTTCAGGCAGGTGTGTTGCTTTCACTAGACCACTTTTCAGAGTGCAGTAACACCAATAGACATGAAGCATCATGTGAATGCCCACCCGCCCCCCCCCCAAAAAAAAAAAAAAGAAAAAAAAAGAAAAAAAGAAAAGAAATGTAAGCGTAAGTGTTTTTTTTTGTCTAATTGCTCAAGAAGTGTTTCATAAGCAAAGGTGGACGTATTAGAGAAAGATTGCATTTCTGAATTAAAAACTTTATGTGCTCGTGCTTTAATACTTGCCCAATTCATAGATCAGAAACACCGCTAGAACGTAAATATAATCACAAAAACAACAACACATTGCTTGCCCAGTATGCCTTTAAACGTGCTCGTGTTTACAAGTGCGTATGCGTTTTTATTTATTCATCTTTAATTTTGAGGGGAAAAAAGCCGTACGGTAAGAATATAACAAAACAGGCTTACAATTAAAACACAAAAAAGAATCCAAGAAATTGAAGGAGGCATATCAATTCAACAATAAAATCGAAGAAAGGTTTTCAGACAAAAATAGATAACCACATAGAAGAATTATCTAGAGCAAATCTGCTGGAAAGAGCGTACATCATGCAAAAAGACATGACAAAAAGAAAAGAAGAATCTAAAACATAAAAAACCCAAACCCACCAGAACTTAGAAAGGAAAACAAGCAAAAATGACCCGATTAAAACCAAAAAGATTATAAAAAAATAATGAACAGGAGCGTCACGGAAGATGAGGCAGCAAAAAAAAAGAAAGAAAAAAAAGATATTGCTGTTGTGCTCATGAAAATAATTTTAACTTTTGCAGAAAAGTGGAAAAACCTTTCAATGTCTGAATGTCTTGACTGTAATCAAAGGGCAAGCGCGTGTGTATGTGCTCTCTCTCTCTCTCTCTCTCTCTCTCTCTCTCTCTCTCTCTCTCTCTCTCTCTCTCTCTCTCTCTCTCTCTCTCTCTCTCTCTCTCTCTCTCTCTCTCTCTGTGTGTGTGTGTGTGTGTGTGTGTGTGGTGTGTGTGTGTGTGTGTGTGTGTGTGTGTGTGTGTGTGTGTGAAGATGATATTTTTAAAAAGAGAAACGTGCCAGTCGATTTTCCAACTTCTCTCAATTAGTCTTCTTTCTGAAAAATCAAGATTATTATGGTCTGGGCAATTTGCAAAGCCATATATTCAGATTAAGGATTCCAAAAAACGAGGAAGGCTTTAACTGGCTAATTTGTCCATAATCATCATTTGAACTATTTTTATACTTTGACAGCTACATCAAATCACAAAGTTTATTCTGCTAAATGTTTGCTTGAAACGTTGTCACGATATAAATCACCCCCTTTTTTTTTAGATTAATTTGCTGTTGACTATCTTGTTCGTAAACGATTTTCTCTTCATGTAGAAAATGTGTAAAAGTGATATTTAAGCCTTCAGAGATTGTCAACTTTTTTGGACAATAACACTAATGACATTCATGACAAGAATGAGAAAAAAATCATCGGGAGAGGCTCACGACGGCATGGAAATTATCACTGGTTTAATTTTACAGAAAACGCCGGTATCAATACTAAAGAAACACACTCGTTGGATTGATGATAATATTTAAAACACATGAAATTTATATAGCGCTATATCTTGCAAAAACAAATCAAAGCGCTTGAATTCGACCTATACAACACTCAAGCAATGAATGACAATTGATAGTTTTAGCAAATTCGAATGCACACAAACACAGACGCAGACACAGACACAGACACACACACGCACACACACACACACACACACGCGCGCGCGCGCGCGCGCGCACACACACACACACACACACACACACACACACACACACACACGCGCGCATAGAGAGAGAGTTCTCAAGACAGTTGATTATAAACATCAAGAGCACGCCCGCCTGAGGTGCAAGAAACTCCCATGGTCCATCCTTATTCTTAACCACACTGTTCCCTATTCGTTAGATTTGGCAACTGGGTAGTGGTCTGGGTGCGAGTCTTTCTGATGGGGGCAGTAACTGAAGATATGTATGAGGTGTCCTTAAGTTGTTTACTTGTCGCTAACTGGATCAAAACATGCAACAGTACAAGCTGTGTCCTTTTTTGTCGAACGCTCAGACTGCAACTATCATTGTCTGTCATATAAACGAAAACGCGATGCCCAGCGTATCCGACATCGGCATGGGAGAGAATTGTGATTGTGTCAGTCTTTCTTGAATAAAAGCAGGAGAATGGACCAAGAGGGCAGACAATACACAAGAAGGAGGTGACATGGAAGAAGAGGAACAAGACAGAACCACAACGAGGGAAAGAAAAGAGGGAATTCCTACCACAGAATATCCAGGGGCTGGGGATCTATCTATCTATCTATCTATCTATCTATCTATCTATCTATCTATCTATCTATCTATCTATCTATCTATCTATCTATCTATCTATCTATCTATCTATCTATCTATACATACACACACATATATATATATATATATATATTATATCTATATATATTATATCTATATATATCTATATCTATCTATCTATCTATCTATCTATCTATCTATCTATCTATCTATCTATCTATCTATCTATCTATCTATATATATATATATATATATAATATATCCCCGGCATCCCAACTCTCCCATCTCTGCCCAAAAGCAGCTGAAAATTATCTTTCAACTGTTTAGTGCATCGCTTTGCATCAACATAGATGTAAACAGAACTATTAAATAAAGGCAATAAAAAAGTTAACGGGAAAAAAATGTCAACAAAATATAACTGTTATTTAATCAATACTTTTCTATTGCTGTTATTCTGGGCAAAGCTATTTTTCTTACGTGTTGATATAAAGTGATGAGATGAGCATTAACAAAAATGGCTAGCTGCTTTTGGACAGGGCTCGTGCTGTTGAATCTCCTGATCCAGTTAGCGACCCGGAAACCACTTAACGACACCTTACATATCACTCTCAGCACAGATAAAAGCAAGGCAACAAAAGTGTTAGCCGGGCAAAACTTTGTAAAAAAAAAAAAAAAGTCACTCCAATTGACAAACAAATACAGACAAAAATGTGGTGTGTTTATTATTATCCTATTTGCTTTAGTGTTGTGGGTTTTGTTTTTGCTTGGCTTCTTTTTGATAGGTTGTGTTGCATTTGTTGTTACGTACGCTCCCTGTTGAAAACAGCTCCAATTTTATGCAGGAAAATGTGGTGTAAATGATAGCGGTACACGCTATATTACACTGCGCTACCTTATACTCCACTCCACTCCACTCCACTCACTCAACTCAACTCCATTACAACATAATGCAACTCAATACAGTGCAGCATATTACAACACACAATACAACACAATACAATACAGAACAATACAATGCAAAATGATACAATGTAATGCAATACGATGCATTATAGTATAATACAATACAGCACACAGAGACAACAATGGCATTTCACACTGACACACACTTTCTCTGATGGAAGAGTACCTTCAGATGTACCCATCAAAATGTCATAACTTTTGTTTATTATTTCAAGACAGCATAACACAAAATATCAAACTGCATTCTGTAAAACAATTTGAGAAGTAGATAGAGAAACAGACACGGAGACAGACAGACAGATAGATTGACAGAAAGACGGGGATAGAGTAAAATAAATATTAAAGCGATACGAGAGAGAGAGAGAGAGAGAGAGAGAGAGAGAGAGAGAGGAGAGAGAGAGAGAGAGAGAGAGAGAGGGAGGGAGACAGACAGACAGACAGACAGACAGACAGACAGACAGACAGACAGACAGACAGACAGACAGACAGAAAACCAGGCAAACAGACAAGTAGGAATTAAACTGATCAAGAAACAGACAAAAAACTGAAAATCAGAAAACAGACCGGTAGCTAGTACTCTCTTTATAGGAGAGCAATGTAAACCAGGCTGCATCACAACAAACATAAAATGCATATTAAACCATAACAAAGCACACACAAAACAGACGAACAAACCTGGCAAAGAAATACCAAGAAAAAACACACCAAAAAAATGAAGAAAAAGAAAACCTTTCGTCACCATGTAACTCACTGAACTTTTGATTTTCTATATTAAAGATTTCACGCATGGATGACATTTTATAATAGCACAGGAAGCCTGGTTATTGGATTAGCATATGAAGTAGCCTGCTATTTTTGTTATGTTTTGTTTTGTTTCCGCTGTTGCTTCTGATTTTGTTTTTTCTTTTGGTTTTGAAAACCGAATGTGGATTACACAAGCGTGCATAAGCGTACAAAAGCATCATTTTGCCTCTGAATTTGAAATTGAGGGGACAGGATAGCTCAGTGGTCACAGCACTCACTTTCCCCAAGCTTCAGTTAAGCAGCATCGAGCGTGTTTACCAATTGGATGGAGGACTTTTGCGCACATTGGCTTCTGTACAGTTCCCCAGTTTACACAGCTGTAAATGGGTATTTAACCTCTTGAGGGTCAGGGAAGGTAAAGCAGCGAGGGAGAGGAGATGTGCGCCGCCCTCAAAATGCTGGCCCCTAGAGAAGCTGAGGTCTCTGTCGCCTCACTCCCCTACGACCGCATAGATTATGGAACACCTTTACCTTTTTATCAGAACGTATGCTGTTGCGTATACACATATGTGCACACATGTGCATTTGAACAAGTGAACGCACGCATTCGCACATGTGCAAACGGTGCGTGTTCCTACACGTTACACACATCTATCAATCTACCTGCCTCTCTCTGTATGTCTACCTACTATCTACCAATCTTTCTTCGAATGTAGTATGTATGTATGTATGTATGTATGTATGTATGTATGTATGTATGTATGTATGTATGTATGTATGTAGTAGGTAGGTAGTAGGTAGGTAGGTAGGTAGGTAGGTAGGTAGGTAGGTAGGTAGGTAGGTATGTATGTATGTATGTATGTATGTATGTATGTATGTATGTATACGTGCGTGCGTGCGTGCATGCATACATGCATGCATGCATGCATGCATGCATGTATGTATGTATGTATGTATGTATGTATGTATCAATCTATCTATCTATCTATCTATCTATCTATCTATCTATCTATCTATCTATCTATCTATCTATCTATCTATCTATCTATCTATCTATCTATCTATCTATCTGTAGACGGGTAGTTATTTTTGCTTGCAGAAATTGCCAGTAACAATGGCTGCATGATGCTAGAATAAAGCACACCAACAAACCGTGCAGGTTTTATTACTTTGGGTGGTTAAAAGACCTCTCCTGTTCAACGCGTTATATTGGAATAGTCTCGTCAATATGGTGCAACCCTCACTACTACTTCATCATCGAGAGCTATAGCTTGTAGACGTTGTGAAACGTAGTCCGTGAATTGCTGCCTGGCGAATATTGGGGCTTAAGTATCGGTATTTGAAACTGTGATGGAATGGATGCACTCACTGGAAAAGGACACTGGCAAATTCAGTATCTTAAGTTAAAGTCCCCTGGGATCTTGAAGTCGTGAGTTCGAATCTCGATGGTTGCGTCTGGTGCACTAGGGGTGGGGATTTTTATCCCATATTTATAGCATTATTTTGTCATCTTCTTCTTCTCTCGTTCCCTTTACACTGTCAGATGTGTCTGTGAAAAATAATGACATGTCCTTTCCAGCTCCTCTCGTTGGCTGTACAGCTTGATCTGCAGGCCACACAATCTTCCTCACGTCACTCAAGAGCGTGCACCATTTTCATAATTATGCGTCTTTGTCTAAATTTGCTAGCCTGTTCATTATAAGATAGATCCAGTGCATATTTCATTTTCATCATGGAAAAATACGAAACGAAAACCAGCCAGTGAGAGGTTAAGTTAGCAGGTAGCCTGACATAAAACATTGCTGAGAAATGGCGTTCTCAAGATATCAGACATCCTCTCTGACGCTAAACAGTGACATCAGCTCTCACAGGAATAAAACTTGAAGTCTTAATCTATTTTTGTATGTGATATTTATAGAAAATTTCCTATAGACAGACAAACTAACATATAGACTGACAGAACAAGAGACAGACAGCCAGGCCGACATTCAAACAAAGGACATCATTACAGAAACCGACCCTATCTCCCTCCCCTCTCCCCCCCCCCCCCCCCCCCCTTACCTCCAACCATGTCACTAAAACCTGCTTTTTCCCTCAGGATGGTTCCAGCTTCAAAGTGACAGGGGAGGTCTAATGAGACAATTCTGGCATCTCCCTCCCCTCTCCCCCTTGAAAGGACTGTGGTCCCTGGACACGTCATTTGCTCACAGACACGTAGGAGCAATCAGACCCTTCTCCCATGAGGTGAGAGACCACGGAAAGGAAAGGTACATGGACATGAGTGATAAGAGATAAGCTTGACTCCAAGCTAGTTCGTGGATTGTTGCATGCTGCTGTCATACACTGTCTATAGTGATTTTAAGAGAAATAGCCTGATTAATGTTTTAAGACCATAGTTACTACATAATCAGATACAAGTCTACTTGGCACTTTCCTCCCTCCTCCTCCCCCTCCCGCACACACGCCTGCACTCTACACACCTTACAGATTTTGCAATGGTTAAATAGCTTTTTCAGTTTTTGAAGTAATGCCACCCTTCACTTTTATCAGAGAGAGAGAGAGAGAGAGAGAGAGAGAGAGAGAGGAGAGAGGAGAGAGAGAGAGAGAGAGAGAGAGAGAGAGAGAGAGAGAGAGAGAGAGAGAGAGAGAGAGAGAACAATAATTTCGAGTTGACATGAATGGATGATTGCTGGCCAACAACAATCATATCATATTCTTTGCATCTACCATCACAGAATATTACTGCATCTGCAAACATTCTTCTCCCCCCCTCTCCCCGTCTGCATAGCAGTTCAGGAATCAGTCATCCCCATTGGATGTTTAGTCAGCTTTCTGATACTAACCAGATGTGACAAAACAGAACGGACCTTTAATATGGCAGTGGCTAAGTGGAAGCACTCTGACAGCCAAAAGAGAACATTTGGCATACGTCCATGCGTTCTGTATCATCATCTTGTTGAATCAAAAAACTGTTTTATCTGAGAATGGGTTTGCATGATCATTTTTTATGGTTTGTCAAATGATATGGTAGGATCTAAAA
Source organism: Stramonita haemastoma (assembly GCA_030674155.1). Lineage (NCBI taxonomy): Eukaryota > Metazoa > Mollusca > Gastropoda > Neogastropoda > Muricidae > Stramonita > Stramonita haemastoma. The sequence goes on from CM060317.1 coordinate 9,011,200, forward strand.
TGATGTTTTAGAA
>CM060317.1:9016212-9018712 GCA_030674155.1 Stramonita haemastoma
ACAAGTCAACTAATTCAGATAATGTCTCCATGAAAAGCAAGGAAAACGACAGAATTAAAGACATACGTTGCAAAAGGAAACGATAGTAACAAGTACAGTTCCTGGAACGTTTGGTTCCGTAGTCATATATTTATTTATTTATGTATTTATTTATTCATTTATTTATCTATTTGTTTGTTGTTTATTTTTTATCTATTTATCTGTTTATTCTTTTCTATCGAAGATAATGGAATAAGCATTCATGCGTTTTTTTTACATCTAGTCCCCGTGTGTATGCAGTTTTATAGATCTTGTCATCTGTTCCCACCGGTACACAATGACTTACTCTTAAAAAAAAACAGAACATGATTTAACGTGTGTGCAGGATGTTCTGCGGGCCTTGGTTTACAGTCTCATCGGAAGAACCTTTGGGGAGAGTAGAGTCTGCACTGATGTTAACTCCAGGGGGAAAATCCCCTCGAACGGGAATCGAACCCGGGTCGTCAAATTCAGCACATGTGAAAAGTTTGTAGCTTCCACAACGAGTCAGAGAAAACGAAAGAGAAATAGGAAAAGAGCGGGGTTGGAAGGTTACATATAATACAGTGCTTGAAAAATTATGATGTGTAATCATGCATCAACTCTGTGTACGTTAAAAGGCTTTTGTATAATGTACGTCGGCAATGTGCAACCTGGTTACATATCTTATAAATGCAATTGAAAGCATAGTCATAATTCTAGCACTCCTCTTCTGGAAATCCCTGCACACACACACACACACACACACACACACACACACACACACACACACACACACACACACACACACACACACTACACACACACACACACTAACACTAACACTAACACTAACACTAAAAGTCCTATCCGCGCGGGCGTCACTTAAAAGAGTTTGTAAGGTATAATCTACCCTGATCAGTTTATGATGTATTCCAACCCTTCCTTTATCTGTGTGTGTGTGTGTGTGTGTGTGAGAGAGAGAAGAGAGAGAGAGAGAGAGAGAGAGAGAGAGAGAGAGAGAGAGAGAGAGAGGAGGACAGAGAGACAGAGAGACAGAGAGACAGAGAGACAGAGAGAGAGAGAGAGAGAGAGAGAGACAGACAGACAGACAGACAGACAGACAGACAGACAGACAGACAGACAGAAAGACGGGCAGACAGACAGACAGGCAGGCAGTTAGGCAGATATGTAGACGGACAATCATAGACTGAGAATGTCCATAGAGGGTAGAGACAAAGGAACAGAACAAGTGTGAGAAAAGAACAAACAAACAAACAAACAAACAAACAACAAGAAACAAACAAAAGGCTTAAATCAGTCCAGTCCTTTGTGAGTACGGGCCAATAACCAAACATCATCTTTGTGTAGTCACCATCATCACAGAACACAAACTGTATCTGCACACTCCTCGTGGTTATACAGATTTGCAGTCCAATCTCCCTCAGGGAGTTTTCTGTATGGTAACTGCCCTAACTGACATGGACAAGATCTAATGAAACAGAAGGGGCCCTCTTTTCCTGATATGCTTTTAGCAAAGAGGTTATTAAATTTGCTGTAGAACTAACAGCCACATCAGAACACTGTGAGGTGTAAAGTCCCTCACGTTCAGAGTGAATTATGTCTTCTCATTTCTGTGAATTAGTAAACTATTGATGGCCAAAGGTTGAGGTTGTTTATATATATATATATATATATATATATATATATATATATATATATATATATATATATATATATATATATATATATATATAATTGCAGCTCTGTTGTGTGGAAGATCAAATTAAAGAATAAAGCTGGATTGTTATATTGACTATAAATAGCAACCCTCATCTTCTGGAAATTCTGTGCTAGGAACTACCTCTTTTCTATCCCTGTCTTTGTTTCTGCCTTGTTCATTTCCCTACCTCATGTTCATTTTCTGCCTTCTTGGTCTATTCTCCTGGCTTTTTTCCGTAAAAAAAATAAAAGACAACAATTCTTTCTCAGGTGGATGTTGGAAGCGCTGGGCCTGACTTCTCAGGTGCTTAATGGCAACGCAACGCATTTCCCCTCATATGACAGGGTTCCACGAAGACGAAGCATACAAAGATTGATTGCACGATTATTAATTCTAATGAATATGACGTAATGCTGATGCTATGGAACTGCATGTGCTTTGAGACTACTTAACATGGTTGTACTCTACGCTTACTATCATAGAATTATCTCAGCGTCAACCAGACCCAAGATCCGAGAATTATAGACACCTGCAGTGATGGTCAGGTTATTTGAGCAACACTCTCAAACTCGCATCCGTAAAGTGGGTAAAGTTTTATTGCATGGTCCCAGTCTTCCCAACCAAAGCCCGCAGTACACTCACTCTGCGTAGGATCGGGCTAGAATCCAAAATATTCTTTCAACTCATACAGGATTCAAACCCGCGACCTTCCTGTCCATAACTCCAAGACACTAACCACTGTCCAAAGGCTGGGTGCTGCTGGTAGTATAATAAAGTCTT
>CM060317.1:9023712-9026212 GCA_030674155.1 Stramonita haemastoma
AAAAGGTCATCCATCTACTTTGTAACCACACACAATGCTACTTTAACATTGACGTGGGGTAAGAGCCCTCTGACCACAAAACTATCCCGTCCCCTTTCGGTTTGAGGTACGAGCTAAAACAGGCCCTCGGACTATTTCATCATACGTTCCTTGTTTCATCCCTTCACCGCAAAAAAACCACGCTGTTTTTATTCTGGAACATCAATACAGAGTATAAAAACATCTTACTTTCTTTGCTATAACTTGATAACAGGTGACAGTTTGGTAAGAAGAGATAAGAACAAGTGTGTTGTGGCAACAAACGTAAGGAAGTCGGAAATACACATGAGCAAACACACACACACACACACACACACACACACACACACACACACACACACACACACACACACACACACGCGCGTGCGCGCGCGCGCGTGCGCGCGCGCGCGCGCGCGCGCACGGACGCGCACACACACAGACGCATGCACGCACGCACGAAAGCACACACACACACACACACACACACACACACACACACACACACACACACACACACACACACATACACACACACACACACACACACACACACACGCACGGGAATACAAAGAGAGCATACATATATAAAAGATGTGACCAGGTCATATTTGCTCGCTGGCAATAGAAGAGAAATATTTTTCCTAGTGTGGAGGTGATGAGTATCACATAGCTGTTGTTTTGGCTACACACAGAAGTGCAGCTGAGTGTTGACTGAGTTCTGCTTTAAGAGAGAGAGAGAGAGAGAGAGAGAGAGAGAGAGAGGAGAGAGAGAGAGAGAGAGAGAGAGAGAGAGAGAGAGAGAGAGAGAGAGAGAGAGAGAGAGAGAGAGACAGACACACACACACACACACACACAGGTAGACAGACAGACAGACATACAGACAGACAGACATACAGACAGGCAGGCAGACAGACAGAAAGACAGACAGAAAGACAGACACAAACAGACATAAAGACAGAGGCAGACAGAGACAGAGAACAAACAAAAAGTTGAAATCAGTTTAATCGTTGGTGATTATCACCAGTTTAAAATCAACTTCTCTGTATTCACCATCATCACAGAAGACAAACTGTTATCTGCTCACTCCTCATGCCCATCTGCAGTACAGTCCATCTTCCTCAGAGGTCTTCGCTGCAATAACTGGTCAGCTAACCCACTTGACCATGATCTCATGAAGCACAAGTGGCCTTTACTGTCATTGGGATTCCACAAGGCAAGCACTTCAGTGCAATCGGCTGCAGCCAAATAGCTGTGAATTGATAGAATAAAGAGACAATTTCCACGGACACTCTATGTCAATTACTGTCTCATACTCTGTGTGAATTGGAATTCCTGTTCGGTCTGTGATTGTTCTAACATGGTTATTATTTTGCGGTCCTTTGGATTAATCAAAATGGCTGAAAGGCACATTTATTTGTTAGATTCAACAAAATAGTTGAAAGGGATTTGTATGTGCTTTATTACATCCAGTTCCCGTGTGTATGCAGTTGTGTCAATCTTGTCATCTGTTCCCACCGGCACACGATGGCTCATTCTTTTGAAAAGCGGAACAGGATTTAACGTGTGTGTAAGATGTTCTGCGTGCGTTCGCACACGGGGCTTCGGTTTATAATCTCATCCAGAGGACTCAGCACTCTAGCAACTTGGCTATCTGTTTAAGATCATCGAGTCATTGCCTTTGAGATAAGGACGTATGACATCATCCCGTTTTTGTTCAGATATGATGAAACTGTTGCAGTTGCCAGACCAAAATGGGATGATACTTTCGTTTTTGTTCACATGCTGTGTTTTAACCAATCATCAGCATTATCTGTGTGCTTGATGTATATAGTAGGCAGGTTTTACTTCACATAAAGATAAACAGAAAGATGAAAACATAGACACATAGATACACGGGTCATATCTGGCAAACACAATAACAAAATACAAATGACACCAGTAAAAAATTGACTGTGTCAGACTTTGGGCCCATTCACAAGGAATTTTATTTATTCATTTTATTTATTTTTTATTTCATTCTTTGATATCGAGGATAATGGAATAAGCACTCATGTGCTTTTTTTCCAGTCCCCGTGTGCATGCAGTTTTATCAATATTGGCATATGTTCCCACCTGCACACGATGGCTTACTCTTACGAAAAGCGAAGCAGGATTTCACGTGGGCGCAAGATGTTCTGCGTGCGTTACAACACGGGGCCTCGGTTTAAAGTCTCATCTGAAAGACTTTTGGGGAGAGTGGAGTCAGCACTGATGTAACTCCAGGGGGAAAAATCCCATCGAACGGGAATCGAACTCCGGTCGTCAAATTACAAGCGCAATGTTCTGAACATTAGGGTATCCCGTCCCGGAAGGAGGAGTGAGGAAGCGGTATGTCGAAAGCTGCGATAATTACATAGAAAAGAAAACAATTCATATTTATATGCAATCACACAAAGACACAGGCAGTCTCTGACGAAAAAAAATACACACAAATCATTC
>CM060317.1:9031212-9046212 GCA_030674155.1 Stramonita haemastoma
ACACACACACACACACACACACACTTACGCGCACACACACACACACACTCGCTCGCTCTCTCTCTCTCTCTCTCTCTCTCTCTCTCTCTCTTTCTTTCTCACACACATACCATTACCCTCAAAAGAAATCCCCCCTTCAAGGAAAAAATACCAGCACCCCCCTAAACCACCCATTACCTTCGGCAGTACGAAACTGCCATTAGGCCACCAGCCAAAAGCGAACCTGCACTGCTGATGGACCATTCTGGCGTCTTTCAGTGATGGTCCTGTGATCCAACACGAATAGTCGGGATAGAACTCACTAAGCCCGCTACACTTAAAACTAACAGCTCTGTCATGTAGCAACACTGAGATCTCTATCGGGGTGGTGTGGCCAAACGCTGAAATAGCCATTTTTATTTCAGGCAAGGAGAAGTGGTGTGCAGTGTTGACAGGGTGGCAGATGGAAATGTGTACAGTGCAATGTTGACAGGATTATGTATGGAAATGTGCACAGTGCAATAGTGATAGGATTGTGTATGGAAATCTGGAGGCTACAATGTTGACAGGATTATGTATGGAAATCTGGAGGCTACAATGTTGACAGGATTATGTATGGAAATATGCACAGTGTAATGTTGACAAGATTAAAATTATATGGAAAAGTGGAGGCTGCAATGTTGACAGGATTATGTATTGAAATGTGCACAGTGCAATACTAAAAGGATTGCGTATTAAAATGTGCACAGTGCAATGCAAAAAGGATTGTGTATTAAAATGTGCACAGTGCCATGTAAACAGGATTTTGTATTGAAATGTGGAGAGTGCAATGTAAACAGGATTGTGTATTAAATATGGACAGTGCAATGTGAACATGATTCTGTATTGAAATATGGATAGTGCATGTGCCAGGATTGTGTATTGAAATGTCGATAGTGGAATTTAACAGTATTGTGTATTGAAATGTGAATAGTGCAATGTAAACATGATTGTGTATTGAAATGTGGATAGTGCAATGTTAACAGGATTGTGTATTGAAATGTGGATAGTGCAATGTTAACAGGATTGTGTATTGAAATGCGGATAGTGCAATGTAAAGAGGATTGTGTGTTGAAATTTGCACAGTGCAATAAAAACAGGATTGTGTATTGAAATGTGGCTGCTTGTCTGTCCATTAATCACTTTGCCTATTTCTTTGGTTGTTAGTGTGTGTACCTTCAGTGAAATTATTGATTTGCCTATAAATCTGAAACTGTCGCTGCTTGTCTGTCTGTTGGTCTCTTTTCGTCTAATTCTTTGGCTGTCAGTGTGTTTGTCTACCTTTATGTCTGTGTCTATGCATGGTATATTTACGCTTATGTCACGTAACACTTTTTTTTTTCTAACAGCTCATCCCCAAAATAACATCAGTTACCAAACTGCATTAAAGTATGAGAAGTTTTGGGGTGATCTGTCCCTTTTCTGCAGGTGGACATCTGGAAGGAAAGGAGAAAAAGAGTGGTGTGAGACAGAACTGAGGACTTTTTTACGCATGTGTCTTGAGCCCTCAGCTTAAAAGTTGCTGGACAGCATTTATAGGTAAGCGACTTTTGAAAGTGCCTCAAGTCCAAACTTTCTGCAGTCAAAAGTTTCACTACAGATTTCCCCCCCCCCTTTTTTTTACTCGCTATATCCTTTCTGTTGCTTGCGCTCTCTGGCTTTGTTTTATGATATTTAAAAGTCTTCTTGTTCTCAAAATTGTGTTGATTTTTGTTGTCCTTCTTTTTCTTGTTGTTGTTGTTGTTGTTGTTGTTGTTGTTGTTGTTGTTGTTGTTGTTGTTGTTGTTCTTCTTCTTCTTCTTCTTCTTCTTCTTCTTCTTCTTCTTCTTCTTCTTCTTCTTCTTCTTCTTCTTCTTCTTCTACTTCTTCTTCTTTCCTTTCTCCACCGCCTTCAGCACTGTGAAGATTCTTCAGACATCAGAATATAATTGCGCTGTGTCCAAGCATTCGAGAACAAGTGCCACAGAAGACTCCTCAAAATATCATACAAAGAACACAAGACCAATAACTATGTAAAAGAAGAAATCAAAAAGCGTGTGGGCCCCCAAGAGCCTTTGCTCTCCACCCTAAAGAGGAGAAAGCTGATGTGGTTTGGTCACACTACAAGACACAACACCTTAGCAAAAACCACCTTGCAAGGAACAGTCGAAGGCAAGAGAAAAAGAGGCCGCCAAAAGAAACCATGGGTTGACAACATCAAAGACTGGACCGCCCAAACCCTGCAACACCTCCTACTAGCCACACAGGATCGTCAAGCATGGAAAAAGATCTCTGTTGCGTCTTCTCTCATGTCCCCCCTACGTCCTTTGGGACATAGGACTGATCTGAGTGAGTGAGAGTGAATCCACTGAACGCTGATATGAATGAAAGGATCTTTAACGTGAATATTTGATCGTCTGCATGTGTATATACACAAAAAGAATTAGCGCACTGGCAGGTCTGTAATTGGAGGTAACTTGGGAGATGGGGAAAATCCCCACCCTTAATTCACCAGACAGGGCCGAAATTCAAACCCACGACTTCATGACCAATGGGATTGGAGTCGAACAGCATTAACAACTCGGCTATCATGTTCCTTCCTTGAACATATTATAGTCAACGGGTGCCTTTAACGCCTACTGAAAGAAGTAGACGCGACTGTACCATCCCACTGTCATGCCTTAAAATAAGTGACGACCATTAATTTTTTCAAGTTTGGCCAGCGGGGCAGAATGGCCAGGTGGTTAAAGCGTTGAGGTAGCAATCTGACAGTGCACAGCGCAGTTCAAGCTGCCAAAAACAAGTCCGTTCGGGGGGGGGGGGGGGGGGGGGGGTATTTTTCCCCTAGATGTAATATCAAGTGCCGAATCTACTCCCTGAAAGTCTTTGAGATATGATTATAGACTAAAGTTCCGTTTACAAACGCACATAGAACATCCTGTGCATATGTTTTAACCTGTTCCGCATTTCGAAAGCGTAGGCCTGTGCATACTGGTAGGAATATATATTTGAGTTTCTTTATAAGAATATACATCAGTGTCGTGTTTAGACATCGTCCCCAAGGTCGGAACCCAGCTATCTTACAGGCGGGCACACACACACACACACACACACACACACACACACACACACACACACACACACACACACACACACACACACACACACACACACACACACACACACACACACAATCTTAACATGGATGAACCAAATAGCTCTTGTCGAAGAACAATAAAACAATCTTATGCAAGCATGCGCTGTACTATTTCTGGAGATTTTCCATAATTTTACATATTTTCTATTTCTCCTTCATTTCCTCAGTTTCTGTAGGTATGGTATTCATTTTATTTTTATTTCATTTATTTCATACCACTTTATGTCACAGGAGATTTCTCTGCATGAAATTCGGGCTGCTCTCTTCGGGGAGAGCGCGTCGCCACAAGTGCAGCGCCTACCTAGTACAGGTCATAATATGAACTGTGTCTTATGTGCACGCACTGGCCCCTAACTTCAGACACTCAAAATTGAAAATGTCAGAATCTTGATCCAGCATACAGACAGATGTTGACACACGAGTCTGCTGTCTGACAGTGACTGAGGAGGTTTTTAACATAATTGGCCTGCAGATTGTCCTAGCGACTAAATGTAGTTTGTCAGTCGTGTAATCATGTCTCATAAGGCTGTTGACAATGACGGATGACTGAAGAATACCTCCAGGACTTTGTGTTGGAAACAAACCAAAGTGAGCTTGCACATACAGTCTTCAGTGTGCGAGCATGAATAAAAATTGGCAAAGCACTGACATGCACATATACACGGGTGCAGGTGACTGCGACACACACACACACACACACACACACACACACACACACACACACACACACACACACACACACACACACACACACACGTACACACACACACATACACACACACACACAACACACACACACACACTACACACAAACACAACATCGTGGAAACGGATGGCAACATTTACAAAACTGCTGGCACATGGGACTGGATGTGAAATAACACATGGATGCTTTTTCCAATATCTGCAAAATAAAAGAATAAAATGAACAAAAACTGCACACACACACACACACACACACACCACACACACACACACACACACACACACACACACACACACACACACACACACACAACACATACGTACACACTTTTCAACTGGTTTTATTTTAAATTTTATTTGATTTCATTTGTGTTTTGGTTGTCGTCGTGTTGTTGCTTGAGGTGGCGATGAATGATTATCATGTTGTTGTAAAATTGTATCATTGTCATTTGGGTGAGTTGTCGGTTTGAAGCTTTTGCTGGTTTGAGAGTTATGGATTAGATATCATTTTGTTTAAGTGGTCTTTTTAGGTTAGTTGTGTTTTTTGTTAGATAGATGGCTTGATGAAAAAAAAGTAGATTTATTGCTTACTCAATGTACCATCTGGAAGAAATTTTTTGACTTGACCTGACTTGACTTGGCTTGATTTGATTTCACACACACACACACACACACACACACACACACACACACACACACACACACACACACACACACACACACACACATACACACACACACACACACACACACACACACACACACACACACACACACACACACACACACCACTCTTTCTCTTCTCTTTTTTCTTTTTTTCTTTCAACACAAGCAAACGTGACAAACATACCCAAGAGAAAAGAGAGAGAGTAAAAAAAATATAAAAAAGAGAGAGAGAGAGAGAAAACTATATGCACCATGTCCACAAGATTAAAAAGGCAACAAAGGGCAGGAGCTATTAGCGCCAATATGTTCTTGTATGTCTTCACAACAGGGAAACGAACACATAACAGGATGCAACGCATAGTGTTTCAGTGTGTGTGTGTGGTATTTTGTGTGTGTGTGTGTGTGTGTGTGTGTGTGTGTGTGTGTGTGTGTGTGTGTGTTGTGTGTGTGTGTGTGTGTGTGTGTGTGTGTGTGTGTGTGGTGTTGTGTGTGTTTTTTGGTTCTGGCTCTGGCTCTGGCTCTGTTTCTTTCTCTGTCTCTGTATCTCTCCTCTGTCTTTCTCTGTCTCTTTCTTTCGTTTTATTCCTTTCTCTTGTGGACATTCACACAACCACCACGCACAACGCACGCACACACACAACACACACACACACACACACACACACACACACACACACACACACACACACACACACACACACGCATACACATACACACACAACAAACGACCACCACCACCACACACACCACCACACACACCACCACACCACCACCACCACCACACCACACACCACCCACACCACCACCCACACACCACGACCATACCACACACACAAACAAACACTCACCACACACCACCCCCCTACAAAACAACAGTACGAATACGACACTAACAATAACAGAAAACATGTTAGAGAGGTATGACAAAAGAAACAGGAGGAAGTTTTAAAGAAATGAAAACTTGCTAAACAAAAACGTTTGCACAGCAGAAGTATAGAGTGCGAGAAGATGCCATATACGTTTACAAAAAATTCTAGATGAAAAAAAAAAACAAAAAAACCCTCACAAGATAAACTGTCAGGCATTGTTGTGTGTTGTGAGTGTAGAGAAGGAAGAGCATGGATGCCCTGGGCTGACGGGGGGGGGGGGGGGGGGGGGGGGGGGTCAAGGGGAGATGGTGGCATTTTTTCATTGGATCACTAGTTATTACTTTTATGTTTGAAAGTATTGACGATTAATTTCGTTTTCTCTCCTTAAAACATTCCCGCGAGCTTGCAAACACACATGTGCACGGGCCCACACCTACCTACACCCCCCCCCCTACTCAAGCAACACACACAAGACAGAGACATGGAGAAAGATAGAGAGAAAGGGAAAGAGTCGCATTGTGCCTCTTTCCCTCACAGACAGCTGCACTCAGGTTTGTTTAGCTCGTTCTCTTTGAGCCAGAAATTCATCAGGGACGACAAGCCTTTAGACTACCGCTGAAAAGAGACCCCCCCCCCATCCTTTTCCTCTATGCTGACAAGAAAGAAGAGGACAACGAAAGAAAAGAAAAAAAAAGGAATCCAAGAAAAAGAAAGAAAAGAAAAAATCAAAGAGGTAAAGAAAGTCAATAAAGACAAGGGCTGAAAAAATAGCAATAAAACAGACGGGAAAAAATGAGAAAAAAAAGAAACAAAAAGACAGCAATTAGACAGAATTTAGAAAAAAGTGAATAAAGTAATGGTACGACTTTAACGAAAGGAAAGTCCTATAAAGGAAAGAAGAGGATATACAGACTTAACACTTCCTTGAAGTCGTGTTGCGGCTGCCTTAAAGGTCAAAAGTAAAGGTGTTCCTATGCGGTCGTTGGGAAGCGGGGTGTCATAGACGTCAGCTTTTCCAGGGGCCAACATATTTAGGGGGATACCCTTCTCTTCTCTCAAGCTGCTTTACCTTCCCTGACCCTAAAGAGGGCAGGTACCCATTTACAGCTGTGTGAACTGGGGGACTGTACTGAAGCCAAGGCGCGCAAACGGTTACTCATCCACCTGGTAACCACGCTCAACGCTGTTTAACCTTCTTAGCGTGGGGAAAGCGAGTGCTCTGACCACTAAACTATCTCGTTCCCATCCTGTCCCGGCTACTCTCATGATGGGGAAAAAGAACAGACTCAAACGCCGAAACGGGACAGGATAGCCTAGTGGTCAGAACATTGTGCTCGCAATCTGACGACCCAGGTTTGACTCCCGTTCGAGGAGATTTTTCTCCTGCAGGCCTGGATTTGACATCAGTGCCAACTCCACTCTCGCCAAAAGTCCTTCGGATGAGACTATAAACCGAGGCCCCGTGTGCGAACGCACGCAGAACATCTTGCGCACGTTAAAACCTGTTCTGCTTTTCGTAAGAGTAGGCCATTGTGTGCCGGTGGGAAGAGATGACAGGATTTACAAAACTGCATACACACAGGGACTGGATGTCAAAAAAGCACATGAGTGCTTATACCATTTTCCTCGATATAAATGAATAAATAAATATAATAAATAAATAAATAAATACATAAATACATAAATACATAAATAAATAAATAATTAAAAATAAATAAATCTCACCTTTGGCCAACCTTGGAGCTCTAGCAAAAGAATAGAAAAATAACAACAGACTTGCAAATTTTCAAGACAGACAAAAATATATATGAATAACGGAGAATTTTTAAAGACAGTAACAGGAAAAACAACGGCAAGAAACAATAAAGGAAAAGGAAAAAAAAACACACACAGAGATAGACACAAAGTTTTGAAGGAACAACCAGAAAAAAGTGTGAAGAAAGACATGAGACTTTTAATAAGCGTATGTATTGACAAAAAGACCAGGAGATGAGAAGAAAATGAAAATGAAATAAAAAAATAAAACCTTTATAGAGACTTAGTTTATTAGGGTTGTAGATTTTCGGGACATATTTTTTAAAGCAATAAAATCAATAAAATATATTGGATTAAAGAAGAAATAACTGAAAGGCAAAAACGACAGAGAAAAGCGTTAGATCTAAAACGAAAAGAAGTTAAGAAAAGAAGCAAGCGAGCGAGCAAGGAGAGAGAGAGAGAGAGAGAGAGAGAGAGGAGAGAGAGAGAGGAGAGAGAGAGAGAGAGAGAGAGAGAGAGAGAGAGAGAGAGAGAGAGAGAGGAGAGAGAGAGAGAGAGAGAGAGAGAGAGAGAGAGAGGAGAGAGAGGAGAGAGAGAGAGAAGAGGAGAGGAGAGAGAGAGAGAGAGAGAGAGAGAGGAGAGAGAGAGAGAGAGAGAGAGAGAGAGAGAGAGAGATGGAGAGAGAGAGAGAGAGAGAGAGCGAGGAGCGAGAGAGAGAGAGAGCGAGAGCGAGAGAGAGAGAGAGAGAGAGAGAGAGAGAGAGAGAGAGAGAGAGAGAGAGAGAAGAGGAGAGAGAAAGAGAGAGAGAGAGAGAGAAGAACAACGAAAAACAAAGAAAGAAAAATGTTAACCAAAGAAAGAAAAACGGAGGAAAAAAGAAAAAGGAAAGAAACAGAAAGAAAGAAGAAAAACAATGAAAGAAAAATGTTAAACAAAGAAAGGAAAACGGGAGGAAAGAAAGAAAAGGGAAAGAAACAAAAAAGAAAGAAAGAAAGAAAAGTGTTCAAGATAAAAGAAAGAACAAAACAACAGAAAGAAAACAAAGAAACAAACAAACGAAGACACAAAAGGAGAAAACCAACGACAAAATGGAAAGAAAGAAAGAAAAGGAAAGAAACAAAAAGAAAGAAAAAAAGAAATGCCTACAAAATAAAAGAAGAACAAAACAACAACAGAAAGGAAAAAAAAGAAACAGACAAAAGAAGCCTTAAAAGGATAAAACAACGACACAAAGAAAAAAAACAACAACAACAACACTACGAATTATGAAGGAAAGAAAGAAAAAAGGAAAGACGAAAGTGAAAACAGTCAGCACAAATAGATATGAAAGAGAGATAAAAAGATCAAAACAAATTATAGCTATGACGTTTTGTTAGAATTTAACCAAACCAAACCAAACCAAACCAAAACAAACAAACAAAAAACCGCTACAAAGAAAGAAAGAAAGAAAGACAGACAGACAGACAGACATACAGACAGACAGACAGACAGACAGACAGACAGACAGACAGAAAGAAAGAAAAGAAAGAAAGAAAGAGACAGACAAACGAAAATCTGACAGTACTAATAGCATCTGTTGAATGTAGACCTGAAAAAAGGAAAACAGCAAAAAGAAAAAAAAGACGGTTTGTAGGGATGAAGCGTTGTTAGAATTGTTAGCTTTTTTTCTGATGTCAAAAGTTTCGACAGGCAATATAACAGCAAAATCACAAGGAAACAGGCTTTAAAAAGGAAAGAAAGTAAAAAACAAAAAAAAAAAAAAGAACTTTATTTTTTGTTAAAGGAAGTAAAGGGGGAAAAAAGAGAAAAAAGGCAAGATAGATAGATAGATAGATAGATAGATAGAGATAGAGAGAGAGAGAGAGAGAGAGAGAGAGAGAGGGAGAGAGAGAGAGAGAGAGAGAGAGAGAGAGAGAGAGAGAGAGAGAGGGAGACAGACAGACAGACAGAAGACAGACGACAGACAGACAGAAAAACATCACACAGACAACATCAACACAGTCATAATTAGACTGGCGGTCTGGAGGCAACGCACCTGCCTACAAAGCGATGGGATTCGAAGTGTGGGGTGGTTCGAACCCCGTGTAGGCTGAAACTTCTCCCTCATCGAATAGATCATGAGTGGTGGCCTGGGTGCTAGACTTCGGATGAGACGATAAACGAAAGTCCCGTTTGCTACACATATTTAGCACATGTAAAAAAAAAACGCCCACGGCAAAAAGAGAGTTGTTTCTGGCAAAATTCTATATACAAGCCACTGATAGGAAAACAAATACAGGTGCAGACAGCAAACGAAAAATAAAAATAGGTGGCGCTGCTCTTGTAGAGTCGCGCTCTCCCCCAAGAAGAGCAACTAGAATTTTATGCAGAGAAATCTGCCCAAACTTAAAGTGGTATATAACTAGAACTAATACACCTTCAACAAACAGATAGCCAGCCAGCCAGCCAGCCAGCCAGACAGATAGACAAATAGGCAGACAGAAAGACAGAGACAAAGATGCTTCTCTCGACTCCCTTTTTTCTCTTAAAAGTCACAAAGACCGGAGGCAGTCTTCAATACATGTGAACGGTTTGCTAATAAACGAGAGAGGGAGAGAGCAAAACAAAAAAAAGTAACTGCCAAAGACTAGAGCAAGCATTATATTAAGGGACATGTAGGCTGCGTGGCTTTAGGCACATGTGCCCGCAACTCTGATGGCATTGACAGAAGACAAAAAAATGCATGGCAATGATTGCCTGGTAAACAAGGGGATGAGAAAGAAACAAACAGCAATATGTGAAGAGCTTCTGAAGAAGAGGGCGTATTTGTTTATCTGTTTTTTTTTAAAATTCTTTTATATCGAGGCTAATGGAATAAGCACTCATGTGCTTTTTTACATCTAGTCCCCGTGTGTATGCAGTTTTGTAAATCTTGTCATCTGTTCCCACCAGTACCGATGACTTACTCTTAAGAAAAGCGGAAAGGATTTAACATGTGCGTAGATGTTCTGCGTGCATTTGCACACGGGGCCCGGTTTATAGTCTCATACGGAGGACTTTGGGGGAGATGGAGTCAGCACTGTTGTTAACTCCAGGAGAAAAATCCCCTCAAACGGGAATCGAACCCAGGTCGTCAAACTGCGAGAGTAAGTTCTGACCACTAAGCTATCCTCCCCGTAGTGTGGTGGTGTGCCTAGCCGTTGATGCACGTGTCTATAGAAAATTGAGGCATAAGTGGTTTGAAACCCCAGCGTTCGAATCTGGTTTGTTCTCTGGTGTTTCACTAGAATTTGTGATCAAAGAATGACCTTTGATTGTGTGTGTGTGTGTGTGTGTGTGTGTGTGTGTGTGTGTGTGTGTGTGTGTGTGTGTGTGTGTGTGTGTGTGTGTGTGTGTGTTTGAGAGTGTGTGTTAGTTTGATGTAGTGTGTGTGTGTTTGTGTGTATGTGTGTTGTGTGAGAGAGAGAGAGGGAGTGTGGGAGATGAGAGAAGGAGGGGAGAGAGGAGTGAGGAGAGATGAGAGGGAGAGAGAGAGAGAGAGAGAGGGAGAGAGAGAGAGAGGAGAGAGAGAGAGAGAGAGAGAGAGAGGAGAGAGAGAGAGAGAGAGAGAGAGAGAGGAGAGAGAGAGAGAGACAGACGAGACAGACAGACAGACAGACAGAAAGAGACAGACAGACAGACAGACAGACAGACAGACAGACAGACAGACAGACAGACAGACAGAAGACAACAGAAAGACACAGAGAGACAGAGAAGACAGAGAGACAGAGAGCGGTAGGAGAGGGGGAGGGGGTAGGTGGGTTGGTGGAGAAGGAGCAGGTGGTGGGAGGGGGGTGAGAAGGTAAGTGGTTGTGGGTGTGCAAACAAAATTGAGTTACAATCAAGACATTTATTGGAGCATGAGCCTAACATTACAGCTGAAGAAGAAAAAACAAGAGTTACAAAAATTCCCCAAGCAAAATTCGTTTGAAAATCACATGCCTGACAAAATAAAATAACAAAAGTCCAGCTGGATTATGTGATTTGTTAATGACAATGTAGAAAGAGATACAAGATTCAGCGCTATATAAATCCCATAATTATATTATTATTATTAAGGTCCAGAAAGCTGTAGTTCTTACAAAATTAAACCAAAATAGAATTGAATGTATACGAAAAGAACCACCCCTCCAAGCAAAGACAAACACATAAAAAGCAGTTTGAAGAAGGAATGCTACAAAAAAAAAAAAGTGCAAAGGAGAAGAAAAAGACAAAGAACAATGACAACAATACTGAAGATTATAGACACAATAGTGATAGGAATGTAAATAACACTAAAACCACTAATAAAATGGTAATGATAGTACTGATAATAATGATAACAAAATAATGATACTGGTGATGATATTGATTATGGTGATGATGATGATGATGATGATGATATGAGTGATGATGAGATGATGATGATGATGTGATGATGATGATGATGAAGATGATTGATGAATGCTGCTGCTGCAACTGCTGCTGCGGCAGCGGCGGCGGCGCCTGCTGCTGCTGATAATGTTGATAGTGATGGTAGTTACAACGATACTAATGATTCTGATAAATGTTGAAGACAGCTCAAAGCAAAACTCTCTTCACCCAGACGCGCTAAAAGACAACAAGCCTGCAAAACATCGATAACAGCCAGGCTTCAGACCAACGTGTGACTGAACACAAAGTGGGATTATCAAAGCAGGGCCCCCAGTTCACAATGACACACGCCACAGCTACAAGCAAACCCCAGGTGGTCTGCAGGTTTGAGGTCTGCTGGTGCCAGATTACATTACCACTCTTTAAACATGGGTTTTCCCCTGTTGGGCCCGGCTTATATATTAGATCAGTGCAACACGCGTGCATGCACACGCAGGCATGCATATGAGCACATACGCACCGCGTGCACACACACATATTCACACGCACACACACACAGACACACAGACACACACACTTACACCACTTACACACACTTACACACACACACACACACACACAACCAACACACACACACACACACACACACACATATGCACGCACACACGCGTGCTCGTGCACACAGAGGTAGAGAGACATAGGCGGAGAGAGAGAGAGAGAGAGAGAGAGAGAGAGGAGAGAGAGAGAGAGAGAGAGAGAGAGAGAGAGAGAGAGAGAGAGAGAGAGAGAGGAGAGAGAGAGAGAGAGAGACAGACAGACAGACAGACGACAGACAGACAGACAGACAGACAGACAGACAGACAGACGGACAGAGATAGACAGAGACAGACATACAAACACAGACAGACAGACAGACAGAGATGTATAGAGAAAGACAGAGTAAGAGAGACATACAGACACAGAACACAGATACAGACAGACAAACAGACAGACAGAGTTACACAGAGGGAGACAGAACGAAAAGTGAGAGAAAGAGGAAAAGAGACAACCGGTACTAAGAAAACAGAGAGAGAGACAGAGAGTGACAGAGACAGACATACAGACAGACAGAGACAGAAAGATATAGACAGAGAGTGGTTTGCCTTGAAATCTTCCTCATTATTCTGATAGATGGAGCACACCTCAACACTGATTATCGATTTTCTCCCTAGAATGAACACCATTAACTGGCTGAACATTGAGAGCAGACAATGTACCCCCTAAAGCGGAAACAGCTGAGTTCAATCACGCTTACGCTTCAATGGTGATGGGATAGCCTAGTGGTTAGAGCGTTTGCTCTTGCGATTTGATGGCCCGGGGTTCGCGTCACTACCGAAACGAGACGCTGGTCCAAGGTGGTTTTTCATTAGAGTCAACACCAGGACTGACTCCATTGCCCTGAAAGTCTTTTAAGATGAGAGTGTAAACTGAGGCCCTATATCCCACGCGTGCAGAGCATCTCGCGCATACTTTGAACCCCATTCTGCCTTTCAGAAGAGTGGTCCATTTGCGCTAGTAAGAACAAATGGCAAAAAGGTGCTTAAAAACTATTAAAAAATAGACGCACACTGATGACGTGTATATATATATGTATATATATTATAATATATATATAAAATATATATATATACATATACAATATATAAAATCCTCGAAGTTGGAATACAGCTACTTAAAATGATGGGCAAAAACAGTTGCCGACGCAAAAATTCACTATTTGTACACCTATCACTCTAGCCGGAGTAACAAAACAAAACTTGTACTTTTCTCTTCCTCTCCTCCTCCTCCTCCTCCTCCTCCTCCTCCTCCTCCTTCCTTCCTCCTCCTCCTCCTCCTCTCCTTCTTCTTCTTCCTTCTTCTTCTTCTTCTTCTTCTTCTTCTTCTTCTTCTTCTTCTTCTTCTTCTTCTTTCTCCTTCTCTGGCACTTGTACATATTGTAGAAAGTGGTCTTAAAATGTGTGACAAGAAAACTTTATATCTTTGCAATATTTAGAAAGGGAATGTTTTAGCATTTTGTACAATCTACACCGTTCAACCGAGATCAATCCAGACTGAAATGAAAAAAGAAAAAAAGAAAACGAATATTCATGTAAAAAGAAAAAAACAATAAACAAAACAAAACAAAAATCCAACAAGAGTGCAAAGTAACCATTCATTCCATAAACTAGCTCAAGGACAAATGAAAATGCAACATGAGAAGAAAACGGAATCATGTTTTGAATGCAATGCAAATGAATAATGCATACACAGATATCAACTCCATATTTTTTCGCATATAACCATGGGTGTTTAAGCATACATTAATTTAATATTCTGTAACAAAGACGCATGTTTTTTGGTGTGTGTTTTTTCAAACAGCAGCGCATCTGATAATATCTGATCGCCTCATAAAATCATATGAATGTGTATGCATATGAAAGTCTGTGCGTATGCGTGTGTGCATATCAGTGTATTGTGCACAAACATACGTATAAAGTATACGGCATCAAGATCTCATATATATATTCTTACGGCAGCCAGAAACAAAGTTTACATAGCATAATGTTCTTGTCATGAAATCTGGAAGACGGGATAGCCTAGTGGTCAGAACATTGCGCTCGCAATTTGACTACCCGGGTTGGATTACCGGTCGAGGGATTTTTCCTCTGGAGTTAACATCAGTGCTTGCTCTATTCCCCCCAAAAGTCTTTCGGATAAGACTAAAAACCGAGGCCCCGTGCGTGAACGCACGCAGAACATCTTGCACACACATTAAATCCTGTTCTGCTTTACGTAAGAGTAGGCCATCGTGTGCCGGTGGGAACAGATGACATTTACAAAACTGCATACACACAGGGACTGGATGTAAAAAAGCATATGATTGCTTATTTCATTATCCTCGATATAAAAGAATAAATGAAATGAAAATGAAATGAAAAATGGAAATAGCAGACAGGACTGAAGTATGCTTTTTTTTTGCAAGGAAAGGTGGTTATCTTTTTATTTGTTCGTTTGCTTCTTTCCCCCGTGGGTATGACGGGGCCCTGTCAGTATGTTTACCATCCCTACCTTCTGGAAATTCTGTGCTAAAATTCCCTCTTTTCTATCCCTCTTTTTTATACATATATCTCCCTCGTTTCTTTTTCTTCTTCCTGTTATTTTCTTCTTGTCAGTTTTCTGCCTTTTTGTCTATTTTCCTACCTGTTTTTCAGAGCGATTTAAGATAAAACAGTTTCTCTCCCTCGACGAAATCGAATGTACTGGGTCTGACTGGTCCGATACTTAGCACCGCAACGCATTTTTGCTTATATGACAGACAATGAAAACTTGCTGTCTGAGTATTCGACGACGAAACAGGAGTTTACTTGGTTTTGTTTCTTTTTTACTTATTTTCTCTGTCTGTCTGTCTCTGTCTGTCTGTCTGTCTGTCTGTCTGTCTGTCTGTCTCCCTCTTCTCTCTCT
>CM060317.1:9061212-9073712 GCA_030674155.1 Stramonita haemastoma
GCTTAAACAGAACTGGACAACGCAATACATCCCTTGCGAAAGGAACGGTTTTTATACCACAGATGTTTTGTGATTTAGATGGATCTATCATCCCATAATCTACCAAACTACATACAAGAAAGGAACGTCTGTGTGAAAGACCATTGTCTCTTCCACTATAGATTCTCATGGCACCTTCAATTGCCATAGAGCACCATTCTTACTATTTCCACCTCTTAGGCCACACAGACAGAATTAAAAGAAAAAAAAACCCACCCCACTCTGTTTTAAGCTCCAATTCCTTCCAGCAGCCATTTTCCATTTAGTCTTTATGTCCATGGTCATCTCTGCCACTGTTCGTGCCTATCCACTTAGCAGGTTTTCCACTGTTGAAATCCCTCTCTGCCTCCTGTCTGACATGACCCACTTAGCATGGGATTCTCTAGTTACTTAATAGTTATGCAATACAATGATGATATCATAATTATGTTTTACAATGTTGAAGGAATTGCAATGGTTACCTGCACGTGTTTTCCTTCACTTCTCTTTGCAGTTAATACATAATTATATATATATATATATATATATATTATATATATATATATATATATATATACATACATACATACATACATACATACATAGAGATAGATAGATAGATAGATAGATAGATAGATAGATAGATAGATAGATAGATAGATAGATAGATAGATAGATAGATAGATAGATAAAGAAAGAGATATATAAAGAGAGAGAGAGAGAAAGAGAGAGATGAGAGGAGAGAGAGAGAGAGAGAGAGAGAGGAGAGAGAGGGGAGAGATAGATAGATAGATAGATAGATAGATAGATAGATAGATAGATAGATAGATAGATAGATAGATAGACAGAAAGAAAGAGAAAGAAAGAAAGAAATAAAGAAAAAGAATAGAAAGAAAGAAAGATAGATAGATAGATAGATAGATAGATAGATAGATAGATAGATAGATAGATAGATAGATAGATAGATAGATAGACAGACAGATAGATAGATAGATAGATCATCTGAAAGCTTCTTTAATCTTAAACAAACAAGTAATATTTGGAAAAGCAAAGGAGAAGGCTATTGAGGTGGAGTTCACTTGTGGAAGTCTCAACGGATTTGTGTTTTCTTCTTTGTAAACACTCAGACAGCAACTGCTGTTGTCGGCCATATGATAGAAATGCGCTGTGCTGTTGTTGTTCAGCAACTGACATGTCATGCCTAGCGAAATCGTATCCACCGAGGGATAGAATCACCCTCGTTCAGATCTTTCCGGAAAAAAAAATAGGCAAGAAAATCGACCAAGAAGGCAGACAATGTACAACAAAAAAGAGGTGACAGAAAGAGAAAGGAACAAGGCAGAAACAAAGAAAAGGAATACAAAAGAGGGAATTCCTAGTACAGAACGTTCAGAAAGTGGGAACGCTATTTACACTAACAAGCCTCCCTGCATCTCCAGGGGGGATAGAAACATGTCTGAAAGCTCCTTTTCACACAGACAGGTGGGGTGAGAGAAAGTAGACGGGGAGGAGAATGTTAGGGAGGTGGAGTTCGCGCGCGCGCGCACACGCGCGCGCTCGTTTGTGTGTGTGTGTGTGTGTGTGTGTGTGGTGTGTGTGTGTGTGTGTGTGTGTGTGTTGTGTGTGTGTGTGTGTGTGTATGTATGTATGTATGTATGTATGTATGTATGTAAGTATGTATGTATGTATGTATGTATGTATGTATGTATGTATGTATGTATGTATGTATGTATGTATGTATGTATGTATGTATGTATGTATGTATTTTCGCGGGTGCGTGTGTGTGCGTGTGCCATTGTGTGTGCGTGCGTGCGTGCATGTGTGCATGTGTGTGAGCATGTGTGTGTATGTGTGAGTCAAATCAAATCAAATCAAATCAAATTTTTATTTCCAGATGGTACATTGAATAAGCATTGATTTGATTTTTTGCATCAAGTCTGAGCGTGAGTCTGTGTGTGTGTGTGTGTGTGTGTGTGTGTGTGTGTGTTGTGTGTGTGTGTGTGTGTGTGTGTGTGTGTGTGTGTGTGTGTGTATGTGTGTGCGTGCGTGCACACGTAGTGTGACGTGAGTGTGTGTGTGTCTGTGCGTAGTTTTGAGTGTGTGTGTATTTTGTGTGGGTGTATGTATGTGAGTCTGTGTGTTCAAATTCACTTAATGTATTTTCACAAATGTGGTATTAGACGGGGGGAGTCTGTGTGTGTGTGTGTGTGTGTGTGCGCGCGCGAGCGCGTACGTGCATGCGTGCGTGCGTGCGCGCGTGTGTGTATGTATGTCTTTGTGTGTGTTTGTGTCAGTGGCTTCCTGCACCTCTCCCAAAAGTCCTTCGGATGAGACTTTAACCGAGGCCCGTGTGCGAACGCACGCAGAACATCTTGCGCACACGTTAAATCCTGTTCCGCTTTTCGTAAGAGTAGGCCATCGTGTGCGGTGGGAACAGATGACAATATTTACAAAACTGCATACACACGGGGACCGGATGAAAAAAGTACATGATTGCTTATTCTGTTATCCTTGATATAAAAGATTAAATAAATAAATAATAATATGAGTCTGCGAGTAAAGGGGATGATGTCTCCTTACATTGAGAGTGTGTCTAATCTCTGAAACCATCAAACAGCAGCGGTGTCTTTCATGGTAAAGTCTTTCGGGAACTGTCTCTCCCCAAAAGAGTCTGGATTCTAAAGAGTCGTCTTGGCAACATTAAAAGAAGATAGAGCTCAGGGCTATGGCTTAAAGGCTATAGACCTGCAGACCTCAGAAAGGTCAAACTATCTACTGAAGGCGGTCAGTGATAAGAATGAGGTTTGGTTACATAGTTACCCCTCTAGAAGTATCGGTCATTAGGTAACAAAGAATGCAATGACAGAATTATTGAATCAAAACTTGCTACAATATTTATCTAGTTGCACAGGTTTAGTATTTGAATTCGATTTTAACGTGATGATGGCCCGGATATGGCTTCTTTGTCTGCGGGGCTATGTACGATATGATTTGATTGGATTGAAAAAATAAAAGTAAATTTATTGGAAAACTTTGTAAAGCAGGTGAGTGAGACATTTTATTTTGTTATTTTTATGTAGAAGTCAGGGGAAAAGGCACTCATGTGCTTTTATACATCAAGTCCTGTGAGTATACAATATTTTTAGTTTTAGTTATCTGTTCCCACCGGTAGACAATGGCCTACTCTTTCGTGTATAAATAATTTATATACTTATACATGCAATGGGGCGAGAGAGAGAGAGAGAGAAGAGAGAGAGAGAGAGAGAGAGAGAGAGAGAGAGAGAGAGAGAGAGAGAGAGAGAGAGAGAGAGAGAGAGAGAGAGACGAGAGAGAGAGAGAAGAGAACAGACAGACAGACAGACAGACAGACAGACAGACAGACAGACTCAGACAGGCAGACAGACAGACAGATTCCAGACAAACAGACAGACAGATAGACAGACTCGGGACAGACCGATAGATGGAGATGGAGACAAGCATTCAGACGGAAGCAATTAGAACTAGGTGGGGGGGGGGATGTAGACAGACAGACGGACATACAGAAAGGAAGACAGACAAGCAAACAAACAGACAAGGACAGAAGAGAAAGCAGACGAACTAAAACAAGGAAAACGTGTTGGGGGAATGGTTCCTCCTCCATCCCCGTCTCGCCTTTCTGTCTCTTTCTGTCTCTCTCTGTCTCTCTCCATCTTGCTGTGTAGAAACATTGCCGCATGACAATTTCCTCTAGGATGTTTACTCTTCTTTCTGGATGATATTGGAGACCCTCTCTGGAATTATGATGCCAACATCACCCCTCCTCCATCCATCATACAGAAGCAGACTTGTGACCATCTACCATGTTATGAGTCGCGTCACACCTGGGGTTACTTTTTACTACCAGCATACCATCACTCTGCATGACAAAAATATCAATAAAAACACTGATTAAAATTCGGAAAATTATAGGGATATTTATTGTCAAATGAAATGCGACACTCCAGGAAATTGCAAATGACTAGTTGACGAATTTTATATCGTAAAATTTGGTGAGGCTGAAGGACTGTGTTTTTAAACGTTTTTATCTAAAACCAAAGAATTTTGCCGTAATGCTTCATTACAGATTAAAATAGAGCTCGTAGTTTTAGAACCCATTAAAATCTCAAAACTGGATTACATGACCCCGACATGCCTAGAATCACTCCTAGCAGAAAAAAGTGGGTCAGGTGTTATGCGACTCATTTCGGCGTAGAGTGTCAGACTCAGGCTCCTCCTCTTTCATCCAAGGATCAGGTAAAAATAGCACAGGAAACTGCCACATTCCTTAGTTGCTTTATCTGCTGTGTCAAGTCAGTGCGCACAATATTGCACGGCAGATGTTGATGCCATCACACACACACACACACACACACATACACACACACACACACACACACACACACCACACACACACACACACACACACACACACACACACACACACAACAACACACACGCACACACACACACACAGACACACACACACACACACACACACACACACACACACACACACACACAACACACACATATCTTGTGCACACGTTAAATCCTGTTCCGCTTTTGGTAAGAATAGGCCATTGTGTGCCGGTGGGAACAGATGACT
This sequence comes from Stramonita haemastoma, assembly GCA_030674155.1. NCBI lineage: Eukaryota > Metazoa > Mollusca > Gastropoda > Neogastropoda > Muricidae > Stramonita > Stramonita haemastoma. The sequence goes on from CM060317.1 coordinate 9,065,855, forward strand.
ATAATTATTTACAAAAACTGCATACACACGGGGACTGGATGAAAAAAGCACATGAGTGCTTATTCCATTATCCTCGATATAAAAAAAGAATAAATAAAGAAATAGATAAATCAATCAATAAATAAATAAATGAAAAACACCTAAAGTTATGTTGCTTTTGGTGATTTTTTGTTAGCTCCGCCTGACTTGTCACCCAGTCGGAAGCAGTTGTATATAACTGTAAAGGCTAACATGCTCTGTCAATAATGTTACCATACTGATGCTTACTACGTGAGTTGTCTTCTGTCCGTCATCAATCTCATCACACCGTGTAAAAGTTTGTAGAATTGTATCCGTCTTCTCTACGAAAGCTGCACATTTCTTCAAAAAATTGATTCTGTGTTGATAGCCCCTTTGTCACATTTCTAGCTGTGTACAATGACAGAGTTCTAAAGAAGGTCTACATTCAGTAAAAGTTCGTGGGTACTTATTTGTATGTGGTGGGGGCGGGAGAGGAGAGAGAGAGAGAGGAGAGAGAGAGAGAGAGAGGAGAGAGAGAGAGAGAGAGAGAGAAGGGAGAGAGAGAGAGAGAGAGAGAGAGAGAGAGAGAGAGAGAGAGAGATAAGGATCCCTGATACAGACATGAATACCATCATTTATCTGCTTTGACTAACTTAGAATGTATACGAACAAAACATATGCTTGAATGTATCTAAAATGTTTGAATATATCTAAAAAGTGATGGCCAAAATGGGAAATTATACTGCGCGATAATTATCATCTGCCCACTGCCCTTTTATATTCACTTTGATATTTGAATCAAGCAGTTTAGAGGATACAAAAAAATATATAGCAAAACAAAAATATTCCTTTATAAACACGGAAAACAAACTGACAAACCAAGCAAAAGAAGTTGCACCCCCAAAAAAAAAAAAACATGACAGGAAAGAAACAAAACTCACACACATTAAAAAGGAGTACAGGAGAAGACACAATTTATCGCGTAGGTGTTCAAAAGCTAGAGTTCATACTTTAGCTAAAAGAATCTCCAGCAGCCCGATGGAGAGAGGAGTCCTTAACCTTTACGCCACTGAAAGCATTGCTGATTGGCTGCGCAGTAATTGCCTCACTTTGAAAGACCAATCCACTCCCGGCGCCGCTTTGCGCACAGCCTTTATGCGCATGCCAACAGCCGTAAATTGAGGTGTCACCTGCTAAAAGGATGCCCTTTTTAGGCCTGCATATTGCATTACTGCTATTTGGGCCCAGTCAATCTGGAAATGTGCCTCCTCAAAGCGTCTGAAAAACTTGACTCAGGAAGAGGAGTGGGAACTTTTGTGCAGTTGAGATTCTGAGATGTTGACATCTTGAAGAAAAATAAAAACAGAGAGAGAGAGAACACAGGGAGGGAGGGGAGAGAGGAGAGAGAGAGAGAGGAGAGAGAGAGAGAGAGAGAAGAGAGAGAGAGAGGAGAGAGAGAGAGAGAGAGGAGAGAGAGAGACAGACAGGACAGACAGACAGACAGAGACAGGACAGAGAGAAGTGTTAAACCCCAATCTGCCTTTTGAAAGAGTAGGCCATTACACGCCAGTAATAGATGTGCGCACAGTCAAACACACCCTTGTAAAAGAATAAGGACACAGTGTTTATACTCTAGGACTGTATCATACAACCACACATGGGCACTGGAAGGGAGGAAGCCTAGTGGTCAAAGCAATGAACTCACAATCTGAGGGTTGGGTTGGAGTTACCATTGAGATGCCTGTTAGAGGAATTTTTCCCCTGAGGATAACATCAAAACCGCCTCCACTCCCGCACAGTTGTGTGGGTGAGAACAGAAACCGAGATGTATACATCCACACCAGAACATTTCGCGCAGACACTAAAATCCATTTCACCTTTCGGAAGAGTAGGTTATTTCGTGACCGTAAGAACAAATGATAGAGTGAAACAAAATTCATGCATACTGATATCTAGTTTGGACGCTGGCCCAAAAGCTGGAATGCGGCTGCTTTAAGGGTGGGAAAAGGGTTACAAACTCAAAATCTCACCATTGGTGATGCGTTGATATCTAGGCCAAGAACCTCTCACGCAAATAAAATTGTAAAAAAACCCACCCAGAGCATACAATCCCCTCCCCCCTAAAAAGAATAAAACTGAAATCAAACACGCCTACTACAGCAGTTTGCATGACAATTGACATAATAGGCGTATGTGTAAATACAAGTGTCTCTCTCTCAGTCTTTCTGTCTCGTCTCTTTCCCTGTGTGTGTGTGTGTGTGTGTGTTGTGTGTGTGTGTGTGTGTGTGTGTGTGTGTGTGTTGTGTGTGTGTGTGTGCAAATGAAGCAACTACCAAGTCCGGAAAGGTGGAGAAAAACTCTGAATATTACAATGCAAGGGTTTGAAACAAAGTCAAGTCAAATTTAAAGCTATTTCTTAAATTTTCAGATGATACGTTGAATAATCAAAACATTGTTTTTTTCATGCCATATATGCAATAAAGATCTGTAACAAAAATAATGAAATGATGATAACGTTGATGACGATAATCATATTACAATAAGAAATATCACGATGTTTATAATGTTACCATTTGAAATTAAAACGTTGAAGTTGAGTTTGACCTTTTCCCACATGCACACACGCACACAAGCGCACGCAAGCGCACACACGCGCGTACACTACCAGCAACTTGAGGTTTTACTATGTGCACATTTATGAGCTTGTTTTTTTTCGGCTGTATTAAGCGACATTTTTTGTGTGGTCTTATGATAACCCAAAACGATGAAGTAAATCTGGATAATTGTTAAACTTGGAATCACAGTTGTCGTTACATGTCTGAAGTTAATTGTGTGATGTAAAAATGAATTTTGGAAAGTACTACCTTGCTGTTAACGCTTGTTTTGCAACATTTATTAGCTATCAAACTAAATGAGTCAAATATACTTTTGCGGTATGCCAAACGCTTTTGATTATTATTGCTATCAATATGTGTATGTATATCATTCACATGTTCTAAATCTGTTTAAAACAATTGTGATCTGTTGCTTTGTATGGTTTTGTGTCCAGAATATTATCCTTGGTATTCTCAAATTATGGCTATGGTGTGACATGACTCTAGAGTCTTTAAATATATTTTCTACCACAAATAGATATGCTTCATTCATTATGAACTAATGTGCTGTAGTTTGACCTGTAAATTTAAATTAATAAAAAAAAAAATAACTACCATCCCTACTGTGTCCACGGGTGTAAAACACAATCGGAATCTTTTTGTGCAAAAACAATCTAAACTTTGAATGTTGTTTAGAAATTCACTGGAGAATTACAAAACCCAAACCTGCCTACTGATTTGATTTTATTCTTTCAGGGAGGATTTCGCTGAAAAGAAAGAACCAGCTAGTTTTCTGATAATAGTTAAAGGTTACAACCTATTTGAAAGTATTCAAGATTTAAAAAGTTTTCAACAAGAACCGTGACATCGAAAATGTAAAAAATATGTGTTAGAGACGCAGACAGACATGTAGAGAGCAGCTCTTAAACTTTGAGCCACTGAAAGCATTAGTGATTGGCTGTGAAATAACTGCCTCACTTTGAAAGACCAATTGCATTCCGGCGCCGTCATATACTCAGTCTTCATGCAGACGCCGGCAGTTGCAGTAGATTGCGGCGTCATCCGCTAAAAGGATGCCTTTCTTCCAGATCAAAATAATAGCATTGCTTCTTTTCATGGCCAAGTCATCCTGTAAAAATATCCATTGATAAAAGCTTGGCAAGGTGACTGAGAGAGAGAGAGAGAGAGAGAGAGAGAGAGAGAGAGAGAGAGAGAGAGAGAGAGAGGAGAGAGAGACAGAGACAGACAGACAGACAGACAGACAGACAGACACACACACACACACACACACACACACACACACACACACACACACACAACACACACACAGGCAGACAGACAGACAGACAACAGACCGACAGACACACAGACACACAACAACACACACATACAGACACACAGACGGGCAATAAAAGAGACCAGAAGCATCTCCAGGTACATAGAAATAGATTTTATATAAAAAAGCATATGTAGAAAGAAAAGAAGAAAGAAAAGAGGGAAACAAAGAGAGAGAGCTATAAAGTTTGAAAGAAAGAAAGCAGAAAATAATATAAAACAAAACCCGCCGAACAAACAAACAAACATACAGGCATACATACAAAAGCTCACAAATACGAAAGAGTGACAAAAAAGCAATAAGTAAGCTAGCAATCAAATCAAACAGTTAATCAATTAACAAAGCAACCACCAACCAAGCAACTAGCCAGCCAACCACCAGCCAACCAACCAAAGAACCAACGAAGCAACTAACCCACAATCCAGCTAGACAACTAACCAACCAACCAACTAACCAACAATCCAATTAATTAGCCAATAGCAAGCCAACCAACTAACTAACCAACCAAGCACCAACCAACCAACCAACAAACTAACCATTCAACCGACCAACCAGCCAACCAACCCAACGAACCAACCAACCAACACAACCAGCCAACCAACACAGCCATCCAAGAAACGGGCATTGCCTTACCGGGACTGTGACAATGTGGTTTTCATCAGGGGCAGGTACACAGGACAGGTAGTTCACTTTGTCGGCCCAGGTCCCGTTCTGCTGGCAGTAGTATGTGGCGTTTTCTGCAACATTGTATAGACACAATTATAATTGCGTTCGTTTTTAGAATATGCTTTAGAAATATGTATGTATCACGTGTGCGTGTGTGTATATGCTTACACACATATACGTTGAACAACGCTCTCACGTGCGCGCGCGACACACACCCCACACACACACACACACACACACACACACCACACACACACCACACACACCCACACATCACACACCTCTCTCTCTGTCTCTCTGTCTCTGTATCTATCTCTTTCTGTCGTCACTGTCTCTTTCTCTCTCTGTCATCTCTGTCTCTCTGTGTTTCTCTCTCTTTCTCTTTTCTCTCTCTCTCCTCTCTCTCTGTCTCTCTCTGTCTCTCTCTGTATCTCTCTCTATTTCTCTCTCTCTCCTCTATCTCTCTCTCTCTCACACACATAAACAAACACACATAATCACACAGAGACACATACACATACGCACGCAACACACATAATCACATACACATGCATACACAAACACTTTTAATGCTGATGTGGACGACGAATGGGTCGCAAAAAACTCTGATAGAAGCCAAATGTTTACATGCATTCAATATAGATCTAAGTACCGTCAACATTATACAGCTTCTTTTTGATGATCATTTTTATGTATATACTGCAAAGGAAAAATATCCAAGATAAAAATGTGCATTCGTACTTCTACCAAGAAAAATCGTAATATGTTTAATCTGAACCGAACATGCACAGACATGGTTTGAGCTTAAGACTTCAAAACCTTTAAGAGCTAGAACCTGTCTCCTCCGCCATTCGGCAGTAGCATTCAACCAGAAGAACCAGAACACCAGCAGACGACAGAAACCTGACAGAGAAAAGGCAGCCTTCCATCTGAAATGGAAGAACTGCAGAGTGAATGGCAGCGTGGGGTCATTTCCGGTCTAGACACACGGCGAGAAAACCGCCACACGTGAAGCGGAAGTGACAATGAACAATGGAAGCGGAAAGGATGAACGGAAGCGGAAAAAGAGGCAGGGAAGGGGCTTTTTTCCTGTGGTCTCATTAGCAGTGGTAGCCGTCTATTAGTTGTTGTGCCTCTTGTGTCTTGATTTGACTTTTATGCTGTGTACTAAAATGTACTGAGTGCCTGAGTGAGGGGGGAGCAGAGGGGCTAAGCTGGGGTATATTCTGTTCCTATGCTTTTAAATTCGAAGGTCATTGACTTGAATCTCAGCAACAACCGATGTTTTGAATTAGGGTTCTTAGCAATCTTCCAGACCTGCAATACCAGGCCTTCTGTTATTTTTCTTCCCTTCATTGTCATGTCAAAAGTTGATAAACTACAGAAGCATAAAGTTAACTACCGTGCATCTGCAACTTTTCAGTTTGTTATGTCTAACTACTGACCAAGCATTAGATTCGATGGGTTTGTCATCATATGTGTGGAGTAATGCATAAGTAGTGTTTCAAACGTAGTAAGACTTTTTCAGAAAATTCCAAAACTGAAACATATGCACGGAAGTGATTGAAGATTTTTCTTGCAATTTTATCAATACACAGAGTTTACATCTATCCCAGGCAAAAAGCTTTATCACTTTTTAAATTAAGCTCTAATATAAGCAAACAGAGATCACACAACTAACTTAAAAAAAAACAAAAAACTACAAACGCCATCGAGCCATAAATGGAAACCACCTGACCATTGAAAAAACGCAAACTAAAGTGGTAGGGGTATGACACACAACTGGCCAAACTGTTCTACAGGAACAGTACAAGTAGAGAGCGGATGACATAGAAAGCTAAAAACCGTGAGGAACAGAGAAAGCAGGCTGAACATCTTTAATGGTGCACAAACGGCCTACTAGACTACGGGAAAGTTGAAAGTGAAGGTAAAGGTGAATTTAGGCCTAGTGCCAAGATGCTAGTCCAACATCAATGCTTTGAAATCTTATGGCAATATCGTCTTCAGCCATGAAAACTTGTTATCCATAACAATAATTACGCATTCTCTTTTAAAGGAAAAGACATGAACAAGTGGGAGCACTGATGACTAAGTGACGTGATATTTGAAAGTACACATACCCACAAACTTCTCAACCAGAATTTCTTCCACTCTTAAGTTGGTTGAGTGAAACATAGTGCATAGTTATTCTGGATGATTCTCAGGGCGTTAACATGCTAGGGAACGTGCAACATCCACAGCAAACACAAAAGGGTATGCACTTAAAATGATGAGATCATGAATAATCATAATGCTGCTGACTATGGTGAGGAGAAGCAAGAGGAGAGGAACTGAGAGGAAGAAGAGGTAGGAATGGTGATGCCAACATTGATATTCTGTTCTTGTGTCTCTTGGTCCTTTTTGCTACTTTTTTCTCATTTTCTTGTTGTTGTTGTTGTTGATGTTATTAATGTTGTTGTTGTTGTTGTTTTTGCTGCTGCTCTTGTCCTTGTTTTTGTTCTTCTTCTTGCTCTGGTGTGCGTGCATGGGTGCATGCGCGTATACATACATACATACATACATACATACATACATACATACATAAACATACATACATACATACATACTACATACATACATACATACATACATACATACATACATACATCACACATACATACAACATATACATACATACATACATACATACTATATATATAATATATATATATATATATTATATAGATCTATATATATATAGATCATATATATATATAATATATATATATATGTATATATATATATATATGTATATATATATAAATTATGTAATATGTATATATATATATATACACATGTAATATGTATATATATATATATATATATATATATATATATATATATTTATGTAATAATATTATATATATTATATTTATTATATATTTATATATGTACATGTGTGTGTATGTGTATGTGTGTGCGTATATATGTACGTATGTGCGTGTGTATATGCATCTCTGTGTGTACGTATATGTTGTCTGCGTGTGTGCGTGTGTGTGTTTGTGTGTATTTATGTGTGTACGCACGTGCCCGTGCGCGCACGTGTGTGTGTGTGTGTGTGTGTGTGTGTGTGTGTGTGTGTGGTGTGTGTGTGTGTGTGTGTGTGTGGACAGTGACCAAGACAGACAGACAGACAGACAGACAGGCAGAGGAAGCAGGCGGGCAAAGGCCCATTCAGTGAACAACTGATCACAGGCCAGGCAGGGCAGGAAGGAAGCCAAAC
>CM060317.1:9088712-9096212 GCA_030674155.1 Stramonita haemastoma
TACCTGCCCTCTTGAGGGCCAGGAAAGGGAAAGGTAAAGGAGAGGAGATGGGCGCCGCTCTCAAGATGCTGGCCCCTAGAGAGGCTAAAGTTTCCGATGCCTCCCTCCCCTATGACCACAGAGGTTATGGAACACCTTTACCTTTTGCCTTTTAGTTCCTAGTCAGGGCAAGGGCTGGGAGACAAAAGTATGTGGTTGCTTATCTGTCACTCTTGAAAAATAATGATCATTTCTACATTTATTCATTCATTCTTTCTGTGTATTTTCATATCATTATCTGTCAATTTTCTCGTCTGTTTGTCTTTATGGATCTGTCTCTCTTTGTCTGTCTGTCTGTCTGTCTGTCTGTCTGTCTGTCTGTCTGTCTGTCTGTCTGTCTGTATGTATGTATGTATGTATGTATGTATGTGTCTTTGTGTCTGTGTCTGTCCGTCTGCCACTGTTGTGTGTGTGTGTGTGTGTGTGTGTTGTGTGTGTGTGTGTGCGCGCGCTCGCGCGCGCGCGCGCGCGTGTGTGTGTGTGTGTGTGTGTGTGTGTGTGTGTGTGTGTGTGTGTGTGTGTTGTGTGCGTGTGCGTAAGTATGTGTTGTGTGTGTGTGTGTGTGTGTGTGTGTCTGTGTCTGTGTGTCTGTGTGTCTGTGTGTCTGTGTGTCTGTGTGTCTGTGTGTCTGTGTGTCTGTCTGTCTGTCTGTCTGTCTGTCTGTCTGTCTGTCTGTCTGTCTGTCTCTCTCTCTCTCTCTCTCTCTCTCTTCTCTCTCTCTCTCTCTCTCTCTCTCTCTCTTCTCTCTCTCTCTCTCTCTCTCTCATCTCTCTCTCTCTCTCTCGCTTGTTTCTCTTGGTGGTTGTGTGTAGAGTGACGATGATGGTTGTTGTGAGTGGATGTGGTAGTGTTGTTAATTAAGACATGAAAGACCCCCTCTCCTCTGTGGTTTTCTTAATCTAATCTACACAGTCCTGCAAAGCGTATGCATTAGAGCTTCTTATCAGCTGGAAAAGCATTCTTTAATCATTTCAAAAACCTTATTTTATTAGAAAAAAGGTAAAGGAACAAAATCCGTCCTTTTATTTGCATATAAAATAGACAGTCAAAGAAAAGGTCAATGCTTTTACTATTCTTTGATATACACAGTGTTGCTAGCAGTGTAGCTTTAGTACGGATGATCAACAGGGTTTACCATGTGAAGATTATTCTAAAACCTTTGTGAATCAAAGAGCTCAGAGCGAGTTTGATATAAACATGTATTATTTGACTTGATAGTTCACTGCAAAGATCTTTAAATATGTGATGGTTTGGTTGCTGTGGTGGTTATGGCAGGGAAGGTGGTAGTGATAATGCGGTGGAGTAGTGCTGTGTGGTGGGGTGGGTAGCTAAACTCTGAACTCCCCTGCTTGCCTCATGTAAAGGATAGAGAATGTACAGGTTTTAGTGCATTGTGATGTTCTTCATTACATTGTACGGTTGTTGAGTGGTTGTACACTTGTCTGAGGGCACTTTGCAGGTAAACTCAGACCACCTTTGAATGACCTGTAAAACGCGATTGCTTAAATGGCAAAAGAGGTCCCACAAAAACACGTTGGAGTATGCTGTATTTATGTGCCAAAATACAGAGTATGCTATATTTCTGTGCCAAACTACATCCATCTCCTTTGATTCCTCTTCCTGTAGTGGTACAGGTTGGCAATGATCCTTTTATGGAAGTGCATGGGCTTTGAGACTACTTGACAAGGTGGTACTCTACGCTTACTGTCATAATACATCCCAGCGTCAACCAACCCGAGAGACATAGACACCTGCAGTGTTGGTAAGATAATTTGAGCAATAATCTCAAACTCGCATCCATACAGTGTTTGAAGCTCGACTGTGTGGTCCCAGTCTACCTAATGAACCCGCAGTACACTGACACTGGGTAGGCGTTGGCCAGTCATAAAAATCCCTATGACTCTTCTGAGATTCGAACTCGCGACCCCGCGACCCTACAGTCCGTAGCCCAAGGCGCTAACCACTGCACCATGTTGACTGGTCTAAGGATCCCACTAGGCTGTAGTAAGCTGTCCCATACTCTGCCATGTAGTGCTGTAATATCCTTTCAGGATTTGCAAAGTAGTAGGTCGTAAATGTATTTTACCGTATATCGTATGTGTCATACGTCATTATGTTTTGTGGAGTCATTTTTGTTTTACTGTGTTAAATTTCTGTATTCTTTTGTATATTGCAAATTGAAAACTGCTCCTTTTCATGTTTATTTGTGATTCATATTTGTAGTAATCGGATCTAAAGACCACAATATTTTTGTTATGCCGCTAGCGGAATAATCCCACGAGCTAAAAGAAACATACCCAACAATATTTCGAGTCTAACATGTCCACACAAAACACAAAAGCAAGCTGTCACCTTCATAATCCATTTTATTATTTGTTTTCCTGCTATTAATTTTCACTCGTTTTGTCCTTCTTCCCGTCACCCTGGTGCTTTTAGTATTTGTAGAAGCACAATATCAGCAATACCTGTCATGATTTCCTGAATTTATTTCCATCCATTATCATAAAACATCTACATAAAAGCCTTTACCATAAAGCTAGAAATAATACACTTTGATCATTCTAACAGCATACTTTGATCAGAAAAAGCACACAAATACAAAATATTCATCGGTTTATTTGCTAGTAAAAGACACAGTCAAAAGGCCAAAGCTTTCATCATTCTTTGATGATCACCATTTGTCCAGCAGTGCAGAGGGTATGTTGGTGTTAAGAGGTTTGATGTTGAGGGCATTATCACAAAAGGAGAGAGGTACAGGGTTCAAGGCTGATTCAGTATGCAAGATCACACGCGACAAGGCGAACAGAGGGTGAATGATTTATTGAAGTAATAATAGCAGTGCTACGATATTTTTGTTAGTGGTGGTGATGGTGGTGGTGATAATTGCAGTGGTACGTGGTGAAGTGTGAGGTGGTTTTAGGGGGAGGGGAGGGGTTAGCTGTGGAAGTCCCTGTCTGATATTAGGAAAGCCTTATATAATGTGATATTATGTTGTGCTAATCTGCCAGGAATTGTATGGGGCTGTGTCTCGGTGTGTTTTGCTCTAGTTTGTTGTGTTGCATTATACAGCATTTTACAAGATTGTGCTCTGCTGTGCTTTGTTGTGCTGCTATGTATTGCCCTGTACTGTGTTGTATCGTACTGTGCTACTCTGTAATTCCATCTACTAGAATGTAACACATTAAGCAATACTCTATTGCGCTTCGATTATAAGTTATTATGTTAATAAACAATTTTGTATTAATTCTTATCGCAATGAAATCTGATATTATGTTAATGAAAAAATGCTTTTGCTTGTTTACTTTCACAGAGATGTGATTCTGGTAACCTAAATATGGTCTGTTTCTTTACTTTTTCCATACATTTTATCAACCTGTCGCTGCATCAGAAGAAGCTGCTAATGTATATTTTTTTTCTCCCTTCAAAAGATTTACTGAGGCAATATAGCATCATTTCAAGTTTAAAAAGCCAAGCATGCCTTCACTTCCTTGATCATTTTTTTTTATGTCCTTGTTTATTTTCGTGACAAAAGAGAGAATATGGACATGTCACGAAATGAGAGGACTTGTAAACACAATACTGCAAGGCACTGTCCAAAGAGGAAGAAAAAGAGGCAGACCAAGGAAGAGGTGTGGGGGGGGGGTGCAAAATCAGCGAATGGACAGGCCTAGAACTCAACAAAACCCTGAGAAAGGCAGAAGAGAGAGTGGAATGGAGGAAACTAGTTGTCAAGTCTTCCGGGATGCCTCCACGGTCGCCAGACTACGCCATAATTCTGATTCTGCTGCATTATACTGTTTTGTATTCATATTTCTGAGTTACATTGTAAGGTGTATTTTACAGAACAACACAGTTTTGTTTAATTTAGTTCATTTGTTACCTTATACGATTTGCATAAAAGAGAAGGTTTTGTTTGCATGATTTGCTCTTAAGTTGACTGATTACACTTGGAACTTAAATATGTCAGCTGTTATATACGTTTAGTAAGCCAGTAGAGATGCTATACCTTGCTCACGATGCCTTGTTTTCTGCTTAATATGCTTATTCTTTTTGTGTTCGTCTTGCTGCATGTCAAATATCTTGTTATTCCCATCATCTCCTTTATCCTATCTTTTTAGCATGTCTCACCAGAAATGTTTCGATTATCTAAACCTAATTCATAGCAATGTTTATTTAGCATTTGTACCAGAAACCTTTCCATCCAAGCCAAAAAAACAACAACCCACCTGTCTGTAATTCATTCCAGAGCCTCTTGTGATCAGACTAAAAACATGAATAGATGAAAAGACGCATTTTCGTGGTTTTATTTTCCACACAACACATAGCCACAGGTTTGGGCCGATCTTTGATGTGAGCCCTTTTACCTGGGGTGCAGTGCTGATGTGGATGTGAACAGGTTGGATAGGTGGGAGGACTATTCTCTCAGTCTGGGGAGTCAAAGAGCTCAGTGCTGATTCAGTATGCACGCTCACAAGTCCCTGTGGCTATAAACTGCCATAGAACACTGGGCTGGTAGCGGTAGTGCTGGTTAATATTAGGGTGGTGGTGGTGGTTGTGGTGGTGGTGGTGGTGATGGTGAATGTTAGGGTGTGTGATGGTGGGTGGTGGTGGTGAAGGTGGTCGTGAATATATGGTGGGTGGTGGTGGTGGTGGTGGTGGTGGTGGTTGTGGTGTGGTGGTGGTGATGGTGCGTGTGTGCGTGTATGTGTGTGTGTGTGTGTGTGTGTGTGTGTGTGTGTGTGTGTGTGTGTGTGTGTGTGTGTGTGTGTGAGTGTGAGTGTGTGTGTGTAAATCATTCAATTTATAAAAATGTTATGTTATTTTTTTCAAATATTTGGTATGTTTTATGTAATTTGTTATTGGTAGTATTTCTTTCCCCTCTCCAACAGGGATATTAATTAATTTTTTCCCTTTTATCAAAATGTATGATTTATATGGCTTACCTTATTGATAGATGGTGGTGGATTGATGTTTTCAGTTGTTTATCTCATTATGTTCTCTTCTTTGCTATTTATCTATTAGCGCATTTAGTATTATTTTTTATAATCAAAATCATCATTTCATCGTGATTTCTGATTTTCGCTTTCTGAATGTGTGCATTTTTATTACCTTATTATGTATAGCGTCCTTATTTTTTGTATGTTTTTTGGTACTGGGTATAGTTTCTTGTTCTTGGTATTTCATTATTTTTGCTATTGTCTAGTTTAAGGAGTTTGCTTTTAATCTTGATTTTATCCAGGATAAGGGCGGGGACTGGATGTAAAAAAGCACACGAGTGCTTATTCATTATCCTCGAATATAAGAATTTGCCTTGCCTTGCCTTGCCTTACCTTGCCTTGCCTTGCCTTGCCTCTCTCTGTCTGTCTCTGTCTCTGTCTGTCTGTTTGTCTGTCTCTCTCTCCCCTTCTCTTTCTCTTCTTCTCTCTCTCTCTGTCTCTGTCTGTCCCTGTCTCTCTGTCTGTCTCCATCTGTCTCTCTCTGTCTGTCTCTGTCTCTGTCTTTCTCTCTCTGCCTTTCTCTGTCTATGCTCCATAGTCCACATAGTTTTCTGACCCTTCCAGCCCTGGGTCAGCAAGACTGTCACTCAGGAAACGGTGACCATATTATGACCCCCACCATCTTCTCTGCAAGTTCTCTGTATTTCGAAGAGGAATTCTTAGACAACCTGGATGGTCGTTGTGTGTTGTGTGTGTGTGTGTGTGTGTGTGTGTGTGTGTGTGTGTGTGTGTGTGTGTGTGTGTGTGTGTGTGTGCGTGTGTGTGCGTGCGTGTGTGTGTGTTTGTGTGTGTGTTTGTGTGTGGAGAGAGAGAAAGAGAGAGAGAGAGACAGAGACAGAGACAGATAGATAATAGACAGGCATACAGTCAGACAGTCGGACAAACAGACAGAAAGACAGACAGAAAGACAGAGACAGAGCCAGACAGGCACAGCCAGACAGAGAGACGAAGAGAGACAGAGATCAGTTTGCAGTGACATTGTGTAAGCTAAACATGAACAAGCAGAGTGATATGATGCGCATAGAAGTATGTGTATTATTTCAACTTTTATGTGGAATAAAGAGGAATTTTAACAATGATGGAATGAAATCATCTGTACTGAAAAAGAACATGATAAATTGGAGTCCTTTTTTTCACAAATTCAATGAATATTTCACGGTTTGCAGAAAATGTAAAGAACCTGATAAAATTCAGAATTTAAAATGAGATTCTTGTGTCAAAATCCGCATGACATCTTGCACACCTGTCAGAACCTGTTCTGCTCTGTGGAAGAGAAGGCAATCATTGGGTGCTGGCATAAACAGCTGACACAATTAATGTTGATAACGCATGCACACTGGTGTTGTGTTCAGACAGTATCACCGAAGTGGGAATGCGGCTACTTAATTGATGGGTAAACGGTTGCATGCCCAAAATCCCGTCTTGGGCGAACCTCAGAGATGTAGCCAAGGAACATTAACAACAGTGCCCCCCCAAGTCTTCTTGACTGCTCTGGCATCAAGAATGACTTGACAGCATCCCTCTCTTTCAATCTCTCTCTGTCTTACTTCCTTCTCTCGCAGTGCCGCCTTCACTCAGCTTTAGACCAGTCCAGTCTGAGATGTTGTCCATCTCCCCCCCCCCCCCCCCTCACCCCCTATTTGCATTATGAATTGCAGGACTGTCTTGTCGAGAGCTTTTAACCGTCAGACGTGCTAATGTTGCTTTGAGACTTGCTGACTTTTAATCACTTAAGGCTAACCTCTTGTGAAAATTAAGCATCCGTCAGTCTCGTAACACTATGGAGATGTGCTCGAGCTGTTTATTCTGGTACCGCGTCCGCTGTGGCTGGCCAGTTCGACACAGGAATGACGGTCCCTATGGCAGAGGGCACAGATGAAGTCTGATGCTGGTCTGTCTGCCTGGTCTGCAGCCTTTTTCTCATTCTCTTTGCCTCGTCCTACTAAGCAAGCGTCTCTTTGAACTTGGAGAGACCTTTCTGCACACTCTGTCTCCAGGCTGACCGTTTGGAGGCTGTTGCTTCATAGTTATTTTTGTCGATGTTCATAGTTTTTATGTCTTTCTTGCACACGTCTATGAAACGCAGCTTTAATCTGGTTATGGGATATTTGACCTGCACAAGTTCTTCATAGAGAAGGTCTTTAGGGATCCGTCCATAGTCCATACGCTGACTTTTGATTTCTTGACGCTAGCCTTTAGTAAATACATATTTTTCTTTTGTGTGTCGGTGGCAAATAAGCACAAAACTTCTATAGTTTTCTACCAAACTTTTAACAAGTAACTAGAAGTGTTGTCATTCGGAAATTGTTTACAAAAGATACCATTCATTCTGCCTGCTAAAGACATTTTCTCGTTATTGTGAGCCTTTAGCTTCATTTCATCTGTTAATTTCGGTAATATCTGTTTCTGACAACTTCACAACCAGCTGTTTAACTTGTGATGGAACCTGCAAATGACAGGGTTA
>CM060317.1:9101212-9138712 GCA_030674155.1 Stramonita haemastoma
ATGTTCCATCCATTTGAAGACAAAAAAATCAAACATGATGGGAAGGAAAACTAAAAAAAAGCACCTCTAGACAAATCATCAAATCGTGTCTACGTTTTCAGGCAAAAAAATCGAGCAAGCCGTATTCTTTTTTATCGACACATTATCTGCCAATTTTCGGATGATGGAAGGGCTAGACAGCTCAGTTGCTATGTCATTTGTCCTTGTCTTACTAGGTAAAAATAAATGAAAAATTTAATAGGTTTAATTTCTCTATTAAGGAAGACAGACATGTAAGAAGAAGTGACGCTACTCTTGAGGCGATGCGCTTTTTTCTGGGAGAGGAGCCCCGATTTCACGCAGATAGATCTGCCGTGATTTAAAGTGGTTTTCAATACAATACTGTACAATACTGTATAGTACAATACAATACAACACAACACAATACAGCACAGTACAGTACAGTACAATACAATACAATGCAACACAACACAATATAAAACAATACAATACAATATAATATACTGCAATACAATACAATACAATACAATACAATACGATACGATACAATACAATACAGGCACTAGTAATAGAACGGGGGCTGAAATGTTATGGCAGAAACCTTAACAAGAAGTGAAGAACAGAAATCATATTAAGGAATCGATATTCATTAAAGTATGTACCGTTAGAACTACTTCCTCAAGAAATGATGCCATTATAGTTTAGAACAGTAAGGAATAGAAAGGGTTAAGAATGCCTGATCTTTTTTAATCAAACAGTAACTTTCTGCTTTGTAAATAAATATATAAAATGAGCACCCTCCCATGAGTATTGATTTTATGATTCTACTGGCTTAGACAAATGATAAGGTGTTTTTTTGTCATTGTAAACAGTGTTTGTGTCTTGTGTTTTCTTTGCAATAGGGCATGCATGTCATTCAACCATGGTACGCGACAAAGCTATTTGTACATCAGTAGAGATCTGTCGGCGTAGCTCAGTGGTCAGAGCACTCGCTTTCCCCCAGTCAAGCTAAGCAGCGTTGAGTGTGGTTACCAGTTGGATGGGTGACCGTTTGCGCGCCTTGGCTTCAGCACAGTCCCCCCAGTCCACCCAGCTGTAAATGAATACCCGCCCTTTTCAGGGACAGGGAAGGTAAATAAGTGAGGGAGAGGAGATGGATGCCTGCCTCAACATGCTGGCCCTTAGAGAAGCTGAGGTCTCTGATGCCTCGCTCACCTACGACGGCCTAGGTTATAGGACACCTTTACCTTTACCTTTAGAGGAATCAGAGATAGCATGTAGGAACATGATAGATCACCCGATTTCCAAAACAGCATCTGTCTCTTCTGCTGTTTTGGAGGTCATCGTGGAACACGACTGACAAACAACCAACCAGCTGTTAATGGATGGAACGCCGAGGAATTCCACAACCAAGGGAAGTAGAACAAAATGCAATCTTTTTAAAACGGAAGAAATGTATCAATAAATCAATGAAATTGTGTAGAAAACCTTTCCGCCGGATTGTATTATATGCTATCTGCTTAATAAGTGTTTTCATCTAATGCAATTCTTTTAAAATGAAAGAAATATATCATTAAATCAATGGAATCGTGTAGAAAACCTTTAAGCCGAATTTATGCTTTGTGCTATGTGATTCATGAATATTTTTATCGAAAAGCAAAAGAAAGAAGAAAAGTGTTGGTACTCACAACAACACTCACAACCACAAACTTTCAAAAAGTATGGAGAGAGAGAGAGAGAGAGAGAGAGAGAGAGAGAGAGAGAGAGAGAGAGAGAAGAGAGAGAGAGAGAGAGAGACAGAGAGACAGAGAGACAGAGAGACAGAGAGACAGAGAGACAGAGAGACAGAGACAGAGACAGAGACAGACAGACAGACAGACAGACAGAGACAGACAGACAGACAGAGAGACAGAGACAGACAGACAGACAGACAGACAGACAGACAGACAGAGAAAGAGACGGAGAGCGAGAGAGATAGAGAGAGAGTATGGGTATAACGTGTGCGCCAGACGTTCTGCGTAATGTTGTGGACAGGCTCTCCCTCGCTGCTCTACCTTCCCTGTCTCTGAAAAGGTCAGGTACCCATTTACAGCTGGGTAAACTGGGGGACTATACTGAAGCCAAGGCGCACAAACACTTGGTAGCAGTGCTCGATACTGCTTTATACTAACTTGGGAAAACCAAGTGCTCTGACCACTGAGCTATCCCAACCCCATAATGGAATCAGTGCTGGTGGTTTCTCCGATCTAACCATGAAATAAGTACTATAACATTATAGTAAACTCCATAAGGGTAAAACTCTGAGGAAGAACAAGCAGTGCTCGTAAGAACTGGTTTTATGAGCAAGTATTTCCAATAGGCAGATATCTTAAGCATACATATGCTAAAAGAGACCACTGTGTTTTGTTGGCTGCTTTGCCTGTCGCTAACTAGATTAAGGTGTTCAAGTGGATGACCCCAGTCTACACATAACTGGAAGATTATTTTAAACTGCTCAGCACATTGTTTTCTATCAGCACACATGAAAACAGCATCGAAAAGAATTGTAGTAAAGAAACTGCGAACCTGTTGATTTTCTATTTTCCACGCGCACAGAGACAACAGGAATGGTCAGATTTGGAATTTGCAAGTTGCAGTCTGTGTATTAGCAGCCCATCTGGGGAATGAAAGGAAAGAAGAAATGTCTCCAGAGGAAGTTTACAGACCGCGCAGGAGTTCTTTTCTCCGTGGAGTATGTCTATATCTACTACAACAGTCTCGTAATGACACAACAGACCACGCATATTTCGTAGTGTAGGATGCCAGCGATAGTTGCTGCTATGAATGACCATCCACACTGCAATGTTATAACCTGGAAAAGGATGTGCTCTTTCAGGTTCAACTCGCCAGAGCACAGAATCTAATGACTCCCTGAGAAGTTAATAGAGAAGTCAAACTAAGTCGTCTGCTAATGACTAAAGCTGGTGAGATGGGCAAAAACTGGTGAAAGAGCTCAGAAAACTTAATATCACTTAATTAATGACTTAGGTAGACATCTGTGTCAGCCATTGATAGAAAGTAAGTGCTGTGGCGTACTCTGGAGTGCCGGTTTGTTTTTATGCTTTGAAATGTTTGATTGCGATTTGTCTCCAGCAACAACATACTGTCTGCATGATGAATTATGATCTGCAGAAATAGAAAGAAATCCTTTGTAGTCGGAGTATAGCTACTTATATGGCTAGGTATTTGAAGACAGCTGCAGGTAGAAACTTCTCATTCAGTCTGCACCTACTCTGTAGCTGTGATTCCCAAGTGTGATAAGTAAATCAGCACTTGTTCTGCGGTCTCCAGCGCCTGGGCTTTATCACAGTCTTGATTAAACCGTTGATGCTGGGGGCAACAACAAAGTGAGAGGCGGTATGATCAGTGGCTTTCTCACCTATGGACTGCCACTTTACAGCTTAGTCTTTAGTGATCGACTATGACTCTCTGACTAGAAGGCTTGACTAGCACAGTCCTTATGTGCTGTATCCCAGGGGGCTAGTTGGCCTTTGGAGAACATCTCCAACGCTGACTGTCCTTATGCCCACTTGGCCGAGAGAGTGGGGATGTACAGTGGGCAAGGCATCTCCACTATAATCAAATTTCTGCCCAATTTCCGAAACAGCATCTGCCTCCTCTCCTGTTTTGGAGGTCATTGCCGAACACGACGGACAAACAACATGTTCTAAGTGACCCCAAATGTGTTAAACTGAGTAATGTCCAACAAAAACCTAATCATCAACAACAACAAAACAACACCTCGCCGTTAACGCAATAACAAACAAATGTCTTTCTGATTTCGGTTTGTACAGTTAATCAGCGCTGAGGAGGCGGAGAGAATGGAGTGTACAAAAGAAGATTGTAAAAATGAGGAAATGAGTGGCTTTGCGTGCGTGATTTCAATTTGTCTACTGTCTGTCCTAAAACTAGTAGGTCTATCGAAGAACAAGACAAGAAAAAGTACCGTACTCGTGTGTCACATAACAGGAAAACATTTCTTTTATAACAGCATCATGCAAACAACAGTGTTGAAGAAACGGATTCTCTGTAGTTTAAACAAAAATAAATAAACTGATTTTCAAAAACCGTTTGAAATAACTGTGAACTAGATGGAAACACGCACCAAAAGTTGCAAAACTAGTTTTGAAATGAAAAACTACATCCGTTCAGCTTCGTGGCTTTTGATGGAGTTAGCTTTGCCATGAAAGAAAAAAAAATGAAGTGCAAACATGCGGGTTTTGTTTGTTTATAAGTTTTGTGTTTTTCTGTATTGCGTGATAATGCAACATCATACGAGTGACAAGGATTTTTTGTTAATATATATAAAGTGATTCTCTTTTTGTGGACACTGAACAATGATGATCTTCACTCATTGTTTTTTCGTTGCTTTATATTAAAAAAATTGTCTCGTCGTGATGCAAAAATAAAAGTTTCTTTGGTGAAAAGAATCGATGCTGCATGCCTTTTTTTACGCTTTACATTTACACTTGTTCGTATTCCGTACTTCCCAGCTGTACTCAGAGGCGAATTGGCATCGATAATGGGAGGGAGAGAGAGAGAGAGAGAGAGAGAGAGAGGAGAGAGAGAGAGAGAGAGAGAGAGAGAGAGAGAGAGAGAGAGAGAGAGAGAGAGAGAGAGAGAGAGAGAGAGAGAGAGAGAGAGAGAGAGAGAGAGAGAGAGAGAGAGAGAGAGAGAGAGAGAGAGGAGAGAGAGAGAGAGAGAGAGAGAGAAGAGAGAGAGAGAGAGAGAGAGAGAGAGAGAGAGAGAGAGAGAGGAGAGAGAGAGAGAGAGAGAGAGAGAGAGAGAGAGAGGGAGAGAGAGAGAGAGAGAGAGAGAGAGAGAGAGAGAGAGAGAGAGAGAGAGAGAGAGAGAGAGAGAGAGAGAGAGAGAGAGAGAGAGAGAGAGAGAGAGAGAGAGAGAGAGAGAGAGAGGAGAGAGAGAGAGAGAGAGAGAGGAGGGAAGAGAGAGGAGAGAGAGAGAGGAGAGAGAGAGAGAGAGAGAGGAAGAGACAACACACAACACAGACACCAGACACACAGAACACGACACAAGACACACAGACACACAGACACACAGACACACAGAGACAGACAGAGACAGACACAAAGAGGCAGAGAGGCAGACGGACAGACAGACAGACAACAGAGGCAGAGAGGCAGACCAGCAGCAGCAGCCAGCAGCAGACAGACAGACAGACAGACAGACAGCCAGACAGACAGAGAGAGATTTGATTTGATTGATTTGATTTATTCTTTTATATCGAGGATAATGGGATAAGCACTCTTGTGCTTTTTTTACATCCAGTCCCCGTGTGTATGCAGTTTGTAAATGTCATCTGTTCCCACCGGCACGCGATGGCCTACTCTACGAAAAGCGGAACAGGATTTAACGAGAGACAGACAGAGAGACAGATACAGACAAAGACAGAAAAAACAGAAGAGAGAGAGAGAGAGAGAGAGAGAGAGAGAGAGAGAGAGAGAGAGAGAGAGAGAGAGAGAGAGAGAGAGAGAGAGAGAGAGAGAACAGAGAGACAGAGAGACAGAGAGACAGAGACAGAGAAGAGACAGAGACAGAGAGAAGCGAGATAGAGAGACAGAGACAGAGAGACAGGAGAGAGAGCTATAAAAATGTGGACTGATTTGATTCGGTATGCTATCATACATGGCTTTTTTTGTCTCCTGGCATCAGCATGCTTTTTGTTTCTTGTTTGTGGGTGTTCTATGCTTCTGTCTTGCTTCTTGGCTGAACCGTCCCGTGGGATCTTGTCTTTCTTTTTCTCGTGTGTGTGTGTGTGTGTGTGTGTGTGTGTGTGTGTGTGTGTGTGTGTGTGTGTGTGTGTGTGTGTGTGTGTGTGTGTGTGTGTGTGTGTGTGAGTGTGTGTGTGAGTGTGTGTGTGTATGTGTGTGAATGAGTGTGTGTGTGAAGGTCTGTGTGTGAATATGTGTGTCTGTATGTGTTTGTGTGTAAGTGTGTGGAGTAAGTGTGTGTGTATATGTGTGTGTGTGTACCCCACCCCCTCTATCTCTCTCTCTCTGCGCTAATATTTTTCTTTCTGTTCCTCCCATTCTTTAATTTTTCTTTGTATTATTCTTGATTTCTGAATCAATCTTCTTTTTTCCCATTTTATTTCATTATATTCATACGTCTGCGCTTCTTATTGGCTTTTAAATAATATAAAGTATGAAGGCAATAATATAAGATAGAATATAACACGGAAACGTCATGGTACCTAATTCTATGGAAGTGGTTCCTGACAGGGCAGATAATATAGACAGCTAGATGTGTGTAGACATGTTGTTATGAATGGGCAGACATTAACTCCAAAAATATTTACTACAATAAATATCAGAATTATTGCAGCAGACAACTTTGACAAGGAGAAAGAAAACAAGAAAAACACACAACAAATTTCTGAAATGGGAGAGGGTTTTTATATCTGTCAACATGTAGTTTGGAAATACATGTGGCGCAAATTCTATCTATGTGGCGCCAGCGCGCGCGTTTGTGTATGTGTGTATGTGTGTGTGTCTGTGCCTGTGTCTGTGTCTGTGTCTTTGCGTGTGTGTGTGTGTGCGTGCATGTGTGTGTGTAATGTTATAACATTCATTCATAGTGCTGTAAACATATTCTGTTCCTGGAAATTATATTATGTTACAGTTAATTTCATTTACTGGTGAATTATCCTCTATGCCCCAATAGGGTTGAAAGGTGAAAAAAATCTTGAAATTTTGTGTGTGTGCGTGTGTGCATGCGTGTGTTTATGTGTGTGTGCGTACATGCGTATGTGTGTATTTGTGTGTGTTTGTGTGTGCATGTGTGTCAGTGTCTGTGTGTGCGCGCGTGTGTGTATGTATGTTTGCGTGGGGGTGAATGTGTGTATGCGCACGCGTGTGCGAATGTGTGAGAGTGTGTCTGTCTGTTTGTCTTTCTGCATGTGTATCGGTTTGTAAAATCATGTAATATATATGTGGAACAAAATACACTTGTCAGCATGCACTCTTGGGCTACAAGTCGGGCTGATACATAAACATTACGTGTGGAAGAATATCGGCAGACAGGAAGAATAATCTCCGGTTACTGGTTGTTTTTTTGTGTGTGGTGTGTGTGTGTGTGTGTGTGTGTGTGTGTGTGTGTGTGTGTGTGTGTGTGTGTGTGTTTTCTCGTCTTGTCACTGCTGACTGTCCAAAATAGTTTCTCTTTCTATCTGTCTCTCTCTTTGTCTCTCTTTCTGTTTCTGTCTGTTTCTCTGTCTGTCTGTCTGTCTGTCTGTCTGTCTGTCTCTCTTTCTCTCTTTCTTTCTGTGTGTGTATGTATGTGTGTGTGTGTGGGTGTGTGGGTGTGCGCGCGTGTGTATGTATGTTTGTGTGTGTGTGTGTGTGTGTGTGTGTGTGGTGTGTGTGTGTGTGTGTGTGTGTGTGTGTGTGTGTGTGTGTGTGTGTGTGTGTGTGCGTGTCTGTGTGTCTGTGTCTGCTTCTGTGTCTGTGTTCCTCTGTCTTTCTTTCTTTCTCTGTCTCGGTTTCTTTCTGTGTCTCTCTGCCTCTGACTCTTTCTCTCATTCACTCTCTCTTTCTCTCTCCTTCACTCTTTCTCTTTCTCTCTCTCTGGCGCTCTGTCTACATCTCCCACTCCTCTCACTCTCTCTTTCTCTATCTCTCTCACTCTCTCTTTTTCTCTCTCTCTCTGTCTCTCTCTCTGTCTGTATGTCTGTATGTTTGTTTGTCTGTCTGTCTGTCTGTCTGTCTGTCTCTCTGTCTCTCTCTCTTCCACTCTCTCTCTCTCTCCCTCTCCCTCCCTCCCTCTCCCCCCCCCCCCCTAAGAGCCTGCAAATGTATTTTGATACAGTCAAAGGAGGAAATGTTTTAAAAATCACACCTATAAAACACTGATGTTATGCTTTAAATTGTCTTGTGTGACAAGTTTGGAATTAACAACGCCAGTCATTGCTGTTTTTCATGAATGCTTTATTGTTTTGTCACACCTGGACGGAGGTGAATGAATGAGATGAGTTTATGTTGATGCATGTTTTGATTTAGTATGGAACATCATGATTCTTCTGTGTGGAAAATTATATTTCGAATATTTTTGTCTACATGTGTATTATGGCCCAGTGGCCGATGTACATTAAAAAAGTTCCGAGTTCCGAGTTCCCTCTCCCCCCCCTCTCTCTCTCCCTCCCCTCTGTCTTCTCCTCTCCTACTTTACTTTACTTTACCTTATTCCACTCTGAAAGCCTCTTCAAATGTTTTCCTTTTCCTTCAGTTTGTTTTCTCCTTGTGGAGACTTTCTGCTGGTCAAATCCCAGCATCATGCCACAGAAGCCTGCCTGAAGTAGAAGCAAAGTCCGAAAAGCTGACTGCTGATGATAGCACTTTTCTTACAGCTCTTCTCACACTGCCTGCAATGTTCTTATTCCCACCCCACCTTCCCCCCATCATCTCTTGCCTGTCTGTTTGTCTGTCTGTCTACCTGTCTATCTTGTCTGACTGTCTGTCTGTCTGTCTGTCTGTATGTATGTATGTCTATCTGTCTGTCTTTCTGTCTGTTCCTGTGTGTTGTGTCTCTCAGTTTGTTTGTCTTTGTTTCTCTGTATTTTATCCTCTCTATGTCTGTTTGTCTTTTTTTCTTCCTGTTTCTGTTTATATGCTTTTTATGTCTGTCTCTTTCTCAGTTTAAGTTTCCTCTGTCTGCCTCTGTATCTGTCTATCTGTCGCTCTGTCTCTGTGTGTGTTTGTCTGTGTGTCCGTCTGCCTGCCTGTCTGTTTGCCTGCCCACCTGTCTATCTGTCTGTCTGTCTATTTGTCTGTCCGGGGCTGGATATAAAAAGCATATGGGTGCTTATTCATTATCCTCGAAAGAAAACAATTTGATTCGATTTGATTTGTCTGTCTGTTTCTCTCTCTCTCCGTCTTCATCTCTCTGTATGT
The DNA here is from genome assembly GCA_030674155.1 of Stramonita haemastoma. Lineage (NCBI taxonomy): Eukaryota > Metazoa > Mollusca > Gastropoda > Neogastropoda > Muricidae > Stramonita > Stramonita haemastoma. The sequence continues at coordinate 9,110,158 of CM060317.1, forward strand.
GTTTCTGTCTGTCTGTATCTCTGTCTGTCTGTCTCTGTCTCTGTTTCCCTTCGTCTGTCTCTCTGTCTCTGTCCCTGTCTGTCTGTCTGTCTGTCTGTCTATCTCTGTCTCTGTGTGTTTGTGTGTGTGCGTGTCCTTGTGTGTGTGTTGTTGTTGTTGTTGTTGTTGTTTCGATTTTACGTCTATTCACTCAAAGTGATATTAGACGATGGGAAGGGAAGGGAAGGGTCTATTATGTTGATGGATGTGTGCAGTAAAATGGGTGTCTTTTTCTTAATAGTGTATACAATACACATAATATGGCTAAACAATGATGACAACAAGTAAATATATAACAATTTCTAGTAACTTAAAACGTGTGTGTGTGTTTGGTGTGTGTGTGTGTGTGTGTGTGTGTGTGTGTGTGTGTGTGTGTGTGTATGCGTATGTGCGTGCGTTTGCGTGCGTGTGTTTCTGTGTTTGTCTGCGGTGTGTGTGTGTGTGTGTGTGTGTGTGTGTGTGTGTGTGTGTGTGTGTGTGTGTGTGTGTGTTTTGCGTGCGCGCGTGTATGTGTATGTGTGTCCGTCTCTGTCTCCCTGTCAGTCTTTGTTTGTTTATCTGTCTGTCTTTTTGTGTGTATGTTTTAACACGCGTGTGTATAGTTTTCCATTTTGTTCAAGCTCTCAGTCACTTAAATCCCATTACTCACCCCCCCCCTTCCCTCCCACAAGGTTTCTGTATTATTGATTATTCATTCTTCACTTCACAAGAACTTTTTTTTTTCAAATTAAGTTAAACAGAAAATTCCCAAGACATGACAAGATTGGCCCTGTAATGTTTTGCTCGTGTTTTTTTTTCTTAACTCACATGTTGTAGATCATTGTGTAAGATTGACAGAATGACTGTAATTTAAGCTTTTTTTCTCTGATGGCAGATAACAGATAATGAAATTATCTGTTGTTTCTTCATTGCTTGTTTTCTCTTTTCTTTAAAGTCTCTGAGGAGTCATGGAACACAGCACTGAAAAGCTGCATGTGAAATCTTTGACTGGTGTTAGGTTTATTTTTTTCGAAAGATTGTTTCTCTGAAAACGGTCCTATGTATTCTGCAATATTGTTGAATCATGTTTTGCTATCCCTCTAGATTCAAGGTCCTTGGTCTTCTTCGTAAAAAAAATGTTGAAGGCGGTGTAAGCACAATAAGCAAATTTGGTATGCAGGCACATCAACATGTTTGGGTTTTTCCGAAGAGATGCTGAGAGATATCTGCTCTGAACGGATAATTATTTTTGGGTCTTGTTCATTTGTTCATATTGAAGACATGACAATAATGTCTCGTAAGGCTTCTAAGAACATCTCCTATGACAATTTTGATATTGTTAAAGATACGCTTTTTGGTTTCTTTTCAAACTCATCAATCTGAATTAACTTGCATAAGATAACACAAGTTCAAAATTCTCAGTTGTGTTTCTAACTTTTCTGATATTAATAGGACCCTTAATGCTGATTGATTTGTCAGTATCAAACATTTGCTGTCAAATTACTTAGGAGCAGCAGCAGTTGGCCGTGTGTGCTGTCGTTACATGGATCCCTGGTCCCTAACTGGACGTTCTTCTTGTCTTTCTTCCCGTCCTGTGTGTGTGTGTGTGTGTGTGTGTGTGTGTGTGTGTGTGTGTGTGTGTGTGTGTGTGTGTCTGCGCTCGCGCGTGTTTGCGTGCGTGTGTGTGGTGTGTGCGCGCGCGCGCGCGCGCGCGCGCGCGCGCGCGGTGTGTGTGTGTGTGTGTGTGTGTGTGTGTGTGTGTGTGTGTGTGTGTGTGTGTGTGTGTGTGTGTGTGTGTGCTCGCGCGAGAACAAGCACACGCTTATCATTTATGCATGAAAATGCGGTATGTGTGTGTGCGCCTGTGTGTGCGTGCGTACGTGCGTTTTTAGGTGCGAGTGCGCGCGTGTGTATGTGAGTGTATGTGTGTGTATGCATGCACATATTGTGCAAAAGCACACATGTGCGCGTGCAAGTATGAATAGGTGTGCAGATGAGCTTGCTTGTATACCTACAGAAAGTTTAGCGAACTCATTTCTTATTCACACAAAGTTATTCATGTAACCCTACACAAAGTTTACCTCCGACAAAACTTTTATTGACATGCCCTTTATGCGCCGAGAGAAAGCAAAACGGCAAGGTAAGAAGCCTGCAGGCCCCACAGTCACGTTCAGCCATTCCTGGTCCTGTGAAAGGGAAGGGGCAACCTGTAGGGGTGGACAACAGGCGGTGTGCTTCTGGAAGAATTTGAAAAAAAGGGTTATGGATGGAGGTGGAGGCTTTGGGAGTTTTGTACCGGTAATCACGTTATGAGGGCCGGTTAGCGTGGTGTTAAGAGCGCTGTGGTCGTGATCTGAGGGGCTGGTTTGAGTCACGATCGTCGCATTCCACATAGAGGATTTTTACTCTGGAATTTTGTACATCTGTACAGTAACGACTTCATTCCTCAGAGAGTCCTTCGGATGAATATATCGGTAACGGGATCAACAGCTCCGTCACTATGTCACGAGGAAACGAAGTAACAATATCCCATTAGCCAGACATGAATTACAGCTATATTGGCAATAGATAGACATCAATTACAGCTATATTGACAATAGATAGACATCTATTACAGCTATATTAACAATAGATAGACATCGATTACAGCTATATTGACAATCATATACCGATGACTTGCTTATGATTAAGGCTAAAACGAGAAAAAAGGTGTATTTATCTTGAGGGCGACAGTGTCTGCACACTCGTCCATGAACACTTAGAATTATCGCTCCATTCCCCACATGACGCTACAAAAGACTTTGGGAGATATGAATAGATATCGCCTCTTTATTTACAGTCATCAGTGGGGGGTTTAATAGGTGGTGTTCTGCATGTGTTAGCACAGAACGCTAACTACGTGTTCTTGCAGCAATGCAGGGTTCCGCTGGCTGGTGGTGTCGCTGGCACCCTGACTTTGGGAGGCTCTCTGTACACTTCCAGTCCAGCGTATGTGATAGAGTAAATGTGGGTAAGGATGGTGCGGGTATTTTGAAATAAGCGGCGAGGGAATAGCAGGACTTGAACGTCACAGAAAGTAGAAAAAAATGTATAAAAGGTACACCAAAAGTGCAAGAAAAAAAAGATTTTGGAATTACTGAGCAGGAAAGGAAATCTATAAACAAACCCTGGTAGTCATAAATATAAAGTAAAAGTACAAATGTACACCCACCCACACACGCTCGCGCGCTCACACACACGCCCCCACACACATATCCACACATACGCGCGTGCACACATGCACACATACCTAAAAAGATGTGTATATTGCCATACACATTACATACACTTGTCGTTTACCAATATAAAGCTAGCTTGAATTTTTGTCAAAACAGGATACTTTTAGGCATTTTGTTTCTTAATGAATACCTTCTTTTATTCGTATCTATGCTGCACCGTGAAAGGGTCTGGTGTCCTATTTTCTTGTGAAATCACCAGTATGTCTGATAATTATATCTTGTTTACCGAGGAAGACAGCAAGACAGAGAAACAGAAAACATCAGATTTAAGTGGAACAAAATCTTTTTCCAAAAACAGACACAAAACAGTTTACCAAGACACAAACCCTGAAAAAAGCTAAATCAAACATGGAACCATGCAAACAGATTACGAGTTTAGGGCGTCAACTTGTTAGTTCAATTTCAGTGACTTAGAGAAGGAGAAGTGGGAGCAAAGAACAAAAATGACTTGATAATAGGCTATTTACCTACATGGGTAGGCGCTGCACTTATTGCGACGCGCTCTCCCCGGGGAAAGCAGCCTGCATTTCACGCAGAGAAATCTGCTGTGACATAAAGTGGTATATAAAAAAAAAGGAAATTTCCGGCAATCTAGTAGTTCTACAAATTTCATAGAATATTCCACAAAATTTGAGATGAGACAAAAACACCAGTAAAAGAAAGAACCCTCTTTACAAAACTAAAATCAAACCAAAAATAGGAGGAACCAATCTTGTCACAACCGTGGATTTTCTCCCTAACTTTTTTTGAAAATGGTGCTGTCGTGTAAGGAAAAGTGGACGATAAACACAGAGAGAGACAGACAGACAGACAAACAGACTGACAGACAGATATACAGACAGACAGACATATATAGAGGGATAGAGAGAGGTATTTGGCCAGTCAACAGTGGCAGGGAGGGGAAAACAGTAAGCGGAGATGAAGCTTCCTGTGTTGCAACATGCCTCCCCACGTACACGTGTGTGCACAGAGACACTCACGCAGTCACAATAGTGCATTCTTGCCCGTGCATGTGTTTGGATATATACATGCATAACACGATTTCGCGTGCGCACACGCACACACACATGTGCGAGCGGGCGCACTCTCTCTCTCTCTCACGCACACACACACACACACACACACACACACACACACACACACACACACACACACACACACACACACACACACACACACACACACACACACACACACAAACACACATACACACATACACACACACACACACACACACAAACACACACACACACATACACACATACGCACACACTATTTTGTTGTTGTTGTTTTCCCGAAATTACACTTTGACAGATATAGATGCATTAGCATCGACGCAATTTTGTTTTCTTTTTGTTTGATTTTTTCCTGTCCAAGATGTCAATCATCGAATTATACTCTGATTTTAACTATTGCCAAATAGTTTTCTACTTATGTTTGTCCATTCATAGCTACACGAGGGACAGCTTTGTGGTTATAGCGCTGCGCTCATAATGTGACGGTCCGCATTCGAGAACACTTTTCCCTTTGAGTTAGCATCAGCACCAAGTCCACTCCCGCGAACTTTCGGATGAGACTCTAAACCACGATCCAGGGTACAAATACACACAGAACATCTTGCACTTTTGTTGAAGCATGTTCTAACCTTAGGAAGAATTAGCTATTGCACATTGTAGCAAGGGATATAAAAAAAACAGAAACACATGTATTGTGTTTAGGTATCATATCCGAAGTTGCAATGCGTTTACCTTAATGGTGGATAAACGGTTTGTATACGTAAAATCTCACTATTGGTAAACCTGGGAGCTCTTGTCGAGGATCGAAAAAAGAATCCACGTGTGAGTTGTGGGGGGTCAGAAGTTTAAGGGTAAGGCATCCGCCAAGAAAATGGGAAGCGCAAGTTCGATCCCTGCATAAACTTGAACTTCCCCCCTATCCCCCTATGCGTGTGTGCGAGCGCGCGCGCGTAGAGTGTGAGTGTTTGTGACATTTTGTATTTGAAGTTATCATATAATGTCTGAACAAATATGAAATGTCGTTATTTCGTGTGTTTGAACATGATTTGTATCAATATGCCTGTCAGTATTGTAATTGCCCTTCAGGGATGATTAAAGTGTTTTTGACTTGACTTGACTTGACTTGACTATCTATCTCACCTTGAGTGGTGGTCTGGGTGCTTGTCTTTTAGATGAGACGACAAACCAACACCCCATGCTGAAACATGTTTACCGCTCCCAAAATTTCCCATGGCAGTATGGAAGCTGTTCCCTAGCAAAACTGTAGAAAAACCTTGTCTTATAAAGAAATCAAGTACAAACGCAGAAAGAAAAAAAACAGAAAAAGGAATAATGAATGGCGCTACTCTTGTGGCGACGAGTTCTTTCCCGGGGAAAACGGCCTAAAGTTCACTCAGAGAACTAAGTGAATGTGGTACACAATACAACAAGATCCTGCATATTAACAAAATTAATGGCTATAAAGCAGTTAGAGAGAAATAGTTACCTAGACAAAAAAAAAATACTATAATGAAATGCTGACTTGTGTAATATTTGAACGAAAACAGAACAGAAAACTTGGGAAAATGACGGGGAAGTTTCGATTCTTTTCGTTCCTCACCAAGAGCTCCGAAATTCACCAATAGTATACAAGAAGTTTTACCTTAATTAGGGTAGCAACATTCCACATCCCCTAAACACCAGCACCAGCGCGCAACCGTTGCATCATTTTTAATTTGGTCATGCATCCTTACTGGCACGGAATGGCTTACACTTCCGAAAAGTAAAACAGGTTTTAACATGTGCACATGATGTTTCGCGCGAGTTCGCATACAAGGCCTCGATTTACCGTGTCATCTGAAGGATTTTCTTTTTTTTTTTTTTGGGGGGGGGGGGGGCTGGAGGTGGGAGTCAACACTGATGTTTACCTCCAGGAGAAAAACACTGTCAAAGGGGCTCCCCTGTGATGGTTCAAACCCTGGTGGCTGGAGAAAGGGAGTTTGAAACGGGTTCAGATAAACATAGAGCATTTTGGCTGAAAAGAAAGACACAACAAGAGAAAACTCAAGTGCCCGGAGAGAGGAGAGAGAGAGAGGAGAGAGAGAGAGAGGAGAGAGAGAGAGAGAGAGAGAGAGAGAGAGAGAGAGAGAGAGAGAGAGAGAGAGAGAGACAGACAGACAGACAGAGAGACAGACAGACAGACAGACAGACAGACAGACAGCCAAAGAGAGAGAGACAGACAGACAGAAAGAGAAGTACAAGCTAACGAACGAAAAAAAAGAACACGCGAAATTTATTCTTATAAGCTACACATCCCAGAGAGAGAGAGAGAGAGAGAGAGAGAGAGAGAGAGAGAGAGGAGAGAGAGAGAGAGAGAGAGAGAGAGAGAGAGAGAGAGAGAGAGAGAGAGAGACAGACAGACAGACAGACAGACAGACAGACAGACAGACAGACAGACAGACAGACAGACAGACAGACAGACAGACAGACAGACAGACAGAGACAGAGACAGAGACAGAGAGACAGACAGAGACAGAGAGACAGAGAGAGCTTAACGGCAACACACACATTTTCACTCCTATCACTTGTAGGGCTGTGAGGTGAAGAAAATAGACAAGAGTATGGTGTGCCATATTGTATGCAATATTACACTCTTTCTCCAAATAGATCAACGTATCTTTGAATCAAGCAAGAACAGCATTGAAAATAAGTTTTAAACAATTGCTAAAGAGATTTGCTAAAGAGATTTTGTTTGTTCAGTGTCCTCGAAGGCACAATATATTTGAAAATAAAAGCAGAAAACATCACGTTACACATAAGATAATGAATTAACACGCAATGCTAGTATAAAAATCTGAGAAAAAAACGTGTTTGCACTTTACAACTTTTTTTTTTTTAGCAAAGCTAGCTCTTTCTAAACGCATCAAGCTGAACGAATGGAGTTTGTTTCCCCCAATTCAAAACTTTTGCGCTTTCAATGTATGTTTTGTTCTAGTTATCTGTTCTGTCTGACAGCTTTTGAAAGCTACCATTTTAAATAGAAAAAAATCTTGAACTACGCAGAACAAGTTTATGTGACACTGCAGCTTGGAGGATGCAGACAAAGCATCTCGGTGTGTGTTTTTCAATCATATCTCACGTTACTGCAATGTGTGTTCTGTTTCTTTGACACATTAACGAGTTCTGTGAAAGGCTGCGCATGGATTAAAATCACGTACGCAGAGCGACCTATCCTCTCTTCTTTCGGAAGTGCCTGCATTATTCCAGCCTGGTAACCTGTGTGCAGGTTGGCTGTGGTAAAAAGACAATAAAACAGCAAGTCTTCTTATACGAAAATTTTTTTTTATTTATTTGTTTATTTACTCTTTTATTTCGAGGATAGTGGAATAAGCACCCATGTGCTTTTTTCCATCCAGTCCTCGTGTGTATGCGGTTTTGTAAATCCTGTCCTGTTCTCACCGGCACACATTGGCCTACTCTTACGAAAAGAGGAGCAGGATTTAACGTGTGCGCAAGATGTTCTGCGTGCGTTCACACACGAAGCTTCGGTTTACAGTCTCATCCGAAAGACTTTTAGTATGTTATTTAATGTTGGTGTAGTTGCTGTTTTATGTCGTTGTGTTTGTTGATGACGATGATGAAGATGTTTCGGCGTTGCGTAGTTGATACTTTGCGGTCAAACAGATTGTGCACGCTAGCTTATTCTTCACATGTAGCAGTCACTGTGATACAGCAAGTACACATTTTGGATAAATGTTGTGTAAAAACAAATAAATGATAACATAAGTAAACAAGTAGAGAAACCAATCCTCACTCTTCTTAAGGAAATCCCCGAGGAAAAGTCGGGGCCCAGTATGACACTATTTCATGCTAAGGTGGAGCCCATCCCTCTCCAGGTACAGGGCGCATGCTAGGTGTCTTTTTTTCTTTCTCTACCCATCATAGACACGACTTACCTTACATACTCTCTAACGTGCATATTTTGATCTTCTGCCTGCGTGTATGTGCCAACGCGTTTTTATTTATTCTTTCTTTTAGTTCGAGGATAATGCAATAAGCACTGATATGCTTTTTTACATCCAGTCCCCGTATGTATACAGTTTTGTAAATCTGTAACTGGTTTACACTATAAGTTGACAAAGAAGACCGTGAAATACTCACTGTTTTTGAAGGTGCTGCTGCCTACTGTTAAGATCACAAGATCATTGACTTTAAAAGACAACAATTAAATCCATGCCTTTTATAGACCCCAAGAAGACAACTTTTTAATGTATGCCTTCACAGACCCAAAAAACAACATTTAAACCCGTGCCTTTACAGACCCCCACAAAGACAAAATTTAGATCCATAACTTGACAGAAAATGACAAAATTTATTTCCAAGACTTCCTGGATCCATTTAGAATAAAGTCAAAACTTTTTTTATACATAATTATGAACAAGCACTTAAAGAAAGCGTGTATAAATAAAAAAACAACATTTGTAATAGAAAATAATATTTCCACAAATAGTAAAGATTTAATCCAATATAGAACGAACAAATATGAGAGTAAATGCACTTGTCAAGCATAATCGTTATCAGATGAAGCCACTTTTAATCACGCCCCTTCTCTGACAGGTCACATGTCTTAAGTTTATCCAGGTCTATTTAATTAGACATTAGCCAAGATAATCCCCTTTGTCTGATATTTCCTGTTTACATAATTATTTACTCATGCTTAAAGAAACGTAATACAAAACATAAGTGTCGAAATTAGCAAGATGATGAAAGACCTAATAACGTTTGACCTCTGGCGCATATTCTTTCGTTATCTTTGACTTTTCTTTTAGGTTTTTTCCCAGTTTTTTTCCCTGACATATTAGCCAAATCTGTTCGAGGAATCGGCAATTTGCAGAGCTGTCAGAAAGCACGGGGAAAATGAGTTAACAGAAAATCAGAAATTGTAGCTGAAGGGTTGATGCAAAAGAGGATGATGTGTTTTTGTTAAAAGCAAGAGATGGCTTGTTTGTACCTACTTTTAAGCTAGATATTTGTTTCCCACTCTATAACGCTTGGTAGTTTTTTTTTTCTTTTTATTCTTTTATTATTATTCTTTTATATCGAGGATAATGGAATAAGCAATCGTGTGCTTTTTTACATGCAGTCCCTGTGTGCATGCAGTTTTGTAAATCTTGCCAACTGTTCCCAACGGCATACAATGGCTTACTCTTACGAAAAGTGGAACAGGATTTAACGTGTGTGCAAGATATTCTGCGTGAGTTTACACACAGAGCCTTGTTTTATAGTCTCATCCGAGGGACTTTTCTGGAGAATGGAGTCAGCACTGATGTTAACTCCAGAGGAAAAATCCCCTTGAACAGGAATCGAACCTGGGTCGTCAAATTGCAAGCACAATGTTCTGACTACTAGGCTATCCCGTCTCCCGGTATTGGTATGGGTACTAGTCATTCAGAAAACGTAAACCGAGATACCACGTTTAAGAAGTACTTAGCATTCCGTGGACTTATCAAGAAAACTTTTCATCTTGGTAAGGCTATGTGGCGAAAGAGAATGCTCATAAGCCAAAATAATAATCATATGTATGGGAGAAAGGTTAGCTCTTTACTTCAGAGACATGCTTCTTCCAAGGACAAAAGCCGACATGTCATACTGGGAAGTCTGTTATGACTTCAAACGCACACACACACACACACACACACACACACACACACACACACACACACACACACACACACACACAAACACAAACACAAACACAAACACACTCAACCCCCCGTACACACACACACACGCACGCACGCACGCACGCACGCACACACACCCACACACACACCCCTTTCAAATAAAAACTCACATACTATACATTGAAAACGACACACATAATCGTCCCTGAAAGCAGGTTTGACAAATGTTTGCCAATCTCCAATCTGTTTGCCCAACAGCGTAACATCTGAAAGGAAAACACGATGTTATGAAAGGAATACACGACAGTTTATTCAACGGAGCTTCCTAGTTTCGTGACCTCCTGGGAGATGAATGAAACAGAGCCACAGTCCACTCTGTAAAAAAAAAAGCCACACTAAAACCTTTGCGCCAAGAGAGCAGGCTATCTTTAATCCGCATCTGCCTCAGCAACTGCTACTAGTACTATTCCTTTTCAAACTAAAGAATACTGGCACATACTTACAGAAAGACTGATTACACGGAAACAGTCGTGGCACATAGCAGTGCATGAATATAGGCGTATTGCGTACATCTTGCGCACAAGTTTAAACCTGTTCTGTATTCAAGAAGAGCAGGGCAGTGTGTTCTGGTGGGAACGGATGACAAAATTTACAAAATGACACGTACAACGGGGACGGGCTGTAAAAGGCACATAAAGGTTTATTCCCTTATCCTCGAAATAATAGAAAAAGGAAGAAATAGAATTTAAAAAAAATGTTTGCTTATTGGCTGGCTTGTCTGTATGTCTGCGTGTACATTTGTGTACATTAAGAATGTTGTCAAACTCATTTTTCTCCATTTGTATTCTAAGCTTCAATGAGTCTTACACATTCTTAAATGAACATTCTGCTTGTGGGCTTTGCTAGTATTCTTAGCACTGGCTTTAGCTTGACAAATGTTTTACAATAAATCCAGATTCTGCACCCAAGTGTATCATCATAATTCTTTCTCTTTTTATCCATTTATCTTTTTTTTCTTCTGCTCGCTTTTTTCTTTTGTCCTCCCTGTTTTGGTTTTTGGCTTTGTTGTTTCTTTTCTGAATTATGCGTCACTGATTAAAAACGTTTCTATTAGTTCATTCTTCTTTTCTTTGTCTTTATTTTCTCATGCGTTTATTTCAGTTTTTATTTTTTGCTCTATTTGTTTTGTACTCTTCCCCATTTTTCTTCTTTGGTGTTTTCCTTTTCCCATCCGTTTCTCTAAAAGTTTCTTAACAGTCTCTCTCTTGTGTTTGTCTTTTGGTTTTCTTCCCTGCTGGTGTTTTTTTTCCTTCCTTTTTTCTTACACACTCTTTTATCCCTTCTTCCCCCTGCTTTTGTAATCCTTAATCAGTGCAAGAGAGCGAGTAAAGAAGTAAATATCCAATGCATCTGTGACATTACAGAGTCAGAAATTAAGCTAAAAGAAATCCAACGAAACAAAGAAAGAACAAAAAAAAGAAAGGTGGAAAAAAGAAACCACTGAATAAAACACGTATTTAGAGTATGCCCCCTTCTATTCATGCACGCGAAGTTTTCACCTGTGCATCCCTAAGAGAGATCTGATTGATAAGCCCCATCTCCAGTGATCCGTGAACCATATATAGCTTATAAACAGCATCTCAAGGTACTCAACGAGATCTATGATTACTAACGGCTTCTACGAGGGGTACCCAAGAAATCTTTCATTTATAAACAGCAATCCAGTAGTCTCCAAGACATCTGTGATTTTCGAACTTCTGTAGTGCTTGTAATATCTTCACACAGTCACACACACACACACACACACACACACACACACACACGTACACATGCACCCACTTTTGAATATCTTTGTAACCAGGAATCATAACGTCCTGAATGTTATCTCTTCGTCCTATTTTCTTTGGGCACAATGCTATAATATGCAGATTGCAAAACATGGCCTTCTTCAGAGAGAAAAATGTTAATAAAAATCTCCGCTATGACCTCTGAGTATGGCTCTGTCAAAGGGCGTGAACTCCAAAACTGGGTTGGACAGAGTTGATGTTCCTTGTAAATTAAAGCATGACCGATGGAATGGAAGGAGTCTATCAACAGACGCTATATCCGAGAGGTTAAGATCGTTTGACGTCAATCCCATAGGTACATGAAGTTGTGGGTTCTAATCTCAGTGGTGTGTGGTGAATTAAAGTGGGGGTTTTGCAATATTCCACGTCAACCAAGTGCAGAGCTGCAATTATTTTTTTCGTGTATAATCATACACATGCAGAAGATTAAAATATGCATGTTCAAGATCCCGTAAGACATGTCAGTGTTCTGTGAGTTGCGGAAGCATGAACATATCCAACATATATTTACGCGGTCGGAATGCATCTACCTTTCTAGCAGATGAAAACGGTTAATGTCACCATTGGTGATCCTCGTGTCCTAGCTAAGGAGTAGTAAACAAACAGAGGCTGTGATACTTTTTTTAATGATAACTTGTATTCATTACTTTATCATTATCAACTAGTTCTAATTAACAACCTGTTTTTATTTTTTCCATTGCTCATGATGTTGAAAAACTGCTTATGTTTGCAATTGGTGCCGAATATGATACCAACAGACCTGAGAAAGTGATTAGATTAATTGGAGAAAGATAACAAGAAAACTGGATGAACATGATTATTCTAAAGAAGTGGTGTTGTCATTATTAACTCCACACAGATCAATTTTCTTGGCAATAATCGTGACCTGAGAGCTGTTACACGCCCTCACGTACCAATAGAAAACATTTAAAAGTGAAAAACGTTCGGGGCTGATTATTTGATAAACCTCTCTCTCTCTCTCTCTCTCTCTCTCTCTCTCTCTCTCTTCTCTCTCTCTCTCTCTCTCATCTCTCTCTCTCTCTCTCTCTCTCTCTCCTCTCTCTCTCTCTCTCTCTCTCCCCTACACGCGTGTGCGCATGTGTATGCTTGTTATTGTGCGTGCGTGTGCGCTTGCGTGCGTGCGTGTTCGTGCGTGCATGCGTGTGTGTGAAAGTCAAAGTCCATCAAGTATGTGCGTGTATGTGTGTGTGTGTGTGTGTGTGTGTGTGTGTGTGTGTGTGTGTGTGTGTGTGAGTGTGTGTGTGTGTGTGTTTATGATTCAGTGTGTGTGTGTGTGTGTGTGTGTGTGTGTGTGTGTGTGTGTGTGTGTGTGTGTGTGTGTGTGTGTGAATCAATCAATCAATCAATCAAATTTTTATTTCCAGATGGTACATTGAGTAAGCAGCGATCTGCTTTTTTCCATCAAGCCATCTATCTAAAGATGGTGTGTGTGTGTGTGTGTGTGTGTGTGTGTGTGTGTGTGTGTGTGTGTGTGTGTGTGTGTGTGTGTGTGTGTGTGTGTGTGTGTATTCGTGCTTATGTTCCTATTTAGTGTGACTGAGTGTGTTTGCATGATTTTGACTATGTAACGATACTATCAAAAATCAAAATCCTGAGACAGGGATCCCATACTGTACTACCCCATCACGAATCATTCCCAAACAAAGCAATGCACTCAATGTGACCCTGTTTTTAACCTCTGTGAAGAGCCGACCTCACCCTTAAGCAAAAGAGGCTCTCCTTAATTGAAGAGAGAGCAGACTGACCCATCAGCCTTTTTATGCCCCCACTTCAAACCTAAAATCCCTCAGCTCTCCCCGATTCCCTCAGTAACCCCATCTCTTTCAAAGCATCCATTGTCTCTTTACCCTAGATCTGCACGTCTTCTGGAGAAGGTAAACAGACAGCAGACAACCTGATTGGTTCGTGGTTGACATACGTCAGAGGGGGATTAGTTTATCTCAACCAATGAACGTCTGAGTAGGGGGGACAACTCTTGTGTAGAGCTTCGATGCTTGGATAATGAAGAGAAAAGCAGAAAGAATAGTCTTTCGAAAATCATCTGAGGGAAAAAAATTCTTTGCTTTTCTGCAAGTAAACATTTTAGACGTTTCAGCGTCCTTGTTTGATAATAATATTTCTTTTTATTTCTGCTAGTTGCCAGAACTTGTGAAAAGCACTAATTCCAGTGACCTTTTCAAGTATTGTTCTCACAGAGGTCATAATACACAAAGCAGGCATGAGAAAGTGTATTATTTTAACGACAGATTGCATGAATTTCAATCAATTGAAGCCATATCTTTCTTTCAAACATATTGAGGAATCATTTCAAATATGCTCTGGTCTTAAGATTCTTTTCGGATGAGGCTATAAATTGAGGTCCCGTTTGCAAACGCACACAGAACATCTTGTGCACACGTTAAAATCCGTTCCACGTTTCAGAAGAGTAGGCCATTGTGTGGCAGTGAGAAATGAATGACAACATTAAAAAAAACTGCATACGCACGGGGACTAGATGTATAAAAAGCACACGGTAACTCATTCCATTATCCTCGAAATAAAAAGAATAAATATAGAAATAAATAAGATTCCTATTACTCTTGATTTTGACCAGGGGGGTTATTTTCGGAAGAAAATGTGTGATTATGTCATAGTATGACTAAAACTGTCCACGAAAGGAAACACAGGTAAATAATATTACATTGAACACAGATTGCATAGTTAAAAACAAATCTGGCACCAAAGATATTTAGGCCATCATGTTTTTCGCATTTTTCTTGTGTCTTGTGCACTCGCACGAACCAAAACAAACATTTTATAAGCAAATAAGGTGTCCTGCAGATTGCTTGCTAAATTGACGTTTGTTTATCTGTAACGATCCATCTGTCTCTTTCTCTATTTTTGCTTGAGAGGTGCGTTGAATGTAGCCGCTATTTGGGGCATGGCCTCATGGAAAGATTTACTTGAGTGCCCGTCTTGAACCCTTGGAAAACAATCATTATTCCTGATGTGTGTGTGTGTGTGTGTGTGTGTGTGTGTGTGTGTGTGTGTGTGTGTGTGTGTGTGTGTGTGTGTGTGTGTGTGTGTGTTTATTGAACCACACACACAAAAGCAAACAGAAACTTACAATGTAGTGGGAAGAAACTCGCAAAGTAATGTAAAATATAGCAAATATTCTTTTAAAAAAAATATTTTATATCAAGGACAATGGAATAAGGACACTTGTGTTTATTACATCCAGTCCCCATGTGCATGTAGTTTTGTAAATTTTGTCATCTGTTCACACCTGCACACAATGGCCTACTCTTACAAAAAGCGGAATAGGATTTAACGTGTGCGCAAGATGTTCTGCGTGCGTTCGCACATGGAGCCTCGGTTTATAATCTCAACCAAAGGATCGCTACATCGAACACACGCGCGTGCAGGCATACACACACACACACGCACGCACGCACGCACGCACACACACACACACACACACACACACACACACACACACACACACACACACACACACACACACACACACACACACACATAAAGACAGACAGACAGATAGACAGACAGACAGAGTTTAGTTTTCCTATAGTTTCTGGTAAAACAAAAGTCTTGAACCCTTGGAAAACAATCATTATCTCTGATGTGCGTGCATGTGTATAATTATGTGTGTGTGTGTGTGTGTGTGTATGTGTGTGCGTGCGTGTGTGTGTGTGTGTGTGTGTGTGTGTGTGTGTGTGTGTGTGTGTGTGTGTGTGTGTGTGTGTGTGTGTGTGTGTTTATAGAACCACACATAAAAAAGCAAACAGAAACTTACAATGTAGTGGCAAGAAACTCGCGAAGTAATGTAGAAAATAGCAAATATTCTTATTAAAAAATATATTTTATATCAAGAACAATGGAATAAGTACACTTTTTTTTTTTACATCCAGTCCCCATGTGCATGTAGTGTTGTAAATTTTGTCAACTGTTCGCACTGGCACACAATGCCCCACTCTTACGAAAAGCGGAATAGGATTAAGGTGTGCGCAAGATGTTCTGCGTGCGTTCACACATGGGGCCTCGGTTTATAGTCTCATCTAAAGGTTCGCTACATCGAACACACGTGCGTGCAAGCAAATGCACACACACACACACACACACACACACACACACACACACACACACACACACACACACACACACACACACACACACACACACACACACACACACACACACACACACACAGAGAAAGACAGACAGACAGATAGACAGACAGACAGACAGACTTTAGTTTTCCTATAGTTTCTGGTAAAACAAAAGTAACACCAGAATAATCTTAATGTCACGACTGTGTTTAAAGTGTGCATGAGGCTTATCTGTTTTCAAAACAATCTAATTTGATAGCATTGTGGTTTTTATCTAATTTGGGACTATTGTGTTTAAAATAAATCCACGTTTGCTTGACATTATTATTCCTAATTTGTTTAGTTTACTGTTTTCTTTCTGTTTTGTCCAATGTAGAACAAGGACAGATGTGTGTATTTAATCACGTGTATGCATGCTCACGCGCGCGCGTTTGTGTGCATGTATGCGCATGTGTGTGTGTTTGTATGTGTGTGTGTGTGTGTGTGTGTGTGTGTGTGTGTGTGTGTGTGTGTGTGTGTGTGTGTGTGTGTGTGTGTGTGTGTGTGTGGTGTGTTTCGTTTGTTAAATTTAAAACCAAATTTACTCGTTTTTATTAAAACAGCATACACTCAAAATATCTAAATATCTGGTGTGTTTTTTTTCTCTGAATGATTAGCAATGTAGTAAAAGTAACCAGTTTCACAAAAAATGTGCCAGGCACAACGAAATCAATTTGCATGAATATTTTTCTTAGTTGTATTCGTTGCTGCTGTTGATTATTTAAAATTTATTTTGATGCTCCTCTTGCTGTTTATTTCTGTTGTTTGTTACTGGTATCTCCTCTCAAAACATTATAAAACATAAATAAAATACACTAGTAGCAACTTAAGTTTAGTAGGATGCTTATCAGTCGTATAATTGAATCCTGGTAAAGCGCTGATAATTAATGATGAATGTTTTGTCAATATCCCAGTGTAACTTAGCTGCAGGCTTGCGTTTACCTCACTGCTCGTTATACACTTTTATACAAATTTCATTCTTAAATATTATTTCATTCTGTTATTTTCAGAATAATGGAATAAGCATGGGAACAGATGACAATATTTACAAAGTGCATGCACAGGAGGACAAGATGTAAAAAACAAAAAGCACATTAGTGCTTATTCCATCATCCTCGAAATAAGATAATAATACAAAGAACAATTTCTCTGTTTCTGACACAAGTATTTAAGCATTTGTATTGGTATTATTCAAGACATAGATGAAATCTATGATGCAGTAACACATCGAATGTTCAGTGAATGAAGAGAAGAATGAAATCATAAACTGTTTGGCTGGCTTATCGTTTTAACATGTTTGCTTCTTGTTGTTGTTGTTGTTTTTTCACAAGTCTTTTCAAGACACATAGGTTTTTCTGTGTCCATTCTGGTTTTATCTCGAGTTGCAAAGTTTTAAACCCCAACTCCCGTTTTGGGATCTGCTAATCCTCTTTAAGCTTGTTTTATCTTGACAAATGTTTTACACTAAGTCCAAATGCTGTACCCGTGTGTATTATAAGGATTCTGTCTTTATTTCATTTTTTGTTTCTTGTTCGTTCTTTGTCTAAGTTTGTTTCTTTTGATTGATTGATTGATTGATTGATTGATTGGTGTTTTCTTGCGTTTCTTAGGAAGGAGGAAGATTTCTTTCTTTTTTTCTTTCTTTTATCTTTTAATGTTTTTTCCAGTTTTCCTTCTACCTCTACTTTCTTATATAATCTGTCTCTTTTTTCTTACTTATTTTCTCGTATGGTTGTTTGTTTTTCCCTTTTTGTTCGTTCTGTATTTTTACTTCCAATTTGTTATGTTTTGATTTGTTTCTTTGTTTCTTTGTTTGCTTTTGTTTTCTTTCTTTCGTTTGCTTTCCTAATCCATATATACAGGAGGCAAATAAACACATCTCTCACGAATGTGTAGTCAGGCTTAAAACCACAAGATATCCGACCAGACAAACAAGAAAGATACAAGCAAGGAAGGACAAAACAAGATAATAAATAACAAAGAAAAAAAGAAGCAAAAAGCACAACACATCTTTTAGGCTTATCTGCTTCTATTAATGCACGCAGAGATTTCCCACGTGGGGTCAGCAAAATATCTGTACTTTTGAACAGCATCAGCAGCCATTAAGCAGTATTTTCTCCAAAAAAAATGTCTTGGCTCCTTTAAAAATTATACTCTTGTTGTTCTTACACAGGTATGACATTTACAAAGTCTAGCACCTCAAGTTGAGTTATAATGCTTTTGATATTTCGTTCTGCATTATTTTCATGTACATGTCTGAATATAGTGTTCCGATTTCGTATCACATGTTTGAGGATTTTTTGCGATTTTTTTCGGACGGTTTTGTTTTTACTTATTTCTTTAAAAGTAAACTGTCATTTTTGTTTGACTGGAGCATATTTTATTTAATCTATCTATTCGTTTTACTTGCTATCTTGTTGGATTTGTCTTGTGTTTGTTAAGTCTTCAAAACACACACACACACACACACACACACACACACACACACACACACACACACACACACACACACACACACACACACACACACACTCACACTCACACTTTTTGTACTGCGGGGTTGCAACTTTCTGGCTTTCATTGTTTAGCTCTATTTCATACGTGCATAATGTCAAAAATGCAAAATGGCATAATTTCCATTATCAGGATGAAAAATGATTAAGACTCCTCAGCTATGAACTTTCGGAATATGGTGCTCTCAGGGGAGTAAACTCGACTCCTAAGTCGGGTAGGGCAGAGTTTGCGTTCCTATCAGCTGAAATCCTGACTCATGGTATCCCATATTTCTAAAGCATTTTAGAACTTCTTAAAGCAAAATTCACTATGATTAACTTATTTGCTGCGGTTTTTCTGCGATGACTAAAGGTGAAAGGCAAAGGTGTTCCATAACTTTTGTGGTCATGGGGGAGCAAGGTGTCAGAAACCTCAGATTCTCTAGGTGCCAGCATATTGAGAGCAACGCCCATCTCCTCTCTCTCGTTGCTTTAACTTCACTGACCCTAAAGAGGATAGGTACCCATTTACAGCTGGGTGAACGCGGGGCTGTACTGAAGCCAAGGCACGCAAACGGTCACCCATAACTGGTAACCACGCTCGATGCTGCTTTACTTCGGTAGGGGAAAGCGAGCGCTCTGACCACTAATCTATCCTGTCCTGCAATGACTAAAATGTTCGATAAACTTGGGGTAAATTTAGGCAATTGTGATAGCTAAAGCCCTTCCGAAGATCAAGAAGAAACATTCAATTCAACATGAAACAGGGAAACGTTAACTAAACCCCCCTCCACCTAAAACAGCAATGTAAATTGGCGAACAAAATGGCGATTAGGAAAAGCTTCAGCAATCAATATCTGCAGGATGATCGTTTTTATCCATCATCATAATGAGCTGTCACACTTTCTCACGAACTGAAAACAATAATTCAAAATCCAATAAACAACTGCTTTTTCTCTCTGCGTCTCTGCCTGTCTCTGTGTGTCTGTGTCTGTGTGTCTGTCTTTGTATCTGTCTGTCTCTGTCTCTGTCTGTCTGTCTGTCTGTCTGTCTGTCTGTCTGTCTGTCTGTCTGTCTGTCTGTCTTCTCTCTCTCTCTCTCTCTCTCTCCTCTCTCTCTCTCTCTCTCTCTCTCTCTCTCCTCTCTCTCTCTCTCTCTCTCTCTCTCTCTCTCTCTCTCTCCTCAATACTTTCAGTAAACCCTCCTCTGTTTCTAGATACTTTCAGTAAACCCTCCTCTCAATACTTTCCGTAAACCCTCCTCTGTTTCTAAATACTTTCAGTAAACCCTCCTCTCAATACTTTCAGTAAACCCTCCTCTGTTTCTAGATACTTTCAGTAAACCCTCCTCTCAATACTTTCAGTAAACCCTCCTCTGTTTCTAGATACTTTCAGTAAACCCTCCTCTCAATACTTTCAGTAAACCCTCCTCTGTTTCTAGATACTTCCAGTAAACCCTCCTCTCAATACGTTCAGTAAACCCTCCTCTGTTTCTAGATACTTTCAGTAAACCCTCCTCTCAATACTTTCAGTAAACCCTCCTCTCAATACTTTTAGTAAACCCTCCTATCCCTATACTGTTTTTGTAAAACGCTTTTCTCTCTCAATAATTTCAGTAAACCCTTCTCTCTCAGTACTTTCAGTAAACCCTTCTCTATCTTTCAATACTTTCATTAAACCCCCCTCATTTATAAATGCTCTCAGTAAACCCTCCTCTCTCAAATTCCCCAATGTCTCATGGCCCCCAAAAGTGCACGTTTTCTCTTGGAGGTAAACAGACGTGGGATAAAGTGATTGGTTCGTGTGTCTCCCTCGTCAGAGGCGGGATTAGTATCTCTCAGCCAATGAACATCTGAATAGAGGGGGATACAGCTCATTTAGAACTCTCAAGCCTACTCGGAAGATAGTAGGAAAAGAGTTTGTGAAATGAACAGAGTTCTGTTTCTGACTCAAAGAGGCTGTTACAAAGTGACACTGAAACATCCAGTTAAATAGGGAAATGACAACACAAACATAACATATTCATGATGGAAGATGTTTTGACAACTCATATCTGCATGTTAATCGTGATCTGTGTGCTGAGGAGATCCGTCACGAACTAAAACAATTAACTTATTAGCCAGTATTTTTTTTAGCTAGTTGTTGGATATAATATCTCTATTTCTGTGTCTTTCTCATGTAGAAAAGAATCCTTAATCAATTAATCAATCATTCAATCAATCACTCCCTCCAGCATACAAAGAGAAGTGCAACATATATACAAAAATGGTAAAACAACAACAAATCAACAACAACTGCATTACACAACTTCTACTACTACTGCTATTACCATTACTACTTCCAGGATACTGCTATGGGCTAGTGATCACACACACACACACACACACACACACACACGCACGCACGCACGCACGCACGCACGCACGCACACACACACACATACACAGAGTGTAGTTCTTCAGACCTTAGATATTCTAGAGTGTCTGACGAAGCATCAGAAAAATAACATTGTCACGACGGTGCTGAAGGTATGCAAGAGGGTTCTCAGTTGTCAAAATAATTCTAAATTGATGGCACTGTGCTTTTTATCTAATTTGGAGAGAATATATTGACACAGATGCACGTTTCTTTAGAAGATTTTTTTTAAACCTTTTCTCTATCTTTTTAGGGGGATGGGGATATTTGCTGTACTCTTTTTCTCCTACTTTGACTTAATTTGCATTAGAATATGTGCAAGCATAAAAAGTGCGCCATTGGTCACGCGTGCTTACGTGCGCTGTGTGTGTGTGTGTGCGTGTGTGTATGTGCGTGCTTGCGTGCGTGTGTGAGTGTGTGTGTGTTCACACTTATACCCTTGTCTGCAAAAAGGGATGCGGGGATGGAGATGAAGAAATCCGCTCTTTTTCTTGAAACAGTCACCTAAGAGACACTGTGTGCCATCACAATCTGTGCTCTCTCTTCATGACTTAGTTTCGGTTTCCTTTACTTTTTGCAGATACAGCGGTAACTTTTGCCTCAAAACTGTGCTGGAAACAGTATCATCAATATGTTTCAAATCTCTTTCTCTGTTGGTTTAAACAGGCTTTTTTTTAATGGCCATTTTATCAAACAACGACACAGTATAGAGGAAAGTCACCAAGCTGTGGGCTTCTTCCTAAGCCTATCCTGTAATAAGCAAAGATTTGATTGTTATGCAGACACTTTTTATGCATACAAATACAAGTACACGAGCAAGTCAAAGAAACAAACATACCAAACTGGTGAACGATATATGTATAATTATATATTGTATAGAATGTATATCTATATTAAGATGTATACACAGATATATATTATATATATATATATATATATATATATATATATATATATATATATATATATATATATATATATATATATATATATGTGTGTGTGTGTGTGTGTGTGTGTGTGTGTCTGTCTGTCTGTCTGTCTGTCTGTCTGTCTGTCTGAACCAAACACACCAAAAAACATATAGAAGAGCGTGTGCTTCTGCTGAATATTCTGTACTGCACTCGCTCCTAGCAATTTTGTTATCTTACAAGTTAAAAATATGCCTACATATTTCTGCACAGGTCTGTATAGTATTGAATATAGCACACTTTGCCCCCTTTCTTTTACATGTCTGGTGTTAAAACAACCAAACTCTATCTCTCCATGTAACAACCATCCAGTAACAGCCCCGTTTGTCCAATAACTGTTTCTCTATCCACCCCAGAACTTCACGTCCTATGGTGGACATCAAACGGCAGCAGACACATGCACTCACTGCTACGTGGGTCACGCCTGTCAGAAAGGTATTAGTTTCTTTTTTACGAACCATAGATAGATGTCTGGATTAAGAGAAGAAACAGCGTGTAGAACTTTATACTGCCTGCTAACAGAAGGGGAAAGGAAGTAAGGACAGTGTATTTGATGAACGCTAGCAAATTGTGGATTTCCATGTTTGCAGATTTTTAAAAAATGGGAAGTGGAAAAAATAATTATGTTCTGAAGTGTGTGTGTGTGTGTGGTGTGTGTGTGTGTGTGTGTGTGTTGTGTGTCTGTGTGTGTGTGTGTGTGTGTGTGTGTGTGTGTCTGTGTCTGTGTCTGTGTCTGTGTCTGTGTGTCTGTGTGTGTCTGTGTCTGTGTCTGTGTCTGTGTTATTGTTCACGATGATACTTCTCGGTAGTGCTATTGCTGTCTCTCTTCTAATTTGTTTTCTGTTTCCAGAGGTGAAAGGTCACAACGTCCTAGTGGTTGAACCAGTACTTTCCCCAATCCTGAATGTAGCTACCTTAAATGAGGGCGGATGGTAACGGTCGCATACCCATAAATCTCACCATTGGTGAACCTAAGAGCTCCAGCCGAGAAACGAAACAAAAACAAAAACGAAAGCAAAAAAACAGCATTTTGTTCATACATTTGTGGCACTCCACCACGAAATGAGTCGCTTAGCACATTACCTAATTTTGCACTAGGAGCCATTAAAGGCAGGTGGGGGTCAAGTTGTCAATTATGAGCTTTTGATTGATTAGTAAACTATATCCGTTATTCTGCCTTGTGGTAATATATCAAGACATAATTTTAAATCTTTTTGCTTTTAAATGTGTTTTGAAAATACCCAAGCCCTCTTTCTGACAACCTGTTACGAAAATAAACTTGCCCGTTTCTCATTTTGTCACATCCTGCAGTCTACCATTTCAATTTGTTATATAACTTTGCACAGAATTGTCCGATTTTCAATCTGTTTTTTGTATTGAAAAGCCTTTTGATTGCACATTAATAACTTCTCAATAACTAAAAATTGACTTCTTGTGCAATGCGACTCCTCATGTGGTAGAGTGTCACATTTATCAAGTCTTAGACTTTGTATTCAAATCCCTTTGACAGTTAATTGAGTATTACTAGCTCATCAAAGAAACGATCTCTAAAGATCTTTTGGAAATCTTTTTCTCAAGGCTTATCCCTACAATATGTATCCCCTACATTCAAGAGCTAATCTGATCATCTATCAAAAACAACAAACCTATCAGTGTTTTAATCAACACTCAGAAGATCAACTGTACTATTGAGGAAAAAGTAATGGAGGAAAAACAAGTGCAGGTACCAACTTCTCAATCATTTTTAAAATGACTTATCAAAGATTCAATATAGAAAAAAAAGGTCAACTGTACTATTGAGGGAACATGTAGTCAAAGAAAAACAAGTGCAGGTACCAACTTCTCAATCATTTTCAAAGTGACTTATCAAAGATTCAATATTAAAAAAAGATCAACTGTACGTGTCGAAGATCTTACACTTTTTGCTAGGCCACACACACCTCTCCATCAAAATAACTGTATAAGCCACTTGTTTGTTACACAGGGCTCACACCAATGTCTGGAGTCTCACGCACTCCCTGCATCCAGGTATAAACCTGAATTCAGTTGCCATCATTCACTGCAACCCCCTGTTGCCAAAACTCGTTATTTGCCAGTCCCAGAATTTCGCCGTTTTCTGGCGAATGTAAAAAAGGGTAGCAGACAAAGTGATTGGTTTGAGGGTCAGGAATGGCAGAGAGAGGGAGGGTGGGTAGGGGTAGGAAGGGGGGAGGGGGAGGTTTTCTCAGCAAGTGGATGTCTGAATTGTGGGACAACACTTATTGGAGACCCCAGTTCTTGTTAATTGAAAAAAAAGTTAGTACGGGTGGCTCAGTGCAAATGGTAAACTAACAAAAAGAAAATGTGTGTGTGGCGGGGTGGGGGGGGGGAGATGTGTGTGTGTGTGTGTGTGTGTGTGTGTGTGTGTGTGTGTGTGTGTGTGTGTGTGTGTGTGTGTGTGTGTGTGTGTGTGTGTGTGTGTCTGTGTCTGTGTCTGTGTGTGTGCGTGTGTGTGTGTGTGGAGAGGTGGGTGGTGGGGGGTTGAGTGTTTGTGTGTGTGTATGCATATATGTGTGTATGTGTATGAGGTGTTTGTGAGTGTTTGTGAGTGTATGTGTGTATGTGTGTATGCATATAATTATGTATGTATGTATGTATGTATGTATGTATGTATGTATGTATGTTATGTATGTATGTATGTATGTATGTATGTATGTATGTATGTATGTATGTATGTATGTATGTATGTATGTGTGTGTGTATGTATGTATGTATGTGTGTGTGTGTGGTGTGTGTGTGTGTGTGTGTGTGTGTGTGTGTGTGTGTGTGTGTGTGTATTTCTTATGACTATCGTGAAGAATAAAATATAATTTTAAAAAAGAGTTAACTGAAATCATGGAAGCAAGAACAAACAAAGAACAACTTATCGTGCTGTTAGGCCTGTGTGCCAGTTCAGAATAGAAGGTGCAGTGCGGCTGCTTTAGTTTGAAACAAAAATCAATGTTTTACATTATGTCAATCTCAGCAGTGTTTTGTTAAAAAAAAATGTTGTCCCTCGGCTAGAGCCCCAAAGTTTACAAAATGGTTAAATATTACATATGGATACGACAGATTTTGCTCATTATGAATGTAGCCGCATTCCACCTTTTGGAATACACTCTGGGTATCTTCATTTTTTCGTAGCCCAAAGAACGCTGACGTGAATTACGGAACTTTTAACGTGCATAGTTTATCTTCTGCATGTGTATATATACAAAGACAATTAAAGCACCGGCAGCTCTGCACTTTATGCTGACCTTGAGGATGGTCAAATATTCTGACCATTAATTCCTCAAACGCCGCCGAGATTCAAATCCCGACTTTTTCAACCAAGGATATAAGTCGAAAGGCCTTAACCACTCGGGTATAGTGTCTGTGGTTTTGTCAAAATGGTGCAATGAGTGTGTTCCTGTAGTAGCTTGCCAGCCTAAAGACTGTCACGAGGACAGTGAATTCTAATAAATTCGACAGCAATAAATGCGATTTTCAACGTGGAGGACACTTAAAGATGTCCCTTAACCTGTGTGGTCCTAGGGAAGCGAGGTATTAGAGACATCAGCTTCTCTAGGGGCCAGCATATTGAGGGTGATGCTTATCTCCTCTCCTTTGCTGCTGTACCTGCCCTGACCCTGAAGAGGGCAGTTACCCAGTTACAGCTGAGCGAACTCGGGGACTGTACTAAAGCCAAGGCGCGCAAACAGTCACCCACCCAATTGGTAACCATGCTCGATGCTGCTTAACCTTAGCTTGGGAAAAGCAAGTGTTTAGATCGCTGAGCTATCCTGTCTTCAAAGGATATTTACTAATTAACAATCTACGTTCTTGCAATCAGTTATTCAAACGAATGTTGACACTTGCATCACCAAGGGGAAAAGCTGATATACAGCCAGGTCAAATGTACGTTTTTAACCAAATAGACAAGGAGTATGAAATTTGTCCGAAGTGAAAGAAATAAAACTTAAATCCAGTAATATTCTCTACACTCTCTGAACGAGGCGGTACATCTGTAATAGAAATGTGGATAAAGGCATGCAAAAAGCATTGATTCTATGTAAGGTTTTCTATTTTGAACCAAAGCTATAGATCAGATGCTGCGTGTTCTCTGCAATTCAAACTTTCTGACGTGTTTTGTTTTTTTCATTGCAGGAACCGGGAAGTTCTAAGAAGATGATAAAATGTATCTGGTACAGCCGTGTTACAATGTAAAGGTGCAAAACCATTCGTTTTCGTCACAGCCTTTTTTATTTTTTTATAGAATCACCTTAAATCGTAAAACGTTTTTTTCCCAAATCTTCATCAGTTGTGACAGCCACACTCCTTTTATATGTTGTTGTTGTTGTTGTTTGCTGTTGTTGTTGTTGTTTTTGTTGTTGTTGTTGATGTTGTTGTTTGTTGTTGTTGTTGTTGTTGTTGTTCTTTCTTCTTCTTCTTCTTCTTCTTCTTCTTCTTCTTCTTCTTCTTCTTCTTCTTCTTCTCTTCTTCTTGTTCTTGTTCTTGTTCTTGTTCTTGTTCTTCTTCTTCTTGTTCTTCTTCTTCTTCTTCTTCTTCTTCTTCTTCTTCTTCTTCTTCTTCTTCTTCTTCTCTTCTTCTTCTTCTTCTTTTTCTTCTTCTTCTTCTTCTTTTTCTTCTTCTTCGCAATTCTTCTTTTTCTTCTTCTTCGCAATTCTTCTTCTTCTTCTTCTTCTTCTTCTTCTTCTTCTTCTTCTTCTCTTCTTCTTCTTCTTCTTCTTCTTCTTCTTCTTCTTCTTCTTCTTCTTCGCAATTCTTCTTCTTCTTCTTAATTCTTCTTCGCAATTCTTCTTCTTCTTCTTCTTCTCTTCTTCTTCTTCTTCTTCTTCTTCTTCTTCTTCTTCTTCTTCTTCTTCTTCTTCTTCTTCTTCTCCTTCTTCTTCCTCTTCCTCTTCTGCTTTGCAATTCTTCTTCTTCCTCTTTTCTCCTTTGTTCCCCAAGTCTTCTTCCTTTTCAAGTCATCTTCTTTGAGAATGGATTTGCTTTCTTTGCATTCTCTTTCTGCTTCGTGTCAATTTTCTTCCAATTTTACCATTATCCGATCTAAATGTCGCACATGCTACCAGGAAAACGGTACATTAATTCCTAAATACCTGTATAAAATGTATTTAGATCAACGTCCATTTCATCTCCATAAATGCTCCATTGCCACAGCTATACCACTCAAGAAGGTACGTTTATTAATAGTTCTCTTCCCATGGCTAAGGCATTTGCTAGAATGCATTATCTGTTTTGGACTAGCAGCTTGATTTTGTGTTGAGTGGTTTCTTTCACACAGACAAGCAGAGAAACCGGCATACATACAAACAGGCAGATAGGCAGATAAACAAACAGGCAGACACCCACCCACCCACCCACACACACACACATCACACACACACCACACACACACACACACACACACACACACACACACACACACACACACACACACACACACACACACACACACACACACACATCACGCATACACATGCACATGTGCACGTCATCATCATCATCATTAGTAGTAGCAGCGTGTTTTGCATGCCGATTGGATTGGATGACGACATTAATTTAACAAAAAAACCATGCATACTAGTGTCGTGTTCAGGTATCATCCCCTTAAGTAAAATATGGCTACCTTACCAATCGGCGAAAACAGCTGTAAACGTAAACTCTCACCATCCATGAGCCTTGGAGCTCTAGTCGAGAAACAAAAAGTCAGAAAAAAAGTCAGCCTAGTCTTCTGCTAAAGATGGATAGCTATTTTTTTATATCAATAACAATGGAGTAAGCACTCGTGTCCCCGTGTGTACGCAATTTGTGAATCTTGTCATCAGTGCCCACCGGCACACAATGGTCTACTCTTACGAAAAGCGGAACAGGATTTAACGTATGCTCAAGATGTTCTGCGTCCGTTCGAACACGGGGCCTCTTTTTATAGTTTCATTCGAAGGATTTTGGGGAGAGTGGAATCGGCACTAATGTTAACTCCAGGAGAAAAATCCCTTCGAACGGGAATCGAACCCGGATCGTCAAATTTCGAGCGCAATGTTCTGACCACTAGACTATTCCGTCCCCCCTGTAACTCTGTAACTTGTCTGAAGGTGTCAGACATGGCTTTACAAACGGGGTCATGGATCTAAGCTGTCCACTGAAAGACCTGCAGATGAAGGGGATCAGAACAGTGTCAGGTCCTGTGAAGCAAATCCTTCCTAACAGACCAGCCTCCGGCATCCTGAACACAAACCCTCAGGCTGTGTCTGTTGATCAGTTGGATACTCTTCACCTGTCACCTGGAGCTGTCACATATCACCTGTAGATGTCAACTGTCGGCTGTCACCTGTCCCCTGTCATCTGTCTCCCTTGCCGTGGACAGCGGTAGAAGCTCCCCTGCTATTCCTGAAGGATGGCTAGGCCAGGCGGCTTTCCTCCCCACTTGATGTCCCTGCCCCCTTTTGATGATCCCAGCATCAAGATACAACTGCATAAGATATAATATCCCCGTCTGTCTATCTGTCTGTCGGTCTGTTTCTCTGTCTGTCCGTCAGTCTGTCTGTCTATCACACAGACAGACAAACAGACACACACACATACACTTACGGTCCAACACTCATACACACACACACACACACACACACACACACACACACACACACACACACACACACACACACACACACA
>CM060317.1:9158712-9163712 GCA_030674155.1 Stramonita haemastoma
CTGACAGAGACGAATTTAGAAAGTAACAAGATAAGGAGACAATGGAAATCGCTCTGACTACAATGTCTGTTCACCCTCTGTTATCCAGAGACAGCCTTTTCCTGTATTTGGATGTTAAATACGAGATGACGACGAAAGTTGACAACCGACGTTTAAGGTGATGTACAACAATAATGTTATGAGTTTGTTGAGTATCACATCAAGGCAGGAAAATAAAAAAAAACTAGTAGAAAATAAAACAAAATAGAAAAAGCTAAAACAAAGAAGTAACATCACATAACGAGCATAACCCCCCCCCCCCCCCCCCCCCCCCAAACAAATACAACCATATAATTTAATATTTATCTTTACTCACCACTGTTCTTGGGAAATTCGCTTTCTAGGATATTGCATGCTGTTTAATACATGCAAAATAGATATATAGCGATTGCTTTATTTATCTGACAGCTTACTTGTTTATTAATTTTTCTTTACATGCTGCGATTATTGTTTTTGTTGTGTCCTTGTTTGTCTGTTCATTCCTTGTTCCGTGTTCTTTGCTGTTCACTTGTAAGGGATTCAGAACGTTCCACTTTTAATCTGTTTATTTGTCTGATTTTCTCTCTCTGTATTTATACAAGATGTGTACATCACAACCCGTACAACATTCATCACCTGTAACATATAATATATTTTAGAAGTTTATAATCGTTGTTTTGACCCAACAGAAATATTCAAGCTTGGTATGGTTATTATAGAGATTGATTTGAGATAACTTCTTCCATGCAACTCCTTCCCTCCACTTCACCATTTTCTATGGCAATGATTGCAAAATAAAGGAAGAGCAAATCAAAATGTTACCCAATAAAAGAGTAAGCAAAAAAAAGAGGGAGCAATGCACAGGCAAGTGTGTGCCAGAACACCTACGAAAGGCAGAGGCAACACAAGCAAATGAGTGTGCACTTGCAGACTCAGTGCACACATGCAAGTACCCCCCCCCCCCCCCACCTCCTTCTGCTGCATTTACGGCGGTGAATGATCAAATACGCACGTAAAAACTCTTTCAGATATATCAATACTAGTGGCCTGGCGGCCGGACACTGGAAAATGCCAGAAATGAACACCAGGAATTGCATTCAAGTGAATCAAGTGATGTGAATATTTGATCTGCGGCTAAGTAAATTTCCTGTCCAGATAATGCTGTGTGGCATACATGCAATGGTCTACGCTGTGACATTTTCTTGCAAAAATGAACTCATGCACGCCCACACGTACACACACACACACGCACACAAACAAACAAACACACACGCACGCAGGCGCACACATACACCACACACACACACACACACGCACGCGCGCGCGCACACACACACACACACACACACACATACACAAACTAAAACGCACAGGCTCGCACGCACACAACACACATCATGCTCTTTCTCAGAGATTTGTCGTAATTTACTGTAGCAGCCCCGTTATGTGTACTGTATTCGTTATATATTCAGCAATACGTATACATTGTATTGCACACATCCCTCGACTTAAGTCCATCTCCTTCCCCTCATCTAATATCATTTTGAGTTAACAGATATAAGATTAAAGAAGCAGCAGCAGCAACAACAACAAAAAGCTTTAAAGTAGTAGACTTTCCAGAAAAAAAGCCCCAGAGAAATTCCCAAATGAGACCAGGAAACAACACACAAGTTGTGCAGCTGCCTCCCTCTTCAGCCACTGCTGGTCTGGTGACCAGTCATTTACATAGTATTACTGTATAGCATGCTTCTGAGAGAGAGAGAGAGAGAGAGAGAGAGAGAGAGAGAGAGAGAGAGAGAGAGAGAGAGAGAGAGAGAGAGAGAGAGAGAGAGAGAGAAGAGAGAGAGAGAGAGAGAGAGAGAGAGAGAGAGAGAGAGAGGACGAGAGAGAGAGACACAGAGAAAAAGACAGATAGATAGAGAGACAGAGACAGACAGACAGAAAGACAGACAGACAGACAGACTGGCAGACAGACAGACAAACACAGAGACATACAGACAGACAGGAAGATGCAAACAGACAACAGTTTCCTTCCCAGTCGCTTTCTTCTCTTTTCTTTCCCTGTGTTGTGCAGTATGATATGTCAGCTCCTATCTGCATGCCATTACCTCTCCAGGACACCAGACAAAGCCCACGCTGTTTGCTCGGCTCTGCATGCATCCCCAACAAGGACAGCACACGTCTTCCACCTAATTAGGGGGACGGGATAGCCTAGTGGTCAGAACATTGCGCAATTTGACGACACGAGTTCGATTCCTGATCGAGGGGATTTTTACCCTGGAGATAACATCAGTGCTGACTCCACTGCCCCAAAAGTCCTTCGGATAAGACTGTAAACTGAGGTCCCGCGTGCAAACATACACAGAACATTTTGCACACATGTTAAATCATGTTCCGCTTTTCGTAAGAGTAGGCCATTGTGTGCCGGTGGGAACAGATGACAAGATTTATAAAACTGTATACACACTGGGACTGGATGTAAAAAAAAAAAAAAGCACATGAGTGCTTATTCTATTATCCTCGATTTAAAAGAATAAAGTAAATAAAAATTGAATAAGTAAATAAATAAATAAATAATTAGAAGGCGTGTGTTTGTGTTTCTGTAGCATCCTTTTGACAATAGCCTTGCATCACATCTAGTTTCCTTACTTCCCATTTTGCAGTCACAAAGTACCCCTGTTCGCTCTCTTCCGTGTTGAATCTCTAGGTTTTGCTCTGCTCTTTTCTCTGTCTGTTTGTTTGTCTGTCTGTCTGTCTGTCTGTCTGTATGTCTTTCTGTCTGTCTGTCTGTCTGTCTGTCTCCCTCTCGATCTATCTATCTATCTCTGCCATTTGAAAGACATGTCAATACTTATCTATAACCTTTTGGGAATAAATATTCTCTGTATCTTTCTGACTCTCTCTCTCTGTGTGTCTCTGTCTGTCTGTCTGTCTGTCTGTCTGTCTGTCTGTCTGTCTGTCTGTCTGTCTGTCTGTCTGTCTGTCTGTCTCTCTCTCTCTCTCTCTCTCATCTCTCTCTCTCTCTCTCTCTCTCTCCTCTCTCTCTCTCTCCCTCTCTCCTCTCCCTCCCTCCCCCCCCCCCCTCCCTCTCTCCCTCCCTCCCTCCCTCTCTCCTTTTTGTCTTTCTGTTATTTTGCGTTCCATTTTTTTGTGTGTGCAAAGATTAGAGGCCAGATCTTGTACAAATTGCATAGTGTCGGCCCATATTTCCACAGCGAAGAAAAGGAAGAAACAAACAACTCGCTGTGTTTTCCTGCTTATTGGCATTGATGCTAATCTCTCCTCTTATTGCGGCCTATCTGGCTTTTCGGGTCTTTATTTTATTCTGTTTGTTGGCAAGCTGTTTTGTTTTCTTTCTGTCATGGGTCTTGCTTCTGTCTGTCTGTCTGTCTGTCTGTCTGTCTGTCTTCTGTCTGTCTGTCTGTCTGTCTGTCTGTCTGTCGTGTCTGTCGTACTGTCTGGTCTGTTCTGTCTCTGTCTCTGTCTCTGTCTCTGTCTCTCTTGCTGTCTCTCTGTATCTCTCTCTCTTTCTTCTCTCTCTCTCACGTCTCTCTCTCTCAAGTCCATTTGAAAAAAAATATGTCAATACTTATCTATAACCTTTTGGTTATAAAGATCCTCTCTCTCGTCTCTCTCTCTCTCTCTCTCTCTCTCTGTCTCTCTCTCTCTCTTCTCTTCTCTGCTCTCTCTCTCTCTCTCTCTCTCTCTCTCTCTCTCTCTCTCTCTCTCTCTCTCTCTTCTCTCTCCTTTTGTCTTTCTTTTACTTTGCTTTCCATTTTTGGTGTGCAAAGATTAGAGGCCAGATCTTGTACAAATTGCATAGTGTCGGCCTATTTTCACAGCAAAGAGAAAGGAAGAAATAGAAGACTTTGTGTGTGCCTGCTTATTGGCATTGATGCTAATCCTCCTCTTATTCCAGCCTATCTGGCTTTTCGGGTCTTTATTTTATTCTGTTTGTTGGCAAGCTGTTTTGTTTTCTTTCTGTCATGGAGTCTTGCTTCTGTCAGTCTGTCTGTCTGATCTGTCTGTCTGTCTGTCTGTGTCTGTCTGTGTTGATCTGCTTCTAGTCTTTGTTCTGTCCACATGTCTTGTTCTGCCTTTGGTCTGTATCTTCTTTGTCTGTCTAGTCTTCTCTGCCTTGAGTCATGTAATTGTATGATCTTCTTACTTCTCCTTCCTTCTCTCTCTTAGCTCTCCTTCTTGCAATCTTAGTCTGCTAAACTGTTCTGTCGTCTCGTCTCTGTCTCCATCTAGTCTCTGTTGTCTCGTCTACCTCTTCTGTCTGCTACTGTCTGATTCTGTCTGTCTGTCCTGTCTTTGCTCTTCAGTCTCTTCTCGTCTCTTCTCTTCTTCCCTCTCACCATCATCCTCTCTCTCTCCTCTCTCCCTCTCTCTCTCCTCTTTCTCTCTACCATCATCCTCCTCCCTCTCCTCCTCTTGACGTACATCTGTGCTGTCTATAGGTATTACTTTGTCCTCTTGTGCTCGTCGTAAACACACAAAACAAAAACAACCACAAAACACAACGCACACAAACATACACACACACAACGTGTGATGTTCAGCGCAAACACAGAAGGAGACAAAGAGAGAAAGTGAAAGACAGCAGACAACAACAGCACCAAGAGAGAGAGAGAAATATATAATTAGCTGTCGAACAGTTCAAACTATTTGCCATTTGTTGTGACAAGATTTTCAGAAACTGTTTCAAATTTGCGCATTTTACAACTCAGAAAACTTGTGTTTGAAGGAAACAAAAAGGAAAACATTCTAGCTTTGTTGAGAGTGTTAGATTGTTTGATCGTCAAGGAGGGAAGTTATTAGAGAGAGAGAGAGAGAGAGAGAGAGAGAGAGAGAGGGGAGAGAGAGAGAGAGAGAGAGAGGAGAGAGAGAGAGAGAGAGAGAGAGAGAGGAGAGAGAGAAGAGAGACAGACAGACAGACAGACAGACAGACAGACAGACAGACAGACAGACAGACAGAC
>CM060317.1:9166212-9168712 GCA_030674155.1 Stramonita haemastoma
TCATTGACTTTAGTGATGTTGGCAATATAGGATGCTGGTGGTCTGTCTTTCTTTTTTTGAATTTTGAACTTTTCCCTAGACAACTGCCGTCATCAGATTTGTTTTTGGGTATTTCTGTTGGCATGGACAACGTATCTCAGTCTGCGCAAATGAATTTGATCTAATTGTTGCCTTTGCATTAAGAGCTCATTAGGAATGCTTTCATGGAAATTTTGCTCCTCTCTGGCAATTTGACTTTTAGAAGTCGCCTATAGAACCACACTTATGCTGCGTTGATTTTGTCCCTTTCCTTCTACAGTAATACAGATGGAACAGTTTATTATCCTGTACTTACCAAAGATATTATAATTGCGATTTTGTATGCAAACGTGTCCTTAATATATTACATACATATTAAAAAAAACTCTCCCTTCTTTAGTAAAGCTGGTGTGCCTCGATTCCCTGCAAATGGGAATGAAAAAGGGATGGCTGACAATTCAGGTTTGATAGATAATAGAATGATTCGAGTATACCGCGTATTCCTATTGAATGCAGTGTGCACATTATTAGCATAATGGCTGACGTTCGCTATTCGACGTATATATCTTTATGCAAAATTATACTCGTGCACATATTTTATGGGTCTCTTCATATTATGTTGTCTGTGCCGTCGATATGAATGAAATCTCTCTTTGTCTGTCGATTTAACACTACTTTTTGTGTTCGTGTAGGTGTGAGAGGGTATGGGGGATGAATGAGAGAGAGAGAGAGAGAGAGAGAGAGAGAGAGAGAGAGAGAGAGAGAGAGAGAGAGAGAGAGAGAGAGAGAGAGAGAGAGAGAGAGAGAGAGAGGAGAGAGAGAGACAGACAGACAGACAGACAGACAGACAGACAGACAGACAGACAGACAGACAGACAGACAGACAGACAGACAGACAGACAGACAGACAGACAGACAGACAGACAGACAGAAACAGACAGACAGACAGACAGACATATAGACACACAGACACACAGACACACAGACACACAGACAAGACAGACAGACACACAGAAAAGGAAACACCATTATACTGACAAAATGGTAGAAGGGGAGAAACAGAGAGACACTGCCAGTTATTTCCTTTTCATGCTGTCTGGTTCCGGACTATACACAGGTTGTACTTCTCTTTTGCAACTTCTGCCAGTCCTTGTCATGGCACATTTCTCTGGGAGAAATACAGTCTGCTCTTCCCATGCAGAGAAAAGTGCCTCGCCACAAGTCTAGCGCCATTCCAATATTATTTTCTGTCTGCAACTGTAATTCGCTTTGCTAACACAGATGCTGTCTATAGAGCGTTTGCTTTGGACTTCTTTCATTTTCGCCGGACGCTCAGACAGCAACTGCTGTTGTCTGTCATAGGAGAAAAAAATGTGTTGCCCTGCTGTTTATTGCCTGACAACTTCAGAACCTGCGTATCCGACTTCTGTGTGGGAGAGGATTGTTATCTTTTAAATCTTTCTGGGGATAAAAGGCATAAGAATGGACTTAAAAGGCCAAAATACAGACAATATGGAGGCGAGAGGAAAACATTGAACAATGGAGAAAGATAGGAGCAAAATAAGGGAATTCCCGACATAGAATTTCCAGAAGGTAGCGATGCTATTTATACAGACAGGCTTTCGAAAACCCCGCAGGGAAATTTTTGCCAGGTACAACAAAAATGCTATGTAGGTTCTTTTAGGGGCGATAAATGTATGGGTGTGCATAAAAACTCCAAACAGAAAAACAAACAAAAAACCCCAAATAAATTGTTATGTTTCAGTTTATTTTCTCCTCAAAGAGACTTGAACATAGACAACGATTAAGGGTCTAGATAAAGGTTGGGGGGGAGGGTAGGTGTGGGATCTGATTCTAGACTGGATTTAATCTCGTTAGGATTTGTTTTCTGAAAGCGTGCACTGCTGCTAGGTCATCGCTCCATCATCATTATTGCCAATAAACAGTCTCTTCATGTCATATGTCCATACGATATGTCTGGCAAATAAATAATATGCAATGGTGTTGATATTAAACCATATATTTGCAAGCACAACCAATCTATCTCTTGCGATTATTTCTTTGCTTTCCTCTTCTTCCTCCTTTAATTTTGATATTGCCTTTCTGTCTCTGCCTTTGTCTGTGTGTTTGTCTGTGTGTCTGTCTGTCTGTCTGTCTTCCCGTCCGCCTGTCCGTCTGTCTGTCTGTCCGTCTCTCTATCCCTCCGTCTGTCTGTCTCTGTCCCTCCTCTCACCGTTCCAGAAAACTACTAATAACCTGTCTAGGACTGGCAAGCCAATGACCTTACTACTACTGCAGCAAGTTTGTCAGGCAGCTAAAGACTGGAACCCTCCCTCAGTCAGCCAGTGCTGATCTTTTGGACGCGTGGTGAAGTACTACACCACAGACCAAGGGGCAGACGCCTGGACATCCCTCTCCTGCCTTACCAGGGAGCTTCCCTGTCTCTGGGGACCTGGGTTTCACTGCTGTTCTGGTGATGGTT
>CM060317.1:9171212-9188712 GCA_030674155.1 Stramonita haemastoma
AGTCTTAGTGAGCGCCTTCCAATCACTCCACCCCCTCTACCCCCCCCCCCCCCCCCACTTTCACCAATCCTCTGTTCCTATGTTTCCATGTCTCAGCCTCATCCGTCTCTGTCTTTTGGTCTTTTCCTTTCCGATTACTTGGCATTTCCCACTCTGTCTCTATTTCTGTCTGTCTATCTTTCTGTATTTCTGTACGTCTGTCTATCTGTATGTCTGTCCCTAACTCAGTAAGTCAGTCTATCTGTCTGTCTGTCTGTCTGTCTGTCTGTCTGTCTGTCTGTCTGTCTGTCTGTCTCACTCACTCTCTCTCCTGTGTCTTTCGCTGTGTCTCTCTGTCTCTGTCTCTGTCTGTCTGTCTGTCTGTCTGTCTATCTGTCTGTCTGCCTGTCTATCTGTCTGTCTGTCTCTCTCTCTCTCTCTCTCTCTCTCTCTCTCTCTCTCTCTCTCTCTCTCTCTCTCTCTCTCTCTCTCTCTCTCTCTCTCTCTCTCTCTCTCTCTCTCTCTCTCTCTCTCTCTCTCTCTCTCTCTCTCCTCTCTCTCTCCTCTCTCTCTTCTCTTCTCTCTTCTCTCTTCTCTCCTCTCTCTCTCTCTATTGCCAATAAAGGATAACAGCCAGCAGTCTTAGCCTGATCCCAGCACGGAAATGATGGTGAAATGGAGGAATCAGTGTAGCATCAGGAAAAGGTCAGATGACATCTGATCCTGCGGTCAGTCAGGTGTCAGTTTTCACCTCTGTCCATTTCCCAACCTGTCAATTAGGAGCCGTGTCAATGACCGGCGCTCTCTGGTAGGTTACAGGCCACCGGGCATTGAGATAGCAGAAATAGTACCGGTAACAAAATCGTTTCTCTTGTGTCGTCTATCATTGATTTATGATCACTTCTAAACTAATCTGCAATGTTTTAGTGAAAGATCACCTGTCAGAAAAGGACTCTACCCAACCAATCTGGGAATTAAATCAATACTCATATAGCACCAGAGTCTTCTACACATTTCTGGCAAAAGGATGTTGTCGTTTTTTAGTCAAAGATAACACATTTGCCCAAGAGTATGTGAAGAGAGTATGCACTCAATAAAAGGAATGATTGACTGTATTAAAAAAAATAATCCTCTAAATAATCGTACGGTTATCTCTTAATTTGGAACCAGTGAGTGTCATTTCCCAATAGTTATCAACAAGCACAGTAAACACACATTATACAAGATCTTCCATTAATAAAATCTGAAAAAACGGAACTGTTACGAATTGTTGAACCATACAGTAACTAACAGGGACAAGCTGTGGAGAAAACGCCCCCAACAACTAAGTCCTAGTATCCATCCAATCCGCTCTTCAGACCGAAGCCTACTGATACCATTCTGTCCAAGTCCTAAGCACCTTAACAGTATCAAGTGAACACTTTGTCCCAGACACCTTACAAGCACATTTCCTCTCTCGTCCTGCCCAGTCCATTCTGCTTCCCCACTAACCTAAGGGTTGGCTGCATTGATCTGGGTCTGGGAGTTTTGGAAAGGCTCTTGGGTAAGTTGGGGAGGGGATGTTCTGTCTTCACGAAAAGCCACCTTCACTTCTGATGAGGTGCTTTGTTTGTCGCGGTTGATGGTTTTAAGGAATTGATGATGATGATGATGATGGTGATGGTGATGGTGATGGTGATGATGATGATGATGATGATGATGATGATGATGATGGTGGTGGTGGTGGTGGTGGTGGTGGTGGTGGTGGTGGTGGTGGTGGTGGTGGTGGTGGTGATTCTTCTTCTTCTTTCTTCTTCTTCTTCTTCTTCTTCTTCTTCTTCTTCTTCTTCTTCTTCTTCTTCTTCTTCTTCTTCTTCTTCTTCTTCTTCGTCGTCGTCGTCGTCGTCTTTGCGTTCCTCTTCTTTGCATTCTTCTTTGCGTTCTTCTTCTTCTTTGCGTACTCCTTATTTGCGTTCTTCTTTGCATTCTTCTTTGCATTCTTCTTTGCATTCTTCTTTGCATTCTTCTTTGCATTCTTCTTTGCATTCTTCTTTGCATTCTTCTTTGCGTTCTTCTTTGCGTTCTTCTTTGCGTTCTTCCTCTTCTTCATTGAACTGTCAGACAGCAGCTACTGTTTGTCACATCAACGAAATTGCGTTGTGCTGACGTTAATCGTTGCACAAATCAGGCCTAACACATCAGAATTCGGCATGAGAAAGAATTGTCATGTTTGAATTTTTTCTTCATTAAAAAGGCAGGAAAATGGACTAAGAAGGCAGAAAACAGACAAAATGGATATGGCAGGCAGAAAAGGAATATGGTAAAAACAAAGAGAAGGATAGAACAGA
Source organism: Stramonita haemastoma (assembly GCA_030674155.1). Taxonomy (NCBI): domain Eukaryota; kingdom Metazoa; phylum Mollusca; class Gastropoda; order Neogastropoda; family Muricidae; genus Stramonita; species Stramonita haemastoma. The sequence goes on from CM060317.1 coordinate 9,173,519, forward strand.
CGGGAATTCTTGCACAAATTTCCAGAAGGTGGGGATGGTATTTACACAGACGCACCCCCGGCATCCCTACATGAGTTGTTATGGTTATTTCACTTTAAACTTTACATTTCTAGTTATCCTGTTTGGGGAATAAAGGTTGTCATTGCCAATTGGATTATAAACTTCGTGCTATCATTATTTTTCAGTATTCAATTAGAAAAGATCAGTATTAATTATCGTACTGGATGAATCCTTAAAAGCAAATTTATATTAAACAGCTACTGCAAGAATATGATATACATTAAAAGAGCTTTTGGACATATCTTTTGCCGAGGCGACAAAATAAATGAATGACTGTGTTCTATAGCACTGCTGTTGCTGGCGAAAGGTAAGTGATGAATGTGATCTGTTGCTCATTGTTTGGCTGCTAAGTTCTGCTTTATCAGCCGTACTTGATTTATTGTCTTTGGAAGACGGATGGGTTACCTAGTGGATTCATTTTTCCAGGATACTATTATTCTTCTTCTATATTTACTGCTGTTTGTCTCTTTGTGTGCCTGTTTGTTTGTGAGGCTATAGGTTTGTCTCTCTGTCTCTATGTCTTTGTCTCCATGTCTCTGTCTCTCTGTCTCTGTCTTTCTATGTGACTGTGTCTCGTTATGTGCCTCTATGTTTTCTTTGTGTCTCTGACTCACTGTCTTTTTCTGTCTGTCTGTCTGCCTCTGTCTCTGTCGCTCTTTGTCTGTCGCTCCCCCACCCACCTCTCTCTCTCTCTCTGTCTCTCTTGTCTCTCTGTCTCTCTGTCTCTCTGTCTGTCTCTCTCTGTCTCTGTCTCTCTCCGAAAACAAATGTCCGGCAATCTGGCGTAATCCCCACAGGGAAATGATGGCGGGGTGCAGAAGACAGTCCTGTATCCAGGCCGGAGAGTGACTGATGCTGGAATCAATTAGGTTTCTGCTGCTGGCGTGGTCAATGTCCACATCTGTCTTTTGGCAGCTGCCTCAATTACCGGACCTGTGGCCGGCTCCGGAGCATCAGTAGTCAAGCTGGGTAAGGGGCACGTCCGGCCATCTGGCCTTTGTCATGTCTGCTGTAGCTGTTCCGTGATGCTCCAGATGGTGTACAGATGTTGATCTAATGCTGTGTGATTATTTGTAATGTGTCCTATTTCCTTAAGATAAATGACAATATTTTCTTTAAATAACACGAGGAAGATCGTTTCAAAGGTCTGGAATTTGTTCTCTTTTAGAAAAATGCTGTTCTTATTGACACTAATCACTACTTTTTTTCCCACTATTATTATCATCTGGACCAGCAGGAGTGCAGGGTGCCTCTGGCTGGTGGCCCACAGCGGCCTGATATTGATGGGCTCCATGAGGATTTCCAACCCTGAGGATGCAATATAACAGATTTGTGTGTGGCTGTGTGTGTGAGGTTGAAATGAACGGAGTGGGAACAGCAGGAAAGAAACGTCACAGAAGGCGAGACAGCAAAAATATATGAAATGTTCTTGTTTCTTCTGCACTTTGCCTTTACTTAACCTAATGTACGTGCTTTATGAGAGAATAAACCTGCAATGCAAGGTACAAATAGTACTGATCATTGAACTACACAGTAAGCTACTAGGCCGACTCGAGTTGACGAAACAAAAATTTGCAAGCTAGTCACAGACAAACAATCCTAAAGTCCAGAGACCACTCACCGCTCTGCCCAAGCCCTGGGCACTCTGATGGTATCGACAGAACACTTCATCCCAGACACCTGCCCTCACCTTTCCTGTCTAGTTCTACAAGTCTTACTCAGTTTTTTTGGGGGGTTGGCAAATCGATGCTATACTAGGCCTCAAGAAAATGTGTCTCCGGGATCCGTTTTGTGAATTATTTTCTAGAATAGCTACTGTTAGCACTGACAAGTTATTGTCTGGTGATGGTTTACAAATACAAACAAACAAAAACTAGAGCTGACAGACCCTGCAGAAGTAAAAGCACTGTAAAATCGTATTTTCTCAACATGTCTTCTTTTAGACTTAGTTATAATCTTTGCTGTTAAATACTTCCATGTTTTTAAACACTGTACCTGTGTATCAATGATGGGGTCAATAAACATTTATTGATTGCGTTTGCTTTATCTGTCAGTTTAGGTAGCCTGCACCATCATACGCTAGAAAAGTAATCAATTGATTATTTTGAAATGATAACTTTTGCCTTCATCAAGACATGCATCTAATTAACACATAAACCTAATCATATTTTTCTGACTGAATATCATTAAAACAACTGCTGTGTTCTTAAGATGTTCGGGCATTTAAAGACTAAGTGTATACCAGTAATTTGCTGTCCATTTTACGAGGACAACGCTGGTTGTTGATATAAAAAGAGACACGTAGCAGTTCTGTTAATTAACTTTTTTTTTTAAATTTGCATTTAGAGTATAAAATCTTTTCATCGAAACCAGGTTATATTATGTATATAACGTTAAATCTCATTGACATATAGAAATCTATTGAGATATAGTCATCGATTTTGACACTGAAATTTCAAGCAAGTTTCTGTTTGGTAAGCCCAGTTTTAAAATCTTTCTTCCCGTCAATGAATAATAGTTTCAGCACTGACATATTATCAAAAAAAATATAGATAGCAAGAAAATCGAGACCGTTTATAAATTCAAATATCTTGGAGCTATAGAATCAGATGAAGGACCAAAACCTGGAATTCTCTCCAGGATAGCCCAGACCACAGCTGCAATGACCGAACTGAAAGTCCTCTGAAACGACAAGAACATTGCGATCAGCTTCAAGATCACACTGATACGTTTTCTGGTCATGGCCTTATTTTTGTGCGCATGTGAAACGTGGACCTAGACAGCAGATATCAAAAGAAGGATACTACAGGCAATAAAGATGGAACGTCTTTCCCAATTCCTTGGTATCTCATACAGGAATCACATTCGTAATGGTGCCATGAATCAAACAGATCAAATTAAAATACAGAGTAAGTGTTACGGCTGACTACGTTTCTTTATCATTCTTATTTTGTAACAGCGTGTCAATTTAGTAATCCTGTCTAATGTTACTGGATATCTGATGGCTCCTATTTACTATGGCACCATTTACAACATGAGAGGTGGAAAAGACAAATCACATTACGTGTACAGACAGGCTGTCCATTTAACAGGAAAGAAATGGTTCAGTTACAATCTCCTTACCGTGCAATGACCCTCGCCAATGGACCAGTTCAGCTATGTACCCTTCTCATTTATTTCTATTGCTGGCATTAACGTGAAGCTTAAATATTGTGTTGCTTCTAAAACTGACTCTTTGCATGACTTAGAGAGGCTGCTTTTCCCAAAAGATTCTCAACTAATGGTACGAATAGTAATAGACCCACTATCCATCAATCGGTTTGTTTTTCTATAATCACTTTATACATCCATGGACGGTACTGGACCCATTCGTGTCGGTCATTGCCTTTCCAAAGAATCATTCCAGTGGCGTGGAGAGAGAAGGGGGGGGGGGGGGTCTGCTGCATGGGTAACAGTTTGCCCTCCATACTTACCCAGGCTTTGCGCTCTAAAGACTAGAGCACAAATCCAGTCTTCCGAGACTGATGGGTGCCTACTACCATCCATCTACCTCTAAATCCATCCATCTTTCCAACAATCTATGTATCTACCCATTTATTTTCGTTGAAAAAGAGACAAAAAAGTCAGCAATAATGCCCGCAGCCAAGCTAACCTCAGAGGTTATATCAGGGCTAAATCCATGTTCAAAACAAAATCTCAGCGTAAACTTAAGACTTTCAGACAAAAAAAGCTTTACATATTTTTCTCGATCACAGGACTCATAAAGAGGTGGATACAACGGCAAATAAGATCCACATGTGACATAGCTTGAAACCGAAATAGCAACTTACAAGATGAAGACTATGAGACAGCTTTCTTTTCTTGACCGAGTGCTGCAGAAGTGATGACAGCTCCATACTCGACGAGAAATGATTCACTCTTTTTAAGAGACTACATACAGTCTAGTGGGGAGTCACGAAAAACCAACTTTGTCAAATGCCTTCAATTTTCTTGCATTTGGATACTGATTTCAGTTGCTGTTTGTACATAGCATATCCCTTAAGAACTCATCTATTTGTCGTTATGCAGATAAATCTGAGCAAGTTTCTTTCCTTGTAAAACTTTGGTGCTGCTAAGATGACTATATTTATATCTGGTAATGATTTGACACCACGAGCAACAGAACACTCGGTATCACATGTCGTCTGCTCTTTGGATAGAACTCAATCCATTTCAGCCACTGGCAAAGACACTGTCTGCCCTTAAAAGGCGGCTTGTTTAACACTCCTTAATTGAACTGTTTTTTATTGTCTAAGATGATACCTAATGCTAATCAAGATATGGCCATAGGTGTATCGGTTTTGAGACTTTGGAAACAGATGCTTTCAGGACGCTACTACCTCCGAAGTCGGAATGTAGCTGCCTTGATTGGAGGAAAACGGTCACATACGCAAAATTGTCATCCTTGACGAACCTCGGAAATGAATCAAGTACCAATTTAAAAATCTATCAAATTGCTTGATACCTTTTTGCAGGAGAACATGCTGTAGTTAAAATATATTTGAGAAGCAGTTTGAATGATTTTTACCCCGACTGCAAGCACAAAAACATGCAAAATAGAAAATGAGAAGGAACAGATGGCTAGATGAAAAAGTAATAGAGAGAAAAAACAAAGGAGCAATGTTTAAGACGCTAACAAGAAGGAAATAACGAACATCAAGATTGAAAGTCAAAACAAATCTAAATAAAACCGTACAAGAAAAACAATAGTGGATAGAAAACAAGAAAAGCCTAGAAAGAAAGCCTGATAAATAGGCAGAAAGAAAACAAAAAACAACCAACAATACCAAAAAAAAAAATGACAAAAAAGCAGACAGGCACAAGATGCAGAGACAAGAGGAAAAGAAGAGAATATGCAACAAAGCAGGAAACCAAATGAATACAGAAAGAAGAGAGGATTAAATCAGACTGTAAACTGGCAGGAAGTACAAAAAGAAACGTACAAAAAAAACATGAAAAGAGCAAGACTTGGGAAAAGAATCGAGCACTGGACATACAAAGAACGAAAAGTAGAGAAAGAGGAAAGAAGAAGAAGAAGAAGAAGAAGAAGAAGAAGAAGAAGAAGAAGAAGAAGAAGAAGAAGAGAGAAGAAGAAGAAGAAGAGAGAAGAAGGAGAAGAAGAGAAGAAGAACGAGGAGGAGGAGGAGAAGAAGAAGAAGAGAGAAGAAGAAGAACAAGAACAAGAACAACAACAACAACAACAACAAGAGGAACAAGAAGAAGAGAGAGAGAGAGAGAGAGAGAGAGAGAGAGAGAGAGAGAGAGAGAGAGAGAGAGAGAGAGAGAGAGAGAGAGAGAGACAAGAGACAGAGACAGAGACAGAGGAGACGGTTAAGGAAGGAAGAAAGAAAGAAAGAAAGAAGAAGGAAGAAAGAAAGAAAGAAAGAAAGAAAGAAAGAAAGAAAGAAAGAAAGACAGACAGACAGACAGACAGACAGACAGAAAGACAAAAAAAGAGAAAGGAAGAAAAACAGAAAGGAATAAAAAGAGAGAAAGAAAGAAAAGAAAGAAACACAACAAAATAAAGAAAGAAAGAAAAGAAAAGAAAAAAAGACAGACACAGAATATAAAAAAGACAGAAAGACAGACAGACAGAAAGAAAAGAACGAAAAGAAAAAAGAAAAAAAACAAAAAAAGAAGAAAAAAGAACAAAAACAACAACAAAACCCCTCCAAACAAACAAATAACCGAAATAACAGAAGAAAATAATTTTTAAAAAAAACACAAGAAAATCTAAAAACTAAAACAAAACCACAACAGACAGCAAGCCAGAACTGTAAGGGACGGATAGGATGGGCAGGAAAGGGTTGGAGAAACACGAAACAAGCAAGTGGGTCAGGGATTTCTGTCTGTTGGCTGTTTTATCACCAATTACCGGCACGTCTGCTTTCATCTGTGTCAGCCACAGTTTCGTGTTCGGTATGTTGTTGTTGTTGCTGTTGTTGTTATTGATGGTGGTGGTGGTGGTTTTTGTTGTTGTTGCTGTTACTGCTGCTCATATTGTCGTTCCTGCTGTTGTTGTTATTGTTGTTGTTGCTGTTGTCGACGTTAAGCGTTTCTCAGCTTAACACCCTGTCACTCAGAATGTGCACTCTGTCTCACCTGGGAATCTACTGTGACATGTGAAATTTTCCCACTGGATGAGAAGCTTGCGTAAACCTCTGCTTTGTTAAGTAGTTCACCACGACTGTATCTCGCCATAGCCATCAGTCTTGACTTCAGAGGAGTTTTCTCCCCTTAAAAGGGGAGTTCCTGTTGTTATATCAAGAGCTTGTCTAGCAAATGAAATCTTGATATAACCTTATACAATATAATAACATCTTAATGGAGCTTTGGCACGTAGCTGTTATTAATTACGAACAAAGCTTTTGGCCTGGGCCACTGTTTGTAAAAATTGGGGGAAAACATACCTAAACAGAGGAATCACAAAAATGCCGAAAGCCAACAACAAGAAAGAAAAGAAATAGAAAACCTAAACAAACTACAAAAATAGATGGCTATCTTTCTTTTTTAGGTAACAAGGTTGTATTTTGTCATTTCATTGTTTAAGGTGTGTATCATCCTATGTGTTTCATGTTATATATGCTGCAATATACATATTTTTCTAAAGGACAACTCGGACACATTATAAGGCAGGGTTAATCCATTTCATTTTGTGAATGTTTTCTTTCCAGGTACTTGTCATGTCCATCTGCTAGTTCTGATACAAAATAGGTAAACACAATTGACGTCTTCAAAGCTTTTGTAATGTTATGAAAGCGTATTTTTAAACTTGTTGTCTAGTTTGTTTTGAGAATCGCATTTTATATACATTCATCACACGCAAAAAAATATCCACGGCAATAGTTTTTCCTGCCAAAATTCTGTAAAATAAAACGCGCTATCATAGCACAGCATTGTGACTTTTAAGCATGCTTGACGTAAGATTTAGACATAATAATAATCATAAAACCAGTACAAACTCACAATCAATCATTGTCATTTACCTGTTGTGCTGATTATGCTTTTCTGTTTACCTTTAGCCGTTGATCTATCACCCCAAAATTCGGTTTCATATCACTTTTCATACCATGATAAAACAGGCCAGTTTTAAGCTACTGCTGGGTAAATAAAAGACACAAAAGAAACTGAAGAACGCACCGATTATCTGCCAACACAATGATATTTCGTATGAACCTCTACATTTTACAGAAAAAAGAGCTTATTAATTTTAAAATAACGAATGTGCTTTACGTCATGCAGTGCAGTCGAGAGACATATTTTTCCATATGTAGGTGGACAATAAAGGATGTGTCTTGAAGCCTGCATCTTGTAAACCTAACTCCCTTGGCTAGTAAAACAGCACGATAATGTCTTACTGTGGGAGGCAGGGTGGTTGATTGCTTTTTGTTGTTTGCAATTATCTACTTCCCCCGCTATGTCTGGCTCAGAGAAGAGAAATCACTTGGCCTGTTAGTCGGTCAGTCAGTCATCAGCCCAGTCAGTCAGTCACTCAGTCAGTCAGTCAGCTCGCTTCACAGGCGGCACAGTGATTGATGTTGTGTCAGTGGACATGTCAATAGAAACAGGGGAACAGATTTATCGTGTTTTTTTGTCGATGGTAATCTATATCCGTGATAACTGGTTTGTTCTATAAAGAATCTACCCTGTTAAAGTTGAGATATGCTTTTATATTCATTCATCTATCGCTTCTTCTATTAATCAATCCATCTATCAGAACCGGTCCGTTCATCCATCATTCCTCTATCATCCATATGGTATTTCAGCACTTCTGCAAACCACCCAGCTATCTCTATTACAGAGGTAGACAGACAGACATAAAAAATAAAGAAAAAAAGAAAGAAAGTAAAATAGAAGACAGACAGACAGCAGACAGACAGGCAGATAATAGATAATACACGGATAATGATAGATCGATCGATGCGTGTGTGAGTGTGTGTGGTGTGTGTGTTGTGTGTGTGTGTGTGTGTGTGTGTTGTGTGTGTGTGTGTGTGCGTGTGTGGTGTGTGTTTATGTGTGAGCTTATATGTTTCTGTCTGTCTGTGTCTCTGTGTATGCGTGCCCATGTTGTGTGAGTTTGTGTGTGTACCTGTATAGTGAAATTTGTGTGTCAATGTTTGTTGTGTGTCAATATGTGTGTGGTGTGTTTGTGTGTGTTTTGTGTGTGTGCGCGCCGCGCGTTTGTGTGTTAGTTTATGTGTGAGCTTATATGTTTCTGTCTGTCTGTGTCTCTGTGTATGCGTGCCCAAACATGTGTCTTTGCTCGTATTCGTGCATGCATGTTAAAAGTGCGAGTTTAACACAGAGTACATTGGGAAGAGCCTGTTTGTCAGTGACCGTCCAGTGTCCAGCTACATGGCCAAAGGAATGGTGTACCTCTCGCCTTCATCATAAAGTTCATTGCTGTTGCAGCGGGCACCAGGAGGAGACACTGACCACCATGATTATTCAGCGCACGATGGAACAGAACGATTCATCAGATGATGGCTAGTTCTGATGCATTCTGAATTAGTTGTAGTTCTTCGTGTTGTAAGTGTATAGTTGGTACAGCCATGGTTTGTTTTACGTCTGTTTTCTTTTCTGTTGCTTTTGTTGTTGGTGTTGACATTGGTGTTGGTGTTGTTTTGTTGCTGTTGTTGCTCTTTTTCTTGTTCTTTTTGTTCTTGTTCTTTTTTATCTTGTTCTTAATCTTCTTTTCTTGTTGTTATTGTTATTTTGTTGTTGTTGTTTGTTGTTGTTGTTGTTGTTGTTGCTGTTCTTCTTCTTCTCTCTTCTTCTTCTTCTTCTTCTTCTTCTTCGTCTTCTTCTTCTTCTTCTTCTTCTTTTCTTTCTTCTCTTCTTCTTCTTCTTCTTCTTCTTCTTCTTCTTCTTCTTCTTTTATATATTTTGAATGTTATTTTTTTTATTCTGTTGGTTTGGAGTCTTTTGTGTTTAGTGGCAAGATAGGTGCATTTCTAATTGTTACTTTCAAACTATCGTGTATGACCAAAAGCTCAAAATACGCCCATCAGTACCGTAAAGGCAGCATTGTAATGGAGCAATACAGATCTCTATTATCTATCTACAGGCTACACGTTTAATCTACAGGAAATCATGATAATTTTTTATCCCTGAAATAAGAACGCAGGTACCTTGATGGTGGGCAAAAAACAGTTACATTCGCAAGAGTTCACTATTGGGTAACTGCGGAGCTCTAGCTGATAAAAGAAACAAGTTTTCTTACTATGTTTATAAGTATGCAGTTCAAATCCACAGCACACCCTGCAGCCTGAAATAGCGAAGACAGCCTAAAAAGAGAATACAGACGCCTAAAAGAAAAAGGACACAGGTAGCCTGATATATTAATATAATATATATATATAATATATATATATATATATATATAATATATATATATATATAATATAATGTATATATATATGACAGAAAGCCTCAAATAATGAAGACAGACTGCCTGAAACAGAGAAAAAAGACACCATAGGAACAGACACCATGGAACAGACACCATGGAACAGACACAATACTCTGGAACAAATACGACACCCTAAATGAGAGAAACTAGACAATTTGAAACAGTGAAGAAAACCTGAACCAGATAAGACTACCCTAAAATCGATAAACTAGACAACCTGAAGAAAGAGGAAAAAACTTGAAACAGTCAAAACAGACAACCTGAAAGTAAGAAGACAGGATCTTTGAAAAGAGAAGACAGAAAGTATGACATAAAGAGGACAGACAGGACAAAGAGAAGACAGTCAGCATGACATAAACAAGGCAGACAGGACAAAGAGAAGACAGTCAGCATGACATAAACAAGGCAGACAGGACAAAGAGAAGACAGTCAGCATGACATAAATAAGGCAGACAGACAAAGAAAGACAGTCAGCATGACATAAATAAGGCAGACAGGACAAAGAGAAGACAGTCAGCATGACATAAAAAAGGGCAGACAGGACAAAGAGAAGACAGTCAGCATGACATAAATAAGGCAGACAGGACAAAGAGAAGACAGACAGCACGACATAAACAAGGCAGACAGGACAAAGAGAAGACAGACAGCACGACATAAAGAAGAGACGCACAGGACAAAAAAGAGAAGACAGACAAGACCCTCCAGCCTCCAGACAATGTCTGACACAGGCTGAAATGGAAAAGAGAAGGAAGGCAAGTGTTGGACAACCCTCGAGGTCACTTTGGGGTAGACAGGTGAACACTCCATCCTGGTATCACGTGTCGTCTGCTGTAGGGATGGAGGCCAATCCATTACACACACTGGTAGACACACTGGTAGACACACTGGTAGACACACGTACACTGACTGTACAGAAACTGTAGAGCCTCTGTCACACAGTGCCTTAAAACCTGATTGAGCGTGGTACGGAGTACGAGGGTCAGAACTATTCTAAGAACTGCCATGTAAACTGTGGTGTACTTTGTTTGTTTGTTTGTTTTTATCACGAAGAGGAAGCTTCCTTCCAAAACATTTTATAAGTGTGTAACTGTTTTGAAAAGAAAAAAAAATCGGTGACTTTCAAATCTACTTATAGTCCCCTGATTTAAGTATATGGATATTGTGCTTTATTGATATACAGTCACTTAAGTCGGAATGCAGTTACCTGATTGGAGGGTAAATGGTTGCATACGCAATATGTCATCTTGATTATTTTTAGAGTTCTAGTTGAGGAACGAAAACTGAAAATTCAAATAAAGTAAAAATGGGAATGGAGAAAGAATGAGGTCGGAAAATTTGAACAGGGAAGATAGAAAAAATAAGACTGTATAAGCAGACAGTAAAAAGTACACTAGGGGGAAAGAGAGGAAGAAAAACAACCAGGACAAGAAAGGAAAAAGGCCAAAATAAAAGAAAATGAAAACAAACAAGAAATATAGTACAGAAACAAGACGTGATTAACCCCCAGAAAATAAATAATCCACAGCACGAAAGGAGCGAAACGAATGTTCAAGATGAGAGAACTAGGCTGTAGTAGAGAGGAGAGACAGCGCAGCATCAAAGCAGTTAAGCGCTCCTCCCTGGTACCAATTACTCGCTATGTCAGCTTCCATCTGTGTCCATTACCAGCTCTGCGGCCAGAAACAACGTAGCCATGATTATCCAGACAGAGGAAAGGACAAGGTCCGCCATTTGTCCTTGTCACTCCAGTGTACTGTGAGTTAATCTGGGAACCTTCACCCCAAAGCTGTGTAACTGATACCGTCCTGTTATTTTGATTGTGTCCCTTTAATCAGAAAGAAGGAAACGCTTTGAACTAAAACTCAAATAATCAAAGCTAGAATTTTAAAAAATTCTTTTGACATTATTTTTATATAATTTTTTCATGGTGTGATGTAGAATGCAAAATACATTCTTCCTCAAACGCTCAGACAGCAACTTTTATTGCCTTTCATAATTATGAGCAAAAATACGTTCCACTGCCGTTGAGAGCCTGACAAGTCAGGCCCGCACTGAGAGAATTATTATCTTTTACGTCTTCTAGGAAAAGTCAGGAGATTGAATCAAGAAGACAGAAAATAGGCAAGAAGGAGGTTACAGGGTGAACTGGAACAAAGTGCAAAACAAAAAAAGGATAGAAAAGAGGCTGTTGATATGATCTGTATTGGAGATGCTGAAAAGTTGGCGGTAGGATCTCATGTCTTTGGCTTGTATCTTCTGCTCATCTGATCTTAAACATAAAGAACTTAGCCATTCAGTTAATAGTCAGTGTCCTCCTCTGTAGGTCTTCTGTCAAAGCTCAAGACTCACAGGCATTCAGGAAATTTGGGAGAACAAGGTAGCGCACTTGTGTTATCTTTGAGCGAAGCATGATCTTTCAACAATAAAAAAAGCAGTTCCATTCATCGACTAAGTTTATAAACCTGCTGAAGTAAAAAATAACTTCCTCATTGGTTTTAGGTTGTCATGAAAACTTCATCACAAGTAAGTAGTATAATCATTTCAATTTTTAAAAATCGTCATTTTCAATTCAGAGCTTTGATGTCGTTGCTAAAAAGTCAACATAATTCAAAGGTAGGATGCGCAAATAGTAATCTAAAAAAACACTCTTCTGAATGCTTTGACTGATAACGGGTACATGTCAAACTTGATGCAAACGTGTCAGGACTTGTGTTTTCACTAGTCTTCTTTCAGACATTTGACTTGCTGCCTTCAAGTTTACAGTACTGATGTCATGGTCCATGACAAAACAAGGCACGGCTGCGGCAGCTAGTATAAAAGTAAAGGGAGATAATTAATCTCAGGGAAAAAAACGGTTACAGACTACAGCTGATCAAATGAACAATTCATGTGTGTGTTTCAGTGCCAGACCCTAGTCATGCATATTTGATGCCCTTGGTGAGTAAACAGGGGGTCACTGGGTGCGGTAGCTAACGCCGAACTCTGTGATGCCGGCGAGTGACGTGACGAGTGATGATAGAGGGAATATAATTACAGATACGTGCCTTACTCTGACCAGGTCTAACGAGTTCGAACCTGTATGTGTGCTAAAAATGTTGGTTTATCTAATACATTTCGACTGACTTTTGAGCAAACTATTATCAGCCGACGGGAACAAGGGAACATCGCCCGAACAGCCCTCCACTGGACACCAGACGGAAAACGCAGGCGAGGACGACCCAAGAACACCTGGCGTCGGACAATAGAAACAGAGCTGAAGACCCTCCAACACTCCTGGGGAACCATTCAGAAACTGGCCCAAGACAGGCAGGAGTGGAGAACCTTTGTTGCTGCCCTACATGCCAAGAAGGCATAAAAAGGCTTTGGATGGATGGATGATAGTTATATTATATTACTATTATAAGTAATTTTTGTAGTTAGAGCAGAAATTAGAGACTTGTGGTCAGTCTGAGGAAATGCTATCGCAGTTAGAAGACTGCAATTGTCCGAGCGAACTACTGCTATGCGCGAAATTGCGTTTGAAAAACAACAACCTGCAGTTCCTTCACTTCACAGTTATGTGATCACAATGGTGTCCTCCACCAAATACCGTGCTTCTTTATGATGACAAAATTATGTTAGAATAGCGAGAAATAATGAATAAGTGAGCATAAAGGAGAGAAGAGTGGAGAGGGTTGGCTGCAAAATCTTCAGTTTTGCCCTGACGGTGTACAAGACTAAAGGATAGATGAAGAAGTGAGGAAGCATAAACGACCTGCATCACTGTTTCTATGTACCATCCTCTTGGGCTTATTCACTTCAAAATTAAAAAGTTTAGAATAAGGAAGAGCTTTAGGGGACCGCCCTCTCGACTCGTAGACCAGTAACAACACAAAGAAATCGATCCATATGACTGTACAGTTAATGTTACCCCCTTCCTTGTTTTCCAACGTAATAGAGGCATGTTTACCTTGAAATAGAACTCATCGAACGCGACATAGATCTAATATTGACGCAACAACTCTAGACGGTTACGTTTGCCGATTACGATCGACGGCGGTCACACATCTGAAGTAGTAGTAGTAGTAGCAGTAGTAGTAGTAGTAGTAGTAGTAGTAGTAGTAGTAGTAGTAGTAGTAGTAGTAGTAGTAGTAGTAGTAGTAGTAGTAGTAGTAGTAGACACACATTTCAGATGTCAGATGGGTCAGTCAGTCAACCAGTAGTGCTCTAACCACGATGCCATTAAACTGGCCATTGACATGTACTGTGTTAGGCTTAGCTTGATACAAGGCAGTTTTTCAGGATTTAACTGCTGTCTGTCTGTTTCAAAATACAGATGACACGTTATAGCCGAGTGGATAGACTGACTGATTTCAATCCCATGGGTCCATCAAGTCGTGGGTTTAAATGTTGGCGGCGTCTGGTAAATTGAGTATGTGGATTTTTACATACCCCAGGTCAACTTCAAGTGCAGTCCTGCCAGTGCCTTAATTCCCTTCGTGTATATCCACATGCACAAGATCGAACTAGCACGCTGAAGATCCCCTAATGTGTGTCAGCCTTCCATGGGTTACAGAAACACAAACATACCCGCCATACATTCCCGAAGTCGGATGCGGCTACCTTCATGGTGGGCAAAAACGGTCGCATACGCAAAATCTCAACATTGGTGAATTGAACCCCCAAGATTTATCCAAGGAATAAAAAAGAAATACGACAAGGACAACATCCTCAATTAAACGATAGATTACTCCAACAAATGAGTCATTGGGTAGTGTTGTTTCATTTCATTTTGCTCACCGGTACCTTGTAACCTATTTGAAAACAAGGCCTGGTTTTGTTTATAGGAATAAACCATTTAAGTTTAATTAAGGCAGAAAAAAGACATCATTCAACCAGCATCAGATGGATAGCAACAGTTGTCAATGACGACAGTCACTGTTCTGGCCGAACATCCATCTATCTTTTTACAATTATCTCACTGTTTTACGCAGTTAAATCTTTTCAAACAAGATTCCGTCCAGGATAATGGAAAGCTTAGTGACATTCTGCCGTCAGCTACTCCCCTGATGAGTCTGGAATCAGGAGATGAATCCTTTCTCCTCAGCAGTTAATCCACCCACTCCGCAGCACAGGAACTGGCCTACTTTCTGCCACTGAGCCTTTACATTACGACACAAGGACAACACAAACATTTAAGGTTTATTTGTTTATTTTCCAACATTTTTTTAATTTAAAGTTTTCGACCTTGAATTTTTTGTAGCAAAGAAGGTTGTCTATTAAATACGTGAATGTAATGTTCGGAGTGACATTGTTTATGATTACTTCGTTGATTTTACACACAAACAGATAAATTTACACAAACAGATACGTGTATGCAGACGCCGATTAAAAGACAGAGACATGAACAAATGATAGATAGATAGACAGAGAGATAGAGAGATAGACAGATTATAGATAGATAGACAGACATATAGATAGATAGATAGATAGATAGACAGACAGACAGACAGACAGACAGACAGACAGACAGACAGACAGACAGACAGACAGACAGACAGATAGATAGATAGATAGATAGATAGATAGATAGATAGATAGATAGATAGATAGATAGATAGATAGATAGATAGATAGATGGATAGTTGGATAGATAAATAGATAGATAGATAGATAGATAGATAGATAGAGAGATAGAGCGATA